>OZ018399.1:30686792-30874709 GCA_963969525.1 Ontholestes murinus
CTAGTGTTCTGCGATGCTTCAGGTGTCAGAAGTTAGGGCACACATCTACTAGATGTGAAAGCCCAGCACTATGCGCCTGTGGTAAAGCAGTCCACGACGGAACAGAGTGTGTTGAGCCATTAAAATGCGTAAACTGCGGAGGTAACCACTCCGCCAGATACAAGAACTGTCCGTCTCTTATTTTTGAAAAGTCGGTTCAAGAACTAAGAACTAGAGAGAGAATCAGTTACTTTGATGCTAAGAAGAAGCTAACCTTACCGAAAGCTCCAGTAGAGAATACTTCGTATGCACAAGCTGCGAATAAACGTTTAAACACAGAACAATTGCTCTCCGAACTAACACCAATAATTGCCAAATTAGTAGGAGATTCAATTAAAAAGACATTAGGAGATATGATAAGCGACAAAGGTGAAACTACAAAGCAGAAACTAATTGAACAAGCCGCAGTTTTGGAAAAAACTGCAAAACAAATGCTACGTGCATCTGTAGCTTCATCGTCTGAAGCTACAACCCTCTTCCCCCAAGCGGAGAAGAGCATTATCACTCCAGCGACCGTAACATCGGACGCTGGAAACCATTTCAAAACCCCTTCAGATGAAGGGAGGTTACCAGCCTGCAAGAGACAGCAATCACTCTCTGAATCAGAGAGTGAGAAACAATGCTCAGGCCAGCAGGCGAAACGGCCAGTTGGCTGGCCGAAAGGAAAGGCCAGAAAGCCAAAGGCCACAAATCCTGAGCCAAATACCGGTCAGGACAAGACGGCTTCCGGTTCTCAACAAATGTCTTTTTAATTTATCTGTTAAGTGCACGTGTTGTTTAATTTATTTCATTGTCCGTCCTCGTTCTTGTCTTGGTTTTTATCTTTTATTTTAATTCAAAGAGTTGGAACAAATGGTCCAATGGAACTGCAATGGTTGCATATCGCATTTTGGTGAGCTGAAGATCATCCTTAAAAAATATAGTCCCTTCTGTATATGTCTTCAAGAGACCCACTTCCATCCTCAGGAATTATTTAGCCTGCGAGATTATAACATCCTAAGGAAGGATGTTATACCCCGTCAACGTGTTAGAGGAGGAGTGGGCATATTTTTAAAAAGGGGGACTATTTTTAAAGAGATATCATTAAGGACTGATCTTCAAGCAATAGCGTGCAAAATAGAGTCACCATTAACTGTAACCATATGCAACTTGTACCTCCCAGGTCCAAACTGGGAGGTCCGTCAAGTTGTTGACCTAATCGAGCAGTTACCTAGACCATATCTATTGCTGGGAGATTTTAATGCGCATAACCCATTATGGGGCTCGTCGGCTGTCGATACCAGAGGTGCACATATTGAAGACCTTCTGGATATTGCAGGAGCAGTACTTCTTAACACCGGACAGCCGACACACTTTAATGCCGCAAATGGGACACTCTCAGCAATAGATCTGACAATATCTTCCCCCACTCTCGCCACACGTCTTCAGTGGCAGGCCCTCGAAGATCTACACGGTAGTGATCACTTTCCGATCGTCGTGTCGACTAATATTCCGAGGGCCGTAGAACGCAGACCCAGGCGCTGGCGCCTGGATCTAGCAGAGTGGGAAAAGTTTCGGAACGAGGTCTCGTTTTCCGCTAACTTAGAAGATATTAGTTCCACTCTTTCTAGTATTAATCTCAGCATTACTCAAGCAGCAGAAAAGACTATACCACGTACCTCTGGCTCGACTAGTAAACCCTCCGTCCCATGGTGGAACGTTGAGGTTAGTCGAGTTATCGCAGAGAAGAAACGAGCATTTAATGTCTATAAAAAATACCCTACGCAAGAAAATCTAATCAATTTCAAACGAAAGCGGGCCATAGCCCGCCGTATAATCGTACAATCAAAAAACGATTCATGGAAGAACTACGTCAACACCATGTCAAGTGATGCTTCTATCACAGATGTCTGGAGAAAAGTGCGTGCTATTCGCGGACAGCGCTTACCGTCCATTATAGGCCTGTGTAATGGAGGCAATACCATTACAGAGCCTTTTGAGGTAGCGGAAGCATTAGCAGCGCACTTCTCCAGCACAAGTAGTTCTTCCAATTATTTACCTGAATTTAGGCGTAGGAAGGGCGAACTAGAAGTCCCAATTGACTTCACGACAGATTCGGATCATGATTACAACAATCCATTTACAATGGAAGAGTTCCAAGAGGCACTAAACACTAGTAAAGATTCTTCTCCTGGACCCGATGACATCCCATATAAAATGATAGATAATCTACCTATAAGTTGCAAGGCCAGTATTCTGGCACTGTACAATAAAATATGGGAAAGAGGGGAGTATCCATCTATATGGAGAGAAGCAACTATAGTGCCTCTAATTAAATCTGGAAAAGATCCGAATCTCGCTACTAGTTATCGCCCTGTGTCATTAACATGCTGCTTGAGTAAAGTCTTTGAAAAAATGGTCAATAGCCGACTGGTATGGATTCTCGAGTCGCGAGAACTGATCGTACCCTACCAGTCTGGATTTAGGAAACGTCATTCCACTATTGACCATCTGGTCCGTTTAGAGAATGCCATTCAAAACGCTTTTCTAGAGAGAAAACACCTTGTCGCGGTGTTTTTCGATCTAGAAAAAGCCTATGATATGACATGGCGTCATGGCATTCTTAGGAAGTTGCATCGGTGGGGACTGAGAGGCCGTCTGCCTTTATTCATCCAGTCCTTCTTGTCGCACCGGAGTTTTCGAGTACGTGTAGGAGATTCTCTCTCCTCTCTCCACGTACAAGAAAACGGTATACCGCAGGGCTCTACGATCAGCGTAACCCTATTTTCTATAGCGGTAAACCATATTGCAACTTCCGTTAGTACCCCCGTAAATACGTGCCTGTATGTCGACGACCTAGCAATTTACATGGCCGGAGATACCATCCCGGCTATATGTAGAGAGCTGCAGAGGAGCATTGATGACATCGTGCGAGACGCTGGCTCGTGTGGTTTTCGTTTTTCAGAGACAAAGATGGCATGTGTCCATTTTTGTCGTCTGAGAAAGCCACACAGGGAGCCTAGTCTACATATCAATGGTTCTGTCATTCAATGTGTCGACAGTTATCGTTTTCTAGGACTAATATTCGACAGGACTCTGTCATTCCGTCCCCACATTAATGACCTTGCTACAAGGTGCAAGAAGGCACTTAATCTAATTAGGTGCCTTTCTAATATTAATTGGGGTGCGAGCAGAGAGGTTTTGCTGCGGCTGTATCAGGCTCTGGTTCTGTCCAGGCTTGACTACGGGTGCGCAGTATATTCCGCTGCTCGTAATTCGTGGTTGCAAGTCCTAGATTCGATACATTATGCAGGTATACGTTACGCTACAGGAGCTTCTAGGACCACACCAAGAAATAGTCTCTGCTGTGATGCCGGGTTACTACCGCTAAAGTACAGGCGTCTTCGGTTCGCTTTGCGATATGAAGCGTCTGTACGTAGTAACCCGAAACACATCAATTTTGAATGTTTCAGCAAAGCAGAGACATATCGAAAATACGCCTTGCGACCGTCTGTCACAAGGCCGGTGTGTGTCCGAGCGCGCGAGTTCCGCAAGAGTCTTGAGTTCCATTTGCCCGAAATACAGCCGGTGGGTGTGTGTGAGGTACCGCCATGGGCGATACCCGCACCACACATAATTCTGAAGCTGCTGGACGATCCAAAGCACCAAACGACGCCGGCAATTTTTCGGGTGAAATTAATGGAACTCGTCAACAAATACACAGACTCTTGCTGCATATATACGGATGGATCGAAAACCGACACTGGGGTGGGATCGGCTATTGTAGCTGATTCTACACCCCAATCATGGTCGCTAGATCCAATGTCCACCGTATATACTGCCGAACTATACGCAATTCTGAAAGCGCTCCACTACTGCGATACGTCTAGCAGTAGTACATTCCTCGTCATCTCTGATTCACTCTCTTCCCTAGAAAGTATAGCCGACCGCCAAAATAATGATCCGCTCGTACAGAACATCCTTTCAGTCCTGTACACTCTGCATCTCACTGGCAAGAATGTTGTCTTCGTCTGGGTGCCATCTCACGTCGGCATCGAAGGCAACGAGATAGCAGACAGAGCTGCCCGTCAGGCAGCTCTTGCGGATCATGTTGACTACGCCATGTGTCGGCCTGACGATGTCAAGGTCGGCGTTACGGCGTTAGTCAACAAAGCATGGCAAAGGGAATGGGAGAGCCTCGAGAGTAAGCTTAAAGCTGTAAAACTCTCTGTGACAGCATGGAAGTCACCGGTTAAACTCAACAGGAGACAGGAGGTCGCTCTGACCCGCCTTAGAATGGGTCACACTAACTTGACCCATTCTCATCTCCTAACCGGTGACGAAGCACCCACATGCGATACGTGTCACAGCCCTCTAACGGTGAGGCATATAATCGAGGAATGTGCAGCCTACACAGGTCAACGTGTACGGCTGAAGCTCCGAGGTAATGTAGCGTACGATTTGAGCAATTCTGTTTCGTCGGTAGAAACTGTCGTTGCTTTTCTGCAAGCGACAGAACTTCTACGCAGAATTTAGGGGTACTGTAAGGACCAGTTTACTGTGCTGAGCAGTTTTTAATTTGTTGTGCATCGTTTTTTTTATGTTAATTTATTATCTTTGTTAATTTATTCTGTGAACGTCCGTCTCGTCTAGTTGGCCCTTTACACCAACTAGGTCGAGTGATTTTATCGTTTTTGTTTTGTATTGTTTTTGTTGTCGGGCACTTTTCACCCGACAACGGTTTTAACGATTTTATCTAGCTTTAAGTTTTACCTGTGTGTCGTCCCTTCACCATGTTGGCTCTTTACACCAACTTGGTGGAGTTGTTTTTATCATTGATTTTACCGCATTCGTTTGTATTGTTTTTGTTGTCGGTCACTTTACACCCGGCAACGGTTTTATTTGCCACTTTTTGGTGTTTTATCATATTTGTTAACTTATTCTGTGAACGTCCGTCTCACCTAGTTGGCTTTTTACACCAACTAGGTAGAGTGATTTTATTGTATTCGTTTGTATCGTTTTTGTTGTCGGGCACTTTACACCCGACAACGGTTTTATAGTTTTTATCTAGTTTTAAGTTTTATCTTTGTGTCTAGTTTTAAGTTTTAATCTGTGTGTCGTCCCTCCACCATGTTGGCCTTTTACACCAACTTGGTGGATGTGTTCTGTCCGTCTGGCCTAGCTGGCCTAGGTCGAGTGATTTTAAATTTTTTGTATCTAGTCATTATTTTAATTTATATGTTAATTTATTTTGTGAATGTTCGTCTCGCCTAGTTGGCATTTTACACCAACTAGGTTGAGTGATTTTAATATTTTTGTTTGTATTATCGCTCTGCTGTCGGGCTATTTACACCCGACAGCGGTTTTATTTATATTTGTTAATTTATTCTGTGTCTGTCCGTCTCGCCTAGTTGGCATTTTACACCAACTAGGCGAGTATTATTATTATTTAACAAAGTTAAAAAAAAAAAAGGAGAATAGCGGCTAATGGCCCTAGCAGTCGATGCCGCTCAAAAAAAAAAAAAAAAAAAAAAAAAAAAAAAATAATAATAATAATAATAATAATAATAATAATAATAATAATAATAATAATAATAATAATAATAATAATAATAATAATAATAATAATAATAATAATAATAATAATAATAATAATAATAATAATAATAATAATAATAATAATAATAATAATAATAATAATAATAATAATAATAATAATAATAATAATAATAATAATAATATTCGTTCGCAGGAACGGACTATACCGATCGCCATAACACCGCTGTTAAAATCATTCACCAGGCTATAGCGCTAAAATATAATCTAATTAAAGAGCAAACAGTATACTACAACTATGTGCCAATCACTATACTGGAAAATGATTCATATAAACTGTACTATGACATAACAATACATACAGATAAAACTATCACTTGCAATAGACCAGACATCACATTTCAGGACAAAATAAATAAAACTATCTATATAATTGACATTGCCATACCAACAGACAATAACACTACAAATAAATACGGTGAAAAAATTGAGAAATATACACCCCTAGCTATCGAAGTAGAAAGAATTTGGAAACAAGAACGCTCCATTATACTTCCATTCATTATATCTACCACCGGAATCACTCACAAACAATTCAAACCCAACTTACAAAAATTAAATATCGAACCGTTTCTTCACACCATCATTCAAAAAGCTATCCTTTTAAAAACTTGCACTATTACAAGGAAATTCTTACGATAGGTAACTGCTATACCTGGTGTAACCCGTTTAGCAATGAGTAACCGGCTGATTAATCGCCGAGAAATAAATAGATAATAATAATAATAATAATAATAATAATAAGACGTGCTTGATATTACGGGAGGGATACTCTTAAATAACGGACTACCGACGCATTTTAACGTTTTTAATGGTGCATTCTCAGCAATAGATTTAGCAATATCTTCGCCCACTCTCGCCACGCGTCTTCAGTGGCAGGCCCTCGATGATTTACATGGAAGTGATCACTTTCCGATCATCTTGTCCACTAATATTCCGAGGGCCATACAACGCAGACCCAGGCGCTGGCGCCTGGATCTAGCAGAGTGGGAAAAGTTTCGGAACGAAGTCACGTTTCCCGTAAACTCAGAAGATATTGGTTCCACTCTTTCAGGTATTAATCTCAGCATTACTCAAGCAGCAGAAAAGTCTATACCACGTACCTCTGGCTCGACTAGTAAATCCTCCGTCCCATGGTGGAACGTTGAGGTTAGTCGAGTTATCGCAGAGAAGAAACGGGCATTTAACATTTACAAAAGAAAGCGGGCCGTCGCTCGCCGCAAGATCTTACAATCTAAAAACGACGCTTGGAAGAACTACGTGAACACAATGAAAAGTGACACGTCAGTCACGGAAGTCTGGAGAAAGGTACACGCTATCCGCGGACAAAGGCTACCGTCCATCATAGGCCTTTGTGATGGAGGCAACACAATAACGGAGCCTCGTGATGTAGCGGAAGCATTAGCTGTACATTTCTCCAGTTCCAGTAGTTCTTCCAATTATAATCACGAATTCTTGCGTAGGAAAGGTGAACTAGAAGCTCCACTAGACTTTAATACAGATTCGGATCTTAATTATAATCATCCTTTCACAATGAAAGAATTTGAGGAGGCACTGAGGAGTTGTAATGACTCCTCTCCTGGCCCGGATAATATCCCCTACAAAATGATCGAAAATCTTTCATTCGATTCAAAAACCCATATCCTATCACTCTTTAACGTGATATGGGAGCAGGGGGAATATCCGGAGCTATAGAGAGAAGCAATTATTGTGCCTCTTCTTAAAACAGGAAAAGATCCGAATCTCGCTTCTAGTTATCGCCCGGTTTCGTTGACTTGCTGCTTGAGTAAAGTTTTTGAAAAAATGGTCAATAGCCGACTGGTATGGATTCTCGAGTCGCGAGAACTGATCGTACCCTACCAGTCTGGATTTAGGAAACGTCATTCCACTATTGACCATCTGGTCCGTTTAGAGAATGCCATTCAAAACGCTTTTCTAGAGAGAAAACACCTTGTCGCGGTGTTTTTCGATCTAGAAAAAGCCTATGATATGACATGGCGTCATGGCATTCTCAGGAAGTTGCATCGGTGGGGACTGAGAGGCCGTCTGCCTTTATTCATCCAGTCCTTCTTGTCGCACCGGAGTTTTCGAGTACGTGTAGGAGATACTGTCTCCTCTCTCCACGTACAAGAAAACGGCATACCGCAGGGCTCTACCATTAGCGTAACCCTTTTCTCTATTGCGGTAAATGATATTGCAACTTCCGTTAGTACCCCAGTGAATACGTGCCTGTATGTCGACGACCTCGCAATCTACATGGCCGGAGATACCATCCCGGCTATATGTAGAGAGCTGCAGAGGAACATTGATAACATCGTTCGAGACGCTGGCTCGTGTGGTTTTCGGTTTTCAGAGACAAAGATGGCTTGTGTCCATTTTTGTCGTCTGAGAAAGCCACACAGGGAGCCTAGTCTAAATATTAATGGTTCTGTTATTCAATGTGTCGACAGCTATCGATTTCTAGGACTAATTTTCGACAGGACTCTGTCATTCCGTCCCCACATTAATGACCTTGCTACAAGGTGTAAGAAGGCACTTAATTTAATTAGGTGCCTTTCTAACATTAATTGGGGTGCGAGCAGAGAGGTCTTGCTGCGGCTGTATCAGGCTCTGGTTCTGTCCAGGCTTGACTACGGGTGCGCAGTATATTCCGCTGCTCGTAATTCGTGGTTACAAGTCCTAGATTCGATACATTATGCAGGTATACGTTACGCTACAGGAGCTTTTAGGACCACACCAAGGAATAGTCTCTGCTGTGATGCCGGGTTACTACCGCTAAAGTACAGACGTCTTCGATTCGCTTTGCGATATGAAGCGTCTGTACGTAGTAACCCAAAGCACATCAATTTCAATGGTTTTAACAGAGCAGAGACTTATCGTAAATACGCCTTGCGACCGTCAGTCACAAGGCCGGTGTGTGTCCGAGCGCGCGAGTTCCGCAAGAGTCTAGAGTTCCATTTGCCCGAAATACAGCCGGTGGGTGTGTGCGAGGTACCGCCATGGGCGATACCTGCACCACACATAATTCTGACGTTGCTAGAAGACCAGAAGCAGGAAACGGCACCGGCAATTTTTCGGGTAAAATTAATGGAACTCCTGAATAAATTCACAGACTCTTGCTGCATATATACAGATGGATCTAAGACCAGCATTGGAGTGGGAGCAGCCTTTGTGGTTGATTCCACTCCTCACTGCTGGTCGTTGGATCCCCTGTCCTCTGTATATACTGCTGAACTCTATTCAATCTTGCAAGCGCTCAACTACTGCCATATGTCTAGCAGTAGTACATTCCTCATTCTATCTGATTCACTCTCTTCCCTACAAAGTATCGCCGACAGCCAAAATAATGATCCGCTCGTACAGAACATCCTTTCTGTTCTGTACAATCTGCATCTCACTAGCAAGCATGTTGTCTTCGTCTGGGTGCCATCACACGTCGGCATTGAAGGCAACGAGATTGCAGACAGAGCTGCCCGTCAGGCAGCTCTCGCGGATCATGTTGACTACGCCATGTGTCGGCCTGACGATGTTAAGGTCAGCGTTACGGCGTTAGTCAACAACGCATGGCAAAGGGAATGGGAGAGCCTCGAGAGTAAGCTTAAAGCTGTAAAACTCTCTGTGACAGCATGGAAGTCACCGGTTAAACTCAACAGGAGAGAAGAGGTCTTTCTGACCCGCCTACGAATGGGTCATACTAACCTGACCCATTCTCATCTCCTAACCGGTGACGAAGCACCCACATGCGACACGTGTCACAGCCCTCTAACGGTGAGGCATATAATCGAGGAATGTGCAGCCTACACAGGTCAACGTGTACGGCTGAAGCTCCGAAGTAATGTAGCGTACGATTTGAGCAATTCTGTTTTGTCGGTAGAAACTGTCGTTGCTTTTCTGCAAGCGACAGAACTTCTACGCAGAATTTAGGGGTACTGTAAGGACCAGTTTACTGTGCTGAGCAGTTTTTAATTTGTTGTGCATCGTCTTTTTTATGTTAATTTATTATCTTTGTTAATTTATTCTGTAAACGTCCGTCTCGTCTAGTTGGCCCTTTACACCAACTAGGTCGAGTGATTTTATTGTTTTCGTTTTGTATTGTTTTTGTTGTCGGGCACTTTACACCCGACAACGGTTTTATCGATTTTATCTAGCTTTAAGTTTTATCTTAGTGTTTAGTTATAAGTTTTTACCTGTGTGTCGTCCCTTCACCATGTTGGCTCTTTACACCAACTTGGTGGAGTTGTTTTTAACATTGATTTTATCGCATTCGTTTGTATTGTTTTTGTTGTCGGGCACTTTACACCCGGCAACGGTTTTATCGCTTTTATCTAGTTTTAAGTTTTATCTATATGTCTAGTTTTAAGTTTTTATTCTGTGTGTCGTCCCTCCACCATGTTGGCCTTTTACACCAACTTGGTGGATGTGTTCTGTTCGTCTCGCCTAGCTGGCCTAGGTCGAGTGATTTTAAGCTTTTTGTCTCTAGTCATAATTTTAATTTATATGTTAATTTATTTTGTGAATGTCCGTCTCGCCTAGTTGGCATTTTACACCAACTAAGTCGAGTGATTTTAATATTTTTGTTTGTATTACCGCTCTGCTGTCGGGCTATTTACACCCGACAGCGGTTTTATTTATATTTGTTAATTTATTCTGTGTTCGTCTGTCTCGCCTAGTTGGCATTTTACACCAACTGGGTAGAGTGATTTTAGTATTTTTGTTTGAATTGTTTCTCTGGTGTCAGGCCATTTACACCCGACATTGGTTTTATTTCTATGTGTTAATTTATTTTGTGTTCGTCCGTCTCGCCTAGTTGGCATTTTACACCAACTAGGCGAGTATTATTATTATAACTAAACCTGAAAAAAAAAAAAAGAGAAAGCGGCTAATGGCCCTAGCAGTCGATGCCGCTCAAAAAAAAAAAAAAAAAATAATAATAATAATAATAATAATAATAATAATAATAATAATAATAATAATAATAATAATAATAATAATAATAATAATAATAATAATAATAATAATAATAATAATAATAATAATAATAATAATAATAATAATAATAATAATAATAATAATAATAATAATAATAATAATAATAATAATAATAATAATAATAATAATAATAATAATAATAATAATAATAATAATAATAATAATAATAATAATAATAATAATAATAATAATAATAATAATAATAATAATAATAATAATAATAATAATAATAATAATAATAATAATAATATTTTCACTCGAAAACATCCAGCAACTTACACAAAGCGGTAATCAATGCAGACAAGGAAGCTTCTCCACTGAACCTCAGCCTAAGTAATGCAGAAAATGTCCCATACAACACTCAGTCTCTAGCTGAGAGGTGGGCATCAAAACCTCTCCATGGGAAACACGTTAACATTACCACCGATCCCAATATAGATAGACACGCAACACATAGATGGCTCATGCAAGGTCGCCTATTTCCGGAAACGGAGGGCTTTGCGGTAGCCATACAGGATCAAGTCATTAATACACTAAATTATAGAAAATACATCATGAAACAAAATATAGAAAATGACGCCTGTCGCAAATGTCATCTGTTCCCGGAAACGATAGATCACATTACCAGTGGATGCAAACTTTTAGCTGCTACCAAATACACAGAGAGACATAACAATGTCGCAAAAATTATACATCAGGCTCTAACTCTGAAATACGATCTCTCTAAAAACTCAGAACCATATTATATATATAAACCGGCACAAGTAATTGAGACAAATACGCACAAACTATACTGGGACAACACAATACTTACGGACAAGACAATAACAGCCAATAGGCCAGATCTCGTTCTAACGGATAAAGTACGCAAAATTACTTATATTATTGACATAGCAGTGCCTAGCGACCAAAATATTTTAAAAAAATATCGCGAAAAAATTGAAAAATACGAACCGCTAGCTATCGAGATCAAACGAATATGGAAGCAAGAAAAAGTCAGTATCTTGCCATTTGTAATATCAGTAACGGGAATTACACCGAAAACGTTTATACAAAATCTAAGTGTACTAAACATCCCCGCATACATACACACAAATTTACAAAAATCTGTGGTATTGTCAACACTCTCTATAACACGACAATTCCTACAATAGATAAAAAGGCAACTTGGCTTAGCCCGTTCCTTTTTACCCAACCAGGGAAATAATCCCTGAGAAACCACTACATAATAATAATAATAATAATAATAATAATAATAATAATGGGATCGAGTGGTTCTGTCCACGGGGGGGCGTGTAGCGTCTTATAGGTGCCCTAGCCGGGGCTAGCTTGCTAGCCCTGGTTAGGTGTCACCCTAGCTTCTCCGCCCCCAAGACCGGCATGCGTACCATCATTGGTATAACCTACCTGAGGTGATCCTGTTTCTGCAGAACATGCCGGATCTAGAGGAGTAAACCTCGACTAAAAATCCGTAATCCAAGGTGTCAATCGTACCGTGCCGAGGGATGGATGGCCACGCGTCAGTTGGTCTCATACGGTGTCCTCCGGATACCTGGCGAACTCCGGTTGCATATAGCCTTCTTACGGTAAGGGAGCACTGCCGTAAGCGACTTATAGTTCTTCCCATCTCGTGGGATTTGCATGGGAACTTTCAATAAAAAAATTTCAGAGGAGTCAACCTCTCAAAAAAATGACGCGGCGTCTGGGGACACGCAAAGTCCCCAAACCTATAATAGAGAAGCGTCGGCACCTATGCCGCGCTTTTTTGTAGTAAAAAGACGCAACGGGGTTAATTTTGACAAGGTTAACCCGTTTGCGATATCCAAGTTCGTTGAGCAAACATTGGGTAAAGTTAGCTTAATTAAGAAAATCAAGGATGGCCTTATGATTCAGGTATTGAATGACAAGCAGTCAGCAAAATTATTAAAATCGACTAAGTTTTTAGATTTCGACGTTGAAATTACAATACATAAATCTCTAAACTACTCAAAAGGTATTATTTACTGTCGCGACTTGGTTTATTGCACAGATGAAGAGATAATGAATGATTTAAGCAAGTACCACGTCGTTGAAATTCGTCGCATTAAAACTAAACGCGTACTTGTCAACACGCCCTCAATTGTGCTGACATTTAACTCCAGTGTTTTGCCGAAAAAAATTAATATCGCGTTTTATCAAGTGGAAGTACGACAATACATTCCTAGCATTCTACGCTGCTTTAGATGTCAGAAACTAGGACATACATCTTCATCGTGTGAAAACGCAGCTGTTTGCCTGTGTGGCAAACCAGTCCACGAAGGCTCGGAATGTGTAGAACCTTTCGTATGCGTAAACTGCGGGGGTAACCACTCTGCTAGGGACAAAAATTGCCCATCAATTATATTTGAAAAGTCAGTTCAAGAATTAAGGACAAGAGAGAAAATTTCGTATTTTGAAGCGAAAAAGAAACTGGCCACTCCAAAACCACCCATTGAAAACACTTCTTACTCTCAAGCAACAAAGAGAGAATCAAGAGCAGAAAACATGTTGTCTGAACTAATTCCTCTAATTACCAAGTTAGTAGGAGAAACAGTTCGAAAGACCTTTGGAGAATTAGTAAGTCAATTAGAAGAGACACGTGTGTTAAGAAATAGCAATCCCGCTGCAGTTGGGGAAAAAGCTGCGAAACCAAACACAAACCCACCTCGGGCTTCAACAGTTGAAGCCCGTGGATTTTTCTCCTTAGAGGAGAAAAACACTCCAGAGGCCGTTATTGCGGTCCCTGGCTCAAGTTTTAAAACCCCCTTCGTAGAAGGGAGAACACCATCTGTGAAGAGGCAACAGTCACTTTCCGAATCGGAAAGTGATAAACATCCCACAACACAGCAGGCCAAAAGGCCCGTCGGCTGGCCTAAAGGTAAGCCCAGGAAATCCAGAGCAAATATTTCTGGGCCTGACAGCGGACAAGAGCTGTCTGATTTCGCCGATCAGCGGCGGAAAATGTCTTTTTAATTTTGGTCTAGTCTGTATCTCGTCTTACTTTTTCTTTAAATTAATGTTTAAGTCTTACCGTCGTCTTTTGTAGTAGTCTTTTATTAATCCCTTGTTTTATTCTTTTATTATTCTTCAAAGAGCTGGAAAACATAATTCAATGGAATTGCCATGGTTGCGTATCGCATATAGGTGAATTGAAGATCGTTCTCCGAAAATATCATCCTTTCTGTGTTTGCCTGCAAGAAACCCACTTCAGACCTGATGACCAATTTACTCTTAGAGGTTACAACATTTTAAGAGCCGACGTGATTCCGCGTCATCGGTCAAGAGGTGGAGTGGGTATTCTTATTCGGGAAGGATGTGTTTTTAAGCAAATCACATTGAGAACTGATCTTCAAGCTATAGCCTGTACAATTGAATCACCAATACGTGTAACGATATGCAACCTTTACCTCCCAGATGGTAACTGGGAGCGTAACCAAATAGTAAATATTATACGGCAATTACCTGGACCCTATCTTTTGCTGGGAGACCTTAATGCGCACAATCCGTTGTGGGGTTCGTCCCGCCTCGATATTAGAGGGAAATATATCGAAGAGGTCCTAGATATCACTGGCGGGATAATACTAAACAACGGGCGCCCGACGCATTTTAATGCATCTAACGGGTCTTTCTCAGCAATCGATCTAACTATATCTTCGCCCACTCTTGCCACGCGTCTCCAGTGGCAGGCCCTCGAAGATCTCTATGGAAGCGATCATTTTCCGATCGTCATATCAACGAACGTTACGAGGGCCATACAACGCAGACCCAAACGGTGGCGTCTGGATCTAGCAGAGTGGGATAGGTTTCGGAACGACGTCATATTACCCGAAAATTCCGAAGATATAGGTTCCGCTTTATCTCATATAAATCTCAGCATTACTCAAGCAGCAGAAAAGTCAATACCATGTACCTCTGGCTCGACTAATAAATCCTCCGTTCCGTGGTGGAACGTAGAGGTTAGTCGAGTTATCGCAGAGAAGAAACGGGCATTTAATATCTACAAAAGAAATCCTACGCAAGAAAATCTTGTCGTTTTTAAACGAAAGCGGGCCGTCGCTCGCCGCAAGATTTTGGAGTCCAAAAACGATTCTTGGAAGAACTACGTGAATTCACTAAAAAGTGACACGTCAGTTACAGAAGTGTGGAGGAAAGTGCATGCTATCCGCGGACAAAGGCTACCGTCTATTATAAACCTCTGTAATGGAAATAACACGATCACGGAGCCTTGTGACGTAGCGGAAGCATTAGCAATACATTTCTCCACCTCAAGTAGTTCTTCCAATTATAATCACGAATTCTTGCGTAGGAAAAGAGAACTAGAAGCTCAAGTAGACTTTAACACAGATTCGGATCTAAATTACAATAATCCTTTCACAATGAAAGAATTTGAGGAGGCACTGAGGAGTTGTAATGACTCCTCTCCTGGCCCAGATAATATCCCCTATAAAATGATACAGAATGTCCCATTCGCCTTTAAAGCTCATATCCTGGCGACATTCAACATAATATGGGAAAAAGGGGAATATCCGGAGCTATGGAAAGAAGCAATTATTGTGCCTCTTCTTAAGACAGGAAAAGATCCGAATCTTGCTTCTAGTTATCGCCCGGTTTCTTTGACTTGCTGCTTGAGTAAAGTTTTTGAAAAAATGGTCAATAGCCGACTGGTATGGATTCTCGAGTCGCGAGAACTGATCGTACCCTACCAGTCTGGATTTAGGAAACGTCATTCCACTATTGACCATCTGGTCCGTTTAGAGAATGCCATTCAAAACGCTTTTCTGGAGAGAAAACACCTAGTCGCGGTGTTTTTCGATCTGGAAAAAGCCTATGATATGACATGGCGTCATGGCATTCTTAGGAAGTTGCATCGGTGGGGACTGAGAGGCCGTCTGCCTTTATTCATCCAGTCCTTCTTGTCGCACCGGAGTTTTCGAGTACGTGTAGGAGATTCTCTCTCCTCTCTCCACGTACAAGAAAACGGTATACCGCAGGGCTCTACAATTAGTGTAACCCTATTTTCCATTGCGGTAAATGATATTGCAACTTCCGTATGTACCCCCGTAAACACGTGCCTGTATGTCGACGACCTCGCAATCTACATGGCCGGAGATACCATCCCGGCTATATGTACGCAATTGCAGAGGAGCATTGATAACATCGTTCGAGACGCTGGCTCGTGTGGTTTTGGATTTTCAGAGACAAAGATGGCGTGTGTCCATTTTTGTCGTCTGAGAAAGCCACACAGGGAGCCTAGTCTACGCATTAATGGTTCTGTTATTCAATGTGTCGACAGTTATCGATTTCTAGGACTTATTTTCGACAGGACTCTGTCATTCCGTCCCCACATTAATGACCTTGAAACAAGGTGTTAAAAGGCACTTAATCTAATTAGGTGCCTTTCAAACATTAATTGGGGTGCGAGCAGAGAGGTTTTGCTGCGGCTGTATCAGGCTCTGGTTCTGTCCAGGCTTGACTACGGGTGCGCAGTATATTCCGCTGCTCGTAATTCGTGGCTACAAGTCCTAGATTCGATACATTATGCAGGTATACGTTACGCTACAGGAGCTTTTAGGACCACACCGAGGAATAGTCTCTGCTGTGATGCCGGGTTACTACCGCTAAAGTACAGACGTCTTCGGTTCGCTTTGCGATACGAAGCGTCTGTACGTAGTAACTCGAAACACATCAATTTCAATTGTTTTAACAGAGCAGAGACTTATCGTAAATACGCCTTGCGACCGTCAGTCACAAGGCCGGTGTGTGTCCGAGCGCGCGAGTTCCGCAAGAGTCTTGAGTTCCATTTACCCGAAATACAGCCGGTGGGTGTGTGTGAGGTACCGCCATGGGTGATACCTACACCACACATAGTTCTGTCGTTGCTAAACGATCAAAAGCACGAAACGACGCCGGCAATTTTTCGGGTGAAACTAATGGAACTCGTTAACAGATTTACAGACTCTTGCTGCATATATACGGATGGATCTAAGACCGACATTGGAGTAGGAGCAGCCTTTGTGGTTGACTCCACTCCCCACTCGTGGTCGCTAGATCCTCTGTCCACCGTATATACTGCCGAACTATACGCAATATTGAAAGCGCTCCACTACTGCGATATGTCTAGCAGAAGTACATTCCTCGTTCTGTCTGATTCACTCTCTTCCCTAGAAGGTATAGCCGACAGCCAAAGTAATGATCCGCTCGTACAGAACATCCTTTCTGTTCTGTACAATCTGCATCTCTCTGGCAAGAATGTTGTCTTCACCTAGGTGCCATCTCATGTCGGCATTGAAGGCAACGAGATTGCAGACAGAGCTGCCCGTCAGGCAGCTCTCGCGGATCATGTTGACTACGCCATGTGTCGGCCTGACGATGTCAAGGTCGGCGTTACGGCGTTAGTCAACAACGCATGGCAAAGGGAATGGGAGAGCCTCGAGAGTAAGCTCAAAGCTGTAAAACTCTCTGTGACAGCATGGAAGTCACCGGTCACACTAAGTAGGAGACAGGAGGTCGCTCTGACCCGCCTACGAATGGGTCATACCAACATGACCCATTCTTATCTCCTGACCGGTGACGAAGCACCCACATGCGACACGTGTCACAGCCCTCTAACGGTGAGGCATATAATCGAGGAATGTGCAGCCTACACAGGTCAACGTGTACGGCTGAAGCTCCGAAGTAATGTAGCGTACGATTTGAGCAATTCTGTTTTGTCGGTAGAAACTGTCGTTGCTTTTCTGCAAGCGACAGAACTTCTACGCAGAATTTAGGGGTACTGTAGGACCAGTTTACTGTGCTGAGCAGTTTTTAATTTGTTGTGCATCGTCTTTTTTTATGTTAATTTATTATCTTTGTTAATTTATTCTGTGAACGTCCGTCTCGTCTAGTTGGCCCTTTACACCAACTAGGTCGAGTGATTTTATTGTTTTCGTTTTGTATTGTTTTTGTTGTCGGGCACTTTACACCCGACAACGGTTTTATCGATTTTTTCTAGCTTTAAGTTTTATCTTAGTGTTTAGTTATAAGTTTTTACCTGTGTGTCGTCCCTTGGCTCTTTACACCAACTTGGTGGAGTTGTTTTTATCATTGATTTTATCGCATTCGTTTGTATTGTTTTTGTTGTCGGGCACTTTACACCCGGCAACGGTTTTATCGCTTTTATCTAGTTTTAAGTTTTATCTATATGTCTAGTTTTAAGTTTTTATTCTGTGTGTCGTCCCTCCACCATGTTGGCCTTTTACACCAACTTGGTGGATGTGTTCTGTTCGTCTCGCCTAGCTGGCCTAGGTCGAGTGATTTTAAGCTTTTTGTCTCTAGTCATAATTTTAATTTATATGTTAATTTATTTTGTGAATGTCCGTCTCGCCTAGTTGGCATTTTACACCAACTAGGTCGAGTGATTTTAATATTTTTGTTTGTATTACCGCTCTGCTGTCGGGCTATTTACACCCGACAGCGGTTTTATTTATATTTGTTAATTTATTCTGTGTTCGTCTGTCTCGCCTAGTTGGCATTTTACACCAACTGGGTAGAGTGATTTTAGTATTTTTGTTTGAATTGTTTCTCTGGTGTCAGGCCATTTACACCCGACATTGGTTTTATTTCTATGTGTTAATTTATTTTGTGTTCGTCCGTCTCGCCTAGTTGGCATTTTACACCAACTAGGCGAGTATTATTATTATAACTAAACCTGAAAAAAAAAGAGAATAGCGGCTAATGGCCCTAGCAGTCGATGCCGCTCAAAAAAAAAAAAAAAAAAAAAAAATAATAATAATAATAATAATAATAATAATAATAATAATAATAATAATAATAATAATAATAATAATAATAATAATAATAATAATAATAAAGGGATCGAGTGGTTCTGTCCACAGGGGGGCGTGTAGCGTCTTATAGGTGCCCTAGCCGGGGCTAGCTTGCTAGCCCTGGTTAGGTGTCACCCTAGCTTCTCCGCCCCCAAGACCGGCATGCGTACCAGCATTGGTATAACCTACCTGAGGTGATCCTGTTTCTGCAGAACATGCCGGATCTAGAGGAGTAAACCTCGACTAAAAATCCGTAATCCAAGGTGTCAATCGTACCGTGCCGAGGGATGGATGGCCACGCGTCAGTTGGTCTCATACGGTGTCCTCCGGATACCTGGCGAACTCCGGTTGCATTTAGCCTTGCTGCAGTATGGGAGCACTGCTGCAGTCGACCTTTATTTCTGCCCTACTCGTGGGAACCGCATGGCAACCTCTTTAAAAAAACCTTCTGAGGAATCAACCTCACTAAAAAATGATGCGGCGTCTGGGAACACGCAAAGTTCCCAAAATATTAAAGAAAATTCGGGGGTTCATATGCCCCGTTTTTTCGTTGTAAAAAGAAAAGATGAAGTGAATTTTGACAAAGTCAACCCGTTTGCAATCTCAAAATTCATAGAGCAGACAATTGGAGTAGTCGCTAGTATTAAAAAAATTAGAGATGGTCTTATGGTTGAAGTACAATCAGATAAACAGGCAATTAAAATATTAAAACTTGAGAAATTTCTACATTTCAATATTGCGGTGACCATACATAAATCTCTAAATTATGTAAAAGGTATAGTTTATTGTAGAGATCTGGTAACCTGCAGCGATGAGGAAATACTAGATGATTTAAAGAGGGAAGACGTCATTGAAATAAGACGCATTAAAACTAAACGGGACGGCGAGCTAGTTAATACTCCATCTATCGTATTAACATTTAACTCTACAGTGCTACCAAAAAAGATTAAAATAGCTTTTTACAGTTTGGAGGTGAGGCTATATATACCAAGTGTCTTGCGATGCTTTAGGTGTCAGAGGTTAGGACATACATCATCTAGATGTGAAAGTCCAGCCCTCTGTCCCTGTGGCAAACCAATCCATGACGGCTCGGATTGCGTAGAGCCACTTAAATGTGTTAACTGCGGAGGTAATCACTCTGCAAGGTTTAAGAACTGTCCGTCCCTAATGTTCGAAAAATCAGTCCAAGAACTGAGAGTTAAGGAAAAGATTAGTTACATTGAGGCTAAGAAGAAACTAACCCCACCTAAAACCCCTGTTGAGAACGTATCATATGCACATGCCACAATGAAGCGATCAAACACTGAACAATTAATAACTGAATTATCTCCAATCATTGCCAAAATGGTTGGAGAATCAATCAAAAAGACTTTGGGAGATATTTTAGGACAAAATGGTGAATCCGTACAGTCAAAAATTAGTTATTCTGCAGCTGCTCGAGAAAAAACTGCAGTACAGGTGCCAGTTGCACCTATAGCTTCACAGTCGGAAGCTACAACTCTCTTCTCCCAAGTGGAGAAGAGCAATACCTTTCCAGCGGCCGCAAGTTCGGACGTTGGAAAAAACTTTAAACCTCCATTAGATGAAAGGAGGTTACCAGCCTGCAAGAGGCAACAATCACTCTCTGAATCAGAGAGTGATAAACAACAAATAACCCAGCAGGCAAAAAGACCAGTTGGCTGGCCAAAAGGGAAAGCCAGAAAACCAAAAGCCTCGAATTCGGGGCTTGGTGCTAGCCAAGACAAGAATGATTCCGGTCCGCAACACCGGAAGATGTCGTTTTAATCTGTCTGTGAAGTGATGTTCAATTGTTTTTAAAATCTATTGTCCTTTGTCTTGTCATTGTTTTTATCTATTAATTTAATCTAAAGAGTTGGAACAAATAGTTCAATGGAACTGCAATGGTTGCGTGTCGCATTTTGGTGAGTTGAAGATCATCCTTAAAAAATATAGTCCCTTTTGTATATGCCTTCAAGAGACACACTTCCTTCCTCAGGAATCGTTTAACCTCAGAGAATATAACATTCTGAGAAGGGATGTTATACCACATCAACGAGCCAGAGGAGGAGTGGGCATATTCTTAAAGAAAGGGACTATTTATAAGGAAATATTATTAAGGACTGATCTTCAAGCAATAGCGTGTAAAATAGAATCACCACTGACTGTAACCATATGCAACCTGTACCTCCCAGACGCAAACTGGGAGGTCCGACAGGTTGCTGATTTAATCCAGCAGTTACCCAGACCTTATCTATTGTTGGGAGACTTTAATGCCCATAACCCTTTATGGGGCTCGTCGGCTGTTGATACCAGAGGTGCATACATCGAAGACCTTCTGGATTTCACGGGAGCCATACTCCTTAATACTGGACAGCCGACACACTTTAATGCCGCAAATGGGACATTCTCAGCAATAGATCTGACAATATCTTCACCCACTCTTGCCACACGTTTTCAGTGGCAGGCCCTCGAAGATCTGTATGGAAGTGATCACTTTCCGATCATTTTGTCAACCAACATTCCGAGGGTCCCACAACGTAGACCTAGGCGCTGGCGCCTGGATCTGGCAGAGTGGGATAAGTTTCAGAACGACGTTACGTTAACTGATAACTTTGAAGATATTGATTCCGCTCTTTTAAGTGTTAATCTCAGCATTACTCAAGCAGCAGAAAAGTATATACCATGTACCTCTGGCTCGACTAGTAAATCCTCCGTCCCATGGTGGAACGTAGAGGTTAGTCGAGTTATCGCAGAGAAGAAACGTGCTTTTAACGTTCTTAAAAAATTTCCTACGCAAGAAAATCTTATAAAGTTCAAACAAAAGCGGGCCGTCGCCCGCCGAAAGATCTTACAGTCAAAAAATGATGCTTGGAAGAACTACGTCAACTCAATGTCAAATGACGTTCCAATCACAGATGTCTGGAGAAAAGTGCATGCTATCCGTGGCCAACGCCAACAGGCCGTAATAGGTCTGTGCGATGGAGGCGCTACAATTACCGAGCCTCCTGAAGTAGCGGAAGCACTAGCAAAGCATTTCTCCAGCATATGTAGTTCTTCCAATTATTTACCTGAGTTCTTGCGTAGGAAGGGCGAGCTAGAAATCACCATCGATTTCTCAGAAGATTCGGATCAAGATTACAATCATCCATTTACAATGGATGAATTTGAAGAGGCACTTAATACTGGTAAAGACTCCTCTCCTGGTCCTGATAACATCCCATATAAGATGATAGCGAACCTATCTCCTGCCAGTAAAACCAACTTATTGGCATTTTATAATCTTATATGGGAAAAAGGGGAGTACCCGTCAGTATGGAGAGAAGCAATAATAGTGCCTCTTCTTAAACCCGGAAAGGATCCGAATCTCAAATCGAGTTATCGCCCTGTATCATTAACCTGCTGCTTGAGTAAAATTTTTGAAAAAATGGTCAATACCCGACTGGTATGGACTCTCGAGTCGCGAGAACTGATCGTACCCTACCAGTCTGGATTTAGGAAACGTCATTCCACTATTGACCATCTGGTCCGTTTAGAGAATGCCATTCAAAACGCTTTTCTGGAGAGAAAACACCTAGTCGCGGTGTTTTTCGATCTAGAAAAAGCCTATGATATGACATGGCGTCATGGCATTCTTAGGAAGTTGCATCGGTGGGGACTGAGAGGCCGTCTGCCTTTATTTATCCAGTCCTTCTTGTCGCACCGGAGTTTTCGAGTACGTGTAGGAGATTCTGTCTCCTCTCTCCACGTACAAGAAAACGGTATACCGCAGGGCTCTACGATCAGCGTAACCTTATTTTCTATAGCGGTAAACCATATTGCAACTTCCGTTAGTACCCCCGTAAATACGTGCCTGTATGTCGACGACCTAGCAATCTACATGACCGGAGATACCATCCCGGCTATATGTAGAGAGCTGCAGAGGAGCATTGATGACATCGTGCGAGACGCTGGCTCGTGTGGTTTTCGTTTTTCAGAGACAAAGATGGCATGTGTCCATTTTTGTCGTCTGAGAAAGCCACACAGGGAGCCTAGTCTACATATCAATGGTTCTGTCATTCAATGTGTCGACAGTTATCGTTTTCTAGGACTAATATTCGACAGGACTCTGTCATTCCGTCCCCACATTAATGACCTTGCTACAAGGTGCAAGAAGGCACTTAATCTTATTAGGTGCCTTTCTAACATTAATTGTGGTGCGAGCAGAGAGGTTTTGCTGCGGCTGTATCAGGCTCTGGTTCTGTCCAGGCTTGACTACGGGTGCGCAGTATATTCCGCTGCTCGTAATTCGTGGTTGCAAGTCCTAGATTCGATACATTATGCAGGCATTAGATACGCTACAGGAGCTTTTAGGACCACACCAGTGAATAGTCTCTGCTGTGATGCCGGGTTACTACCGCTGAGGTACAGACGTCTTCGGTTCGCTTTGCGATACGAAGCGTCTGTACGTAGTAACCCGAAACACATCAACTTTGAACCTTTTAACAAAGCAGAGACTTATCGTAAATACGCCTTGCGACCGTCAGTCACAAGGCCGGTGTGTGTCCGAGCGCGCGAGTTCCGCAAGAGTCTAGAGTTCCATTTGCCCGAAATACAGCCGGTGGGTGTGTGCGAGGTGTCGCCATGGTTGATCCCTGCACGACACATAGCCCTAGAGTTGCTTGAACACCAGAAGCAACAAACGACGCCGGCAATTTTTCGGGTGAAATTATTGGAACTCTTGAATAAATACACAGACTCTTGCTGCATATATACGGATGGATCTAAGACCGACATTGGAGTAGGAGCAGCCTTTGTGGTTGACTCCACTCCGCACTCGTGGTCGTTGGATCCTCTGTCCTCCGTATATACTGCTGAACTATACGCAATACTGAAAGCGCTCCACTACTGCGATACGTCTAGCAGTAGTACATTCCTCGTTATCTCTGATTCACTCTCTTCCCTAGAAAGTATAGCCGATAGCCAAAGTATTGATCCGCTCGTACAGAACATACTTTCTGTTCTGTACAATCTGCATCTCAATGGCAAAAATGTTGTCTTCGTCTGGGTGCCATCTCACGTCGGCATTGAAGGCAACGAGATCATGTTGACTACGCCATGTGTCGGCCTGACGATGTCAAGGTCGGCGTTACGGCGTTAGTCAACAACGCATGGCAAAGGGAATGGGAGAGCCTCGAGAGTAAGCTTAAAGCTGTAAAACTCTCTGTGACAGCATGGAAGTCACCGGTTAAACTCAACAGGAGAGAGGAGGTCGCTCTGACCCGCCTACGAATGGGTCATACTAACCTGACCCATTCTCATCTCCTAACCGGTGACGAAGCACCCACATGCGACACGTGTCACAGCCCTCTAACGGTGAGGCATATAATCGAGGAATGTGCAGCCTACACAGGTCAACGTGTACGGCTGAAGCTCCGAAGTAATGTAGCGTACGATTTGAGCAATTCTGTTTTGTCGGTAGAAACTGTCGTTGCTTTTCTGCAAGCGACAGAACTTCTACGCAGAATTTAGGGGTACTGTAAGGACCAGTTAACTGAGCTGAGCAGTTTTTTTTTTAATTTGTTGTGTATCGTCAATCTCTGTTAATTTATTATTTCTGTTAATTTATTCTGTGAACGTCCGTCTCGCCTAGTTGGCCCTTTACACCAACTAGGTCGAGTGATTTTATCGTTTTCGTCTAGTATTGTTTTTGTTGTCGGGCACTTTACACCCGACAACGGTTTTACCGCTTTTATTTAGCTTTAAGTTTTTATCTTTGTGTCTAGGTTTAAGTTTTATTCTGTGTGTCGTCCCTCCACCATGTTGGCTTTTTACACCAACTTGGTGGAGTTGATTTTATCATTATTGTTTGTATCTTGTCCATCTCACCTAGTTGGCTTTTTACACCAACTAGGTCGAGTGATTTTATCATATTTATCTAGTCTTAAGTTTTATCGATATGTCTAGTTTTAAGTTTTAATCTGTGTGTCGTCCCTCTGCCATGTTGGCCTTTTACACCAACTTGGTGGATGTGTTTTGTCCGTCTCGCCTAGCTGGCCTAGGTCGAGTGATTTTAAACTTTTTGGTTTCTAGTCATTATTTTAATTTATATGTTAATTTTATTTTGTGATTGTCCGTCTCGCCTTGTTGGCATTTTACACCAACTAGGTCGAGTGATTTTATTATTTTTGTTTGTATTGTCCCTCTGCTGTCGGACTATTTACACCCGACAGCGGTTTTATTTATATTTGTTAAATTATTCTGTGTTCGTCCGTCTCGCCTAGTTGGCATTTTACACCAACTAGGCGAGTATTATTATTATATAAAAAGAGAATAGCGGCTAATGGCCCTAGTAGTCGATGCCGCTCAAACAAAAAAAAACAAAAAAAAAAAAAAAAAATAATAATAATAATAATAATAATAATAATAATAATAATAATAATAATAATAATAATAATAAAGGGATCGAGTGGTTCTGTCCACAGGGGGGCGTGTAGCGTCTTATAGGTGCCCTAGCCGGGGCTAGCTTGCTAGCCCTGGTTAGGTGTCACCCTAGCTTCTCCGCCCCCAAGACCGGCATGCGTACCATCATTGGTATAACCTACCTGAGGTGATCCTGTTTCTGCAGAACATGCCGGATCTAGAGGAGTAAACCTCGACTAAAAATCCGTAATCCAAGGTGTCAATCGTACCGTGCCGAGGGATGGATGGCCACGCGTGAGTTGGTCTCATACGGTGTCCTCCGGATACCTGGCGAACTCCGGTTGCATTTAGCCTTGCTGCAGTATGGGAGCACTGCTGCAGTCGACCTTTATTTCTGCCCTACTCGTGGGAACCGCATGGCTACCTCTTTAAAAAAAACCCTTGAGGAATCAACCTCACTAAAAAATGATGCGGCGTCTGGGAGCGCGCAAAGATCCCAACTTGTTAATGAAAAGGTGTCGGCTCACATGCCACGCTTTTTCATCGTAAAGAGATGTGACGGAACAAATTTTGATAAAGTTAATCCTTTTGGGATATCTAAATTTGTTCAACAAGTTATTGGAAATACGGGAGTAATTAAAAAAATTAAGGACGGTCTTATGGTTGAGACCACCACAGATAAACAGTCTCTGAAACTGTTAAAAATGAAAAAAATTTTAGAGTATGATGTCGAGGTAATAGTCCATAAGTCGTTAAACTACTCAAAAGGGATCATATACTGCAGAGATCTGGTAGAATGTAGCGACGAAGAGATTTTGGAGGACTTGAAAGGACAGAATGTTATTGAAATTAGAAGAATAAAAACGAAACGCGATGGTCTTCTTATCAACACACCATCGATCGTATTAACTTTTAACTCAACGGTTTTACCACGAAAAATAAAAATTGCTTTCTACCAGGTTGAGGTTCGACAATATGTCCCGAGCGTCCTACGCTGTTTTAGATGTCAGAAGCTGGGACATACATCAGCAAGATGTGATAATGCAGCTACTTGTTCATGTGGAAAGCCAGCTTACGAAGGAACGGAATGTACAGAACCGTTCACATGTGTAAATTGCGGGGGTAATAATTCTGCCCGATATTCAAATTGCCCATCGCTGATCTTCGAAAAATCTGTACAAGAGCTTAGAACCAAAGAGAAGCTTACCTACTTTGAAGCGAAGAGACGTCTAACACTGCCAAAACTTCCATCAGCAAACATATCCTATGCTCAGGCATCTATGAAGCAAGCAAACACTGAAAACCTCATCTCAGAGATTAAACCAATCATATCGAAACTAGTAGGTGAAACAATTAAAAAGACGTTTATTGAATTGTTTGGAAATTTACACAATACTAATGTTATGGCAGGTGCACAAGCAGCTGCTAAACATATCAGTAATTTGGCAGGAGCCTCATCGTTTGAAGCTCCAACCCTCTTCCCCCAAACGGAGAAGAGGGAGACTAATCCGACGCCCGGTAGATCGGACGTTGGAACTCCATTTAAAACTCCCCAGGAAATGGGGAGATCAGGAGCCGTTAAACGGCAAAACTCTCTCTCCGATTCGGAGAGAGAAAAACAGAAAATACAAAAAAGGCCAGTGGGCTGGCAGAAAGGAAGGCCCCGCAAATTTAAACCTCCGGAGTCGGGTTCTGAATCCGACAAAAGTCAAAATGATCCCGGAGCAGAGTCAAACCGAAAAATGTCTATTTAATGTAAATTTTTATTTGTTTGTCTGTCTTAATTTATGATCTTCATTTTTGTCCGTGTTTTTGTCATTTTATTTTTTCTTCTAAAGAGTTGGAACAAATGGTTCAATGAAACTGCAACGGTTGCATAGCGCATTACGGAGAGCTGAAGATCATCCTACAGAAATATAAGCCTTTCTGTATTTGTCTCCAAGAGACTCACTTCCACCCCGAAGAAACGTTTAGCCTCCGAGGATATAACATCCTGAGAAAGGATGTCATACCACACCAACGTGCCAGGGGTGGGGTCAGTATTGCCCTGAGAGAGGGGACAAATTTCAGAGAGCTTGCAATTAGGACTGATCTTCAAGCCATAGCATGTACTATAGTAACTCCAATTCCCGTAACCGTATGCAACCTATACCTCCCAGATAGAAACTGGGAGGTTAATCAAATTATCGACTTAATATTGCAGTTACCAAGACCATTTCTATTGCTGGGCGACTTTAACGCACACAATCCGTTATGGGGCTCCTCAAGAGTGGACACAAGGGGTAGGTATGTCGAAGATATACTTGACACCATAGGAGGAGTACTCCTAAACACCGGACAACCTACACATTTTAATGCCTCTAACGGATCATGCTCAGCAATAGATCTAACAATATCATCACCCACTCTTGCCACACGTCTACAGTGGCAAACTCTCGGTGACCTTTATGGAAGTGATCATTTTCCGATCCTAATTTCAACCAACGTCCCGAGAGTAGGGCAACGAAGACCTAGGCGATGGCGTCTAGACGTTGCAGAGTGGGAGAAGTTTCGTCAGAACGTCATATTTCCTGAAACTTTTGATGATATTGGTTCCGCTCTTCATATTATAAATCTCAGCATAACTCAAGCAGCCGAAAAGTCCATACCGCGTACCTCTGGCTCGACTAGTAAATCCTCCGTCCCATGGTGGAACGTAGAGGTTAGTCGAGTTATCGCAGAGAAGAAGCGAGCATTCAATGTATTTAAAAGGACACCTACGCAAGAAAATCTCATTACATTTAAGCAGAAGCGGGCCGTCGCCCGCCGTAAAATCCTGCAATCAAAAAATGATTCATGGAAGAACTACGTTAACACGATGTCTAACGATACGCCAATAACGGACGTATGGAAAAAGGTGCATGCCATCCGCGGACAAAGGTCATCGCCAGTAATTACACTTGGCGATGAAACGTACAGCGTACGTGACCCTTGTCAGGTTGCGGAAGCATTAGCGTGGCATTTCTCAGGCACCTGTAGTTCTTCCAACTATCCAAATGAATTCTTGCGTAGGAGAGGCGAACTAGAAATTCCACTAGACTTTACGACACACTCGGATCCAGACTATAACGTTCCATTTACAATGGAAGAATTTGAAGAGGCACTGAGTTCTAGTAGTGACTCCTCCCCTGGTCCGGATAACATCCCCTATAAATGTATTCAAAACCTTACACCGGTCTGTAAAGCCAGTGTATTAAGGTTATATAATTTAATATGGGAAAGAGGGGAATATCCGGATGTATGGAGAGAAGCAACTATAGTGCCTCTTCTCAAACCAGGAAAGGATCCGAGTCTAGCGTCTAGTTATCGCCCAGTGTCTTTAACGTGCTGCTTGAGTAAGATCTTAGAAAAAATGGTCAACAACCGGCTGGTGTGGATTCTCGAGTCGCGTGAACTTATAGTCGCTTACCAGTCCGGGTTTAGGAAACGTCATTCCAGTGTTGACCATCTGGTCCGTTTAGAGAATGCCATTCATAACGCCTTTCTAGAGAGAAAACACGTCGTTGCCGTGTTCTTCGATCTAGAAAAGGCTTATGATATGACATGGCGATATAATATTATCAGGAAGTTGCATCGGTGGGGACTGAGCGGCCGTCTGCCTTTATTCATCCAGTCCTTTTTGTCGCACCGGAGTTTTCGCGTACGAGTAGGAGATTCACTATCCTCTCTCCACGTACAAGAAAACGGTATACCGCAGGGCTCTACCATTAGCGTAACCCTCTTTTCTATAGCGGTAAACGATATTGCAACTTCCGTCAGTACCCCCGTAAATACATGCCTGTATGTCGACGACCTCGCAATCTACATGGCCGGAGATACCATCCCGGCTATATGTAGAGAGCTACAGAGTAGCATTGATAACATCGTCCGAGACGCTGGCTCGTGTGGTTTTCGCTTTTCAGAGACAAAGATGGCTTGTGTTCATTTTTGTCGTCTGAGAAAACCACACAGGGAGCCTAGTCTACAAATTAATGGTTCTGTTATTCAATGCGTCGACTCGTATAGATTTCTAGGACTAATATTTGACAGGTCTCTGTCGTTCCGTCCCCACATTGATGATCTCGCCGTAAGGTGTAAGAAGGCACTTAATTTAATTAGGTGCCTCTCTAACATTAATTGGGGTGCGAGCAGAGAGGTTTTACTGCAGCTGTATCAGGCGCTGGTTCTGTCCAGACTTGATTACGGGTGCGCAGTATATTCCGCTGCTCGTAAATCGTGGTTAAAAGTCCTAGACTCTATACATTATACAGGCATTCGATACGCTACAGGAGCTTATAGAACCACACCAGTAAAGGGTCTCTGCTGTGAGGCCGGGTTGCAACCTTTGAAATATAGGCGTCTTCGGTTCGCTTTGCGATACGAAGCGTCTATACGTAGCAACCCAAGGCATATTAACTACTCGCAATTTAGGAGAGCAGAGACGTATCGTAAATATGCCTTGAGACCGTCTGTCTCTAGGCCGGTGTGTGTTCGAGCGCGCGAGTTCCGCAAGAGTTCTAATTTCAATTTACCCGAAGTGTATCAGGTCGGAGTCGGAGAAATACCACCATGGTTGATTCCGACAACAAACCTGGTTTTAGACCTACTAAGGTTTCCGAAAACGGAAACCTCGACAACAATTCTTCGGGTAAATCTGAACGAAATTATTAACCGTTATGGGAACTCTTGCTGCATATATACGGGTGGATCCAAAACTGAGAATGGAGTTGGAGCAGCCATTGCGGTTGATCAAATTCCACACTCTTGGACACTCGACCAACTAACCTCCGTATATACTGCCGAACTCTATGCAATCTATCAAGCGCTCAAGTACTGCGATCTTTCTAGCAGTAAAACATTCCTCATTTTATCCGATTCACTCTCATCCCTGCAAAGTATATCTGACCGCCTAAGTAATGATCCGCTAGTGCAGAATATTCTGTCGTCACTGTACCATCTGCATCTCTCCGAAAAATTTGTTGCCTTCATATGGGTGCCATCACATGTATTTATAGAAGGCAACGAGATTGCAGACAGAGCTGCCCGTCAGGCAGCTCTTGCGGATCATGTTGACTACGCCATGTGTCGGCCTGACGATGTCAAGGTCGGCGTTACGGCGTTAGTCAACAAAGCATGGCAAAGGGAATGGGAGAGCCTCGAGAGTAAGCTAAAAGCTGTAAAACTCTCTGTGACAGCATGGAAGTCACCGGTCGCTCTTAGTAGGAGAGAGGAGGTCGCTCTGACCCGCCTTAGAATGGGTCACACCAACTTGACCCATTCTCATCTCCTGACCGGTGACGACGCACCCACATGCAACACTTGTCACAGCCCTCTAACGGTGAGGCATATAATCGAGAAATGTGCAGCCTACACAGGTCAACGTGTACGGCTGAAGCTCCGTGGTAATGTAGCGTACGATTTGAGCAATTCTGTTTTGTCGGTAGAAACTGTCGTTGCTTTTCTGCAAGCGACAGAACTTCTACGCAGAATTTAGGGGTACTGTAAGGACCAGTTTACTGTGCTGAGCAGTTTTTAATTTGTTGTACATCGTCTTTTTATGTTAATTTATTATCTTCGTTAATTTATTTTGTGAACGTTCGTCTCGCCTAGTTGGCCCTTTACACCAACTAGGTCGAGTGATTTTATCGTTTTCGTTTTGTATTGTTTTTGTTGTCGGGCACTTTACACCCGACAACGGTTTTATCGCTTTTATTTAGGTCTAAGTTTTATCTTTGTGTCTAGCTTTAAGTTTTATTCTGTGTGTCGTCCCTCCACTATGTTGGCTTTTTACACCAACTTGGTGGAGTTGATTTTATCACTAATGTTTGTATCTTGTCCATCTCACCTAGTTGGCTTTTTACACCAACTAGGTCGAGTGATTTTATCATATTTGTTCGTATTGTTTTTGTTCTTATCGCTTTTATCTAGTCTTAAGTTTTATCGATATGTCTAGTTTTAAGTTTTAATCTGTGTGTCGTCCCTCCACCATGTTGGCCTTTTACACCAACTTGGTGGATGTGTTCTGTCTGTCTCGCCTAGCTGGCCTAGGTCGAGTGATTTTAAACTTTTTGTCTCTAGTCATTATTTTAATTTATATGTTAATTTATTTTGTGAATGTCCGTCTCGCTTAGTTGGCATTTTACACCAACTAGGTCGAGTGATTTTTTTATTTTTGTTTGTATTGTCCCTCTGCTGTCGGGAAATTTACACCCGACAGCGGTTTTATTTAAATTTGTTAATTTATTCTGTGTACGACCGTCTCGCCTAGTTGGCTTTTTACACCAACTAGGCGAGTATTATTATTATATAAAAAGAGAATAGCGGCTAATGGCCCTAGTAGTCGATGCCGCACTAAAAAAAAAAAAAAAAAATAATAATAATAATAATAATAATAATAATAATAATAATAATAATAATAATAATAATAATAATAATAATAATAATAATAATAATAATAATAATAATATTATTATTTATTGCCCAACAGTATAAACCAATTACAGGACAATATAACTATAATAAAATATAATACTAAGTATGCTAAATTACTAATTACACAAAAATAATAACAAAAAAGTTCATAAAAATAATAAAATTAAAATGTTATGGTATAATTGAAACAAATTACTAACTGCTGTAAAAAGAAAAACTCAAATAAAAATTCAAAATTGTTAAATATAAATAATTACCAAATAATCTTATTTTCACTTAAGCTTAAGGGAATGAAAAATATCTTCCAGAAGATTATTCGCATGTTTACTCATTCTGATAATGGGGGAGTTTATAAGTGAATTGGACTTAGCAGTTGGTAAATGGAACGAATTTGTGTAGCGAGATGTTATTCTGGGGACAGCAATTTGTACCTTGCTAAGAAGATCTGGACAGTCAATAACATTGTGTATGAGTTTGTACATTATTGCAGCACTATTATAATCTCGGCGGCTGGAAAGTGCCACAAAATCATGACGCGTCAATAAAAAGTTATAATCAATATTTCTTTGCGGGTATATTTCTTCTATTTTAAATGACAAATATTTTAAAAACCTCCTCTGAATCCGTTCAACTGTTAATATAAGGTATACGTAGTGTGGCGACCAAATAACAGACGCATATTCAAGTTTGCTTCGAACAAAAGCAGAGTAGAGAGATTTCATAACAGAAGGATCAGTAAAATGTTTGCAAATACGCATGATAAAACCAAGTGATTTAGATGCACTCAAGCACAGCCTAGTTATATGTAGGTTGACTGTCAAACCACACCCAAGATCTCTCATCTCACTAAGCTTATATAACAAAATACCATCCACGTTATAACAAAAATTAAAATAAGTACGTTTACGAGTATATGTAACCACAGAGCACTTCGTTATATTTAATTTTAACATATTTATCATACACCAATTAGTAATCATATCTAAATTATCCTGAAGTAAAAGTGCGTCACTCAAATTATTAATAGTGGCTAATATCTTCAAATCATCAGCATAAGCCAGAACATTACAGGTTAAAGAATTAATTAAGTCATTAATGTATAATATGAATAACAGAGGTCCTAGGTCTGAGCCCTGAGGAACCCCGGAAGTAGAAATAAATTCAAATGACTTGTAACCATTGTACTGCACATAACTCCTACGATTACATAAATATGACACAATTAGTAGTTTAATAGAATTACATAACCCAAATGCTTCCAGTTTACTCAATAAAATTTTGTGATCAATTGTATCAAATGCACGGGAAAAATCCGTGTAAATGACGTCTAATTGACCACGACTGTCTAAGACTTCACTTATACGCTGTGTGATAACTGCCAAGTTCGTAACTGTTGATCGACCAGTCATAAAACTGTGCTGATGTTCAGAGATCATGCCCTTAACTTGACAGTAAACCTCACAATAGATGATATGTTCAAATACCTTAGCAAAGTTACAAAGTATAGAAACAGGACGATAATTATGTATGTTATTCCTATCACCTTTTTTGTGCACAGGGGTTATACGTGCGCGCTTCCAGATATTCGGAAATGAGTTGGTACGTACTGCTAAATTAAAAATAATTACTAACGGTTTTATAAATAAAAACTTACAATCTTTAATTAAAAAACTTGGCACTTGATCGTCACCACAACTAACATTGTTTTTTAATTTGTTGATGCTTTTGAGCACATCGTTTTCACTAATTACAACACTATTACTATTAAATGGAACAGCATTAATTGGCTCATCGCTTCTTTCTTCAACAGCTGGTGGGAGAGTGTCAGAAGAAAACAGTTTTGCAAATGCTGAAACAATATCTTCTGGTACATTATACACAGCATCATCATCTTGAAGTTGAGACGGAATCCTAGTATTACCAGACTTACTGCGCATGAAGTTCCAAATTTCCTTAGGTTCAGTAATGATTTTACGTTCCGTATCACTCACCCAGTTCTTATATGCATCAGAAATTTTTATCTTAATTATGGCGCGAAGTCTATTGTTGCTCTCCATTTTCGGCGATACTGCTCCTTAACTTTAATACAATTTTTAATATCACTGGTAAACCATGTCGGAAAAGTTGTATTTCTTGAAGTATATCTGGGCACAGAAGCATCAAATATATTATAAAGGGCATTATAGAATTCTTGAACAGCTTTATTAACATCAGTAAAACACTCTAGAAAAGACCAATAGCATGGGAAGCATTCCCAAGGTCACCGGAAGTATTCCCAAGGTCACCGGTGTCCGGTTTCAGACTTCCGGTAATTTACATTTTCATCCCCTAAATTTTACATCCCCTAAAAATTCCTAGAGTTGTTTTCATCTCCTAAATTTTCCACCCCTAAGACACCCACGCGACCTCAGGACCTCAAGCCCCCTTTCCTCACCCGTGCTAGCCCCCTGGAGCTCCGCGACACCTCTGGGCCCCCTTCCTCACCCCGTGCCAGCATCCTGAACAGGACCTCTGTAACGTTAGATGTCGCAACAGTATGTTGTTTGACGTAACTGTGTGTTGTGTTGCATACCTTCCACGACCCCCTTCCGCGGCGACCTTAGGAGCCCCCTATTGCTAACCGCGACCTCACGAGCGCCACCTAGCAGCAGGTTGTAGAGCTAGTACTGTAGAAATTTATCTCAGTGTTGATTGGTTGACAGAAATCGCTCCGATAATATATAACGAAAATTGATTAAGAATAATATTTAGTATTGAGATGTCTGACGATTTACGACAAAGTTTGCTACGTAAGAAGAAGGCTCGACTTGATAGTGAGTTAAAAGTGTGTTTGAAAAAAATAGAACTTTTAAAAAGTGAATTAAACGTGAAGAGTATCGAGTTGAAAAATTATCGAAATTTGAGTGCAAAATTTATGAAATTATCAATATGGTAAGTCATATATTTTTTAATTATCATGAACTACATAATTATTTCCATTTTTTGAATTTACATTAATTAGGATGTGAGCAAGATTAATCGGGCGGATGTGGACAAGATTATTATGTGGATGTGGTAAAGATTAGTTTTTTTTGATTATCGTTGGATGTTGATAAGGAAGAGTGGTAGGGGTAAGTAAATCAGGTGTGCGCGTTGAGGTTGACACACAGAGAATTATGGAGTTTACAAATACGGAACGAGAGGCTCTAATGTTTCGCATTAACAGTGCTATTGAAGCATACCACAAAGGCACATTAAACTCTGACCACTTGAAATATTTACCAGAATATTATGTGGAGAGGCTGGAAGGAATGGAGCTTTTAAACATCTGGCAATTTTTACCACCGAGCTTGAGGGATTACTGCAAGGAAAGATTACCTTGCTTTGAACACTACAATACGGGGAGGACCCACATCGACGGACCACCCACACCAAAATACAAGTGTCACCAGTGCAAAAAAAATCATCATCTGGATTTGTACTATTTATTATGATAAATAAAATAAATTTTTAAATAAAAACTCTTTAATTTTTATACCTGGGACAACACATAATATACGCAACAATATATGATTAAACATCAAAACAAGTTAGAACCTGTTAGAAATTACATCATTTTCAACAAATTTTATATAAAGAATAATCTAAGTGAAAATAATACCTAACCTAAATAATTACACATAAACTTATATAATATAATAATACCTAACCTAAATAATTAAAATGGTTATGTTATTAGACTAAATATATACAAATAAATTAAAAGGTATGAAGCCTCCGTTAAGAAATATCCCGATGTCCCCAAGCTAGAGTTTTGATACCGTCCTCGCAGATATACCGCTTATCATCATAAGGTAATAGACCCAACTTGTTTTGTGCGTTCGAAAAAATTGTGTGTTTGATTGACCGGAATAAATTTTGTTTTCGTGTGATGGTTGTTGATTTACTTAGACAGTTCTTGAAGTCATCGCCTGTAATGTTATTTGTGACTACACACTTCTTTATACCCTTAGCTTTTTTAGTCCATTTCCCCTCCACGTTATTCGCGTACATTTTAGCACGTAAACCCACAAATTCTCGCATAATCCTACCACCATTCTCATCCTTCATCAAACTCAATACAGCTTTGTTTTGCAATGGGATGCCGTACTGATTATTAGAATCAAAATTACTAGTGTCAAATTTATTTATTTCGTCTTTCATGTCTGCAAAAATATCATCAGTCTCAAATTGTAGCGTTAAACTGTCCGTGTCCATGTAGCACAATCTCACCTTATCTCCATATTTAGACTTTAAATGACCGTAATAAAAATCATACATTAATAATTTTGATAAATCCAAAACTGAGAAACCTACGTAAATGGGTTTATTGTATACGGCCTTCAACCTATCTAGTTGAATAGCCGCCAAATTTTCTGTAAATATGGAACAACACTTAAAATTTAGTTTCGCAATTAATCTTCTAGCACAGTGACGATTACCAATATCCTCCCAATGATTCACCAATTTTACATTTACACGTTTATCCACGTTTTCCATCGTCTTACCAAATACTGAATTATTCATCAATTTATAGAAATCTTTCTCAAAATCGTTTCGAGCAGCCTGTCTCATTGAAGTATTCAAATCAATATATTTCTTCAGCCAATCAGACTGCTTGAAAGATATTACGCGGTGGATTTGGGTTAATATTAAACCGTTTGCTAAAGCTTGCTTTAAATTGCGATAGTGAATAATATATTTTGTTTTATTATTTAAATTTGGGATTAATTTTGTATTATTAAATTTAGATCCGGGAGGCAACATATTTTCTACAAGAAAAGGTAGATCGTTGTGTAAATCATGGAGAGATTCAGGATACTCGATATCCACCTCTAAAATGTATCCCATTGGTGAATCATCAGATATATTTAACACGTTGAAATTAGCAATTTCGTTCGCGCTCAACCATTTAAAGTCTCTATAGGGTAATAATTGAGACATTGCCCAACCATACATACATTGGTATCGTTGCATCAAAGTCTGACATGTATTTATTATTTGCTCGGGCATGTCGCAGCGAGCATTGGCTTATGCCTCCACGAATTCCTTTACGTATAAAATGATGCATGCCAATGTCAGTCAATAATTCCAATTTAATGTCCGTCAATTTCAGCATAGCATCCCAAGACAACCCAGGGGCTGTGTAATAATAAGCCGGATCCAAATTATATGCTTTCAAACAAATATCTCGGAAATTTTCAAACACGTCGGCTAAAAGTAATACATCTGTTTTCAAGTATAGGTCTGAATATTGTTGCAAATTTTCACAATTGAATTTTGCCCACACGTTTTGCGCATGTTCATAATCTTCTCCAGTTATATCTGAGTTGGTTAATGAATTGTAAAATAGATTTTTGGATGGTAATTTAGTTTCGGTCAATTTTGAAAAATCATCCATATACTGGTAAGGAAATACCCCCTTTTTTGTTACTAATTCAAATTGTTCATTACTGGGGAAATGTTTATGTACAGTATTTAATTGTTCCGGCTTTAAATTTATAGCTAATTTGTCTAAAGATGAGGCCATAAATCTAAATGAGTTTAAAAATCTTAATTTTAAATAAATATCGCGATTAATTCCACGCTTGTCTTCGTACTGATCCACTTTAATAGATTTGGAAAATGAGATATATTTCTCTTTGTTTTGGGGGATCACATCAATTTTGTCTGTATCTAGGCCAAATTCTTTGATAAATAAATGAGAATCATATCCGCTTAAATTATGGAAAAATATGGGTAAAAATTTTGGGATTTTATAATTTAAATTACATTTGGAGTGGGCGGCTCCGACAAATTTTCCCGTTAAATGACAATGATCCGCCACCTTATCACAAACTTGCATTTTCTTTTCACAAATATGGCACTCTTTAGCTGAATCAAATAAGTACTGTTCATCTGGAGTCAAATTCAACATGGGAATAATTGGTTTCAGATGATTTTCGTAAATAGATTTTGCATCAGCGCTTAATCTCTCTATGAAAACTTTAGGGCAGTCCAAACCAGTATATGTCACAAATTTATCTAAATTTGGATTATATGAACATTTAATATAATATGCAAAACTGTAAGGTTTATGAACATGCGTTGAATAAGTATATGATTTGTTTGGATCCGGTTGACATGTTTGAATCGGAATGAGAAGGGACTCAAAATCAGCATAAACGACGAATGGTACTCTCATTTTCGAGTTGTAATTTGAAAAAGATAACAAATTCCCCGGTACCATATCACCGTTTTTATTTCTGATTAACTCCACAGTTGGCATAATTGTACAAATTTTATTACAGTCATGCCCACTGTGGGCCAAGAGTGCTGATTCGGTGGAGAAAAAGGTCAAGCAGCCATCACATAAATATTTTTTATGCTCATGTTTCGACACTTGAGATGAAACGAGGCGGGATAAATTCTTTATCCAGACATAATGACCTTTTTCCCCATCCTCTATATAAAGAAGGTTTACGTGTATGTCGCGTTTGTTTTTTGTAAAATGAATTGGTCCTACCACCTCATGAATATGTTTTTCGGTATCAAACTCTAGCCCGTAAACGTTAATTGAAATATTATTTAATAATTCAAATTTGGGGATTTCTTTAAGTTTTAATGGCAACTCCATACCTGTTAAATTGAGAGCGGTGCTGTAGTGAGGGTATGATGCGGGACGATGTGGGTGAGCTCTACGATCAACGGGGTGCAGTGCTGACACTACCGCCCAAGCGAAGCAGGCCTCATCTTCATTTTGTACATTGATACAGGCCTGTTTTTTCTTGATCGATGGGGGAAGATCCACATAAGATGATCCTCTAATGGGGGTGTACTTGTTGATATTCACCTCCAAGTGTGACACCTTAAGTAGCGCCCACCCACTATCTCGCTCCTACAATTAAGAATAGCATTTATTATAAACATTATGTGATTTAAAAAAATGACGACAAAAACTTACTTGGAACTCTTCACTTTTCACTTTTACAACATCACATAAGTGTCTATACACCTCCCCCAAGTCAGTAGCCTGAGTCACCACTTCGAAGCGGGTGTTAAACGATTTTAATTCGGACACATCTTCATCTCCGGGTTTTATGTATAGCCCAAAGAGCTGGATGTTCACCTTCGAAGTTACGCCATGGCGCTCCACCAGCCTGGTGAACTTCCCTTCGCACGCCTCGAGAAATGATGGGATATCCTGCAGTGCCTCCGTCTCGGCCTCAATTGCATAGCTGGCTATACGATTTTTAAAAGCCGAGCCGATCTTCTTAACCCCAACACCCTCATCTGTGGCGATGATCATTAGGTGCCGCTGTGTCCTAAGGTGCCCTGCGAGGAGTTGTGGGCTTGCGAACTCCTCCTGACATACATCACACCTCAACGTGGGTGGGGTCGGCTTTACCTTCTTTGTCGGAGGCGCCTTGGCTGGGGGAGCGTTGGCTGAGCGTTTTGGTGGAGCTCTGAGCGGTTTGGAGACTCCTGATGGTCCAGGGGCTCCTAGATGAGATGGTGCAGCTTGGGGGTGATACTTCCGCACATGTTTATTCTTATTAGAATTGAGGGTGAATGTTGACTGGCAAAAGTCACACTTAAACATTTTGAACACTTAATTGACTGTGACCAACGCTCGTTCTGAACAAAACTGAATAATTTTTCAACTTGGAGCCTTTAATATACAAGATTATGTGGTGTTGAGCGAATTTTATTCTGCTAACGTATGTTTTATTTTGTGAAAATACGCGGATTCAGTTTTCGCGGTGTCGAGCGAATTTTATTCCGCGAACGTGTGTTTTATTTTGTGAAAAAAACGCGGATTCAGTTTTCGCAGTGTCGAGTGAATTTTATTCTGCGAACGTGTGTTTTATTTTGTGAAAAAACGCGGATTCAGTTTTCGCAGTATCGAGCGAATTTTATTCTGCGAACGTATGTTTTATTTTGTGAAAAAACGCGCATTCAGTTTTCGCTGTGTCGAGTGAATTTTATTAGATGTCGCAACAGTATGGTGTTTGACGCAACTGTGTGTTGTATTGCATACCTCACACATCGCATAGCAAAGGATATTTTGTATTCAAATGGTTTGTAAAAAATCATAAAATGAGAATATATGAGGATGTGGAGAGTCGGGCGAAGACTGGTGACGTTACACCATTTTTATATTTAGTTTTATTTTAATTTTTTTATGTTTTAGGTGCAATAAATTAATGTTTCATTCAACAATTTTTTTAAAACCTTAAATGGATGGGGATGTTAATAAGAAATAATAGATGGATACATTTTGAAATATTTTTTTTATTGAGTAAGTTTCATCATTTCCAAATCAGAACAAATTTTATTAAAATGCATATACAGACATTCCATCATTAAATAAGCATTTTGATTATGATGAATAGAATTCCACTTTATTACATTTTTAAATAAATCATCACTATTTGAATTATTTATACAAGCCAATAATATTCTATTATAATATGAATAAAAATCTAAGGCTTTTAAATCATTCAATTTGTAAGTAATAATTTCTTTCAAACGCATTAAATTAAAAAATGTTTCTTCCGATATAACAACACTCAATTTCCTCTGCACAATACATATCACCATAATATTTTTATGTTCGTTCTTGTTAATCTTGTGATCCCCGATGATGATGGGACTTTGTAAATTAGTCAAGTTGATATCCATAAATTGTAACCATTCCTCCTCAGTAAAGAAGATACAAGAATGAGCACCCCATATTTTTACGAATGGAATAAATCCGACAGAGGGGCTTATTCCAATGCTTACGTTCTTTGTTGTGGAGTTGTTTAGCGGATATGTTGATTGCCCCAAAAGTGTTGATTCCTTCTTGAGCGCGACATCATAATTTGAAATTTGATTGTCAATGATATCGCTGAAAGTACTTTCTTGATTTGTGGCAGACATCGTTGAGTCAATTTGGGGGATTTGTGGTAGATACCGTTGAGTGAATCTGGACGATTATTTTTTTTTTATTTGTAGCAGCAGACACCGTTGAGTGATTCTGAACGACTAATATTTTATTGTAGAAATGTGTGCTTTATAGCAATGGTCTTATCAGATTAGACTCCTTATCTAACTGAAGGTTCAAACTTGTAGAAACTTGTTCAAACTTGTCTTTTAAAACAAATAGTTATTGAATAATGTTTTAATTTTATTCAAAATTTATGAAGCCGTACAATATATTAAAGTGGTCGACACCGTTTTATTTCAAATGCTTTGCCAGCTATTTCAATGTCATTGATTGAAGCTCTGGGGAAATTCCACGACAAATCAAAAAAATCTTTTGTTCTGACTGTCCCAATGTAAACTCTTCCACATCCCGTAATCCACATCTCGCTCGATTCATTAAATGTATTGTATCGTTATTTAATTCTCCGCTAATGGGTAAATTATAATATTCTTGAAACGTTTCGATGGCATTAATTAATGACTTATTATCTTCATTTTGTTTTAAAAATTTAGTTTCATCATCTAAATATCCAAACTGATGTAAATATTTAATGACATCAATTTCATAACTTGCATTGATAATAATTAAAATAGTGATTAATTTTGATAAACATCTTGTCGAGTTGAGGGTTAATATAAAACTGATAATAATTCTCACCATTACACATTCTTATATTTTTAATAATACATTCATGTAGTTACAATACGTTTGACTTATCTATCCAACTATTTTGTGATTTGTCTAAACCTAACCACTTGATGTGCACTTTGTTTCCCTTTTTCCTCAACACTTTTTCTACTAGGTAAACGTCTGGATGTTTAGCTTTCTGCAATTCTTCAGCATAAAATGCCCCTTGGATTGGATTCCCCGAACTATCTTCCAACAGGTAAACGGTAGGATTCGAAATTTTCACATGAGTGATTTTAAATAATTCAGTCGTCCAATTCGGTGTGTAGCCCTTATTAAATAATGCTTTTTGTTTACTAATACGCACGATGTCACCTGTGTTAAATTTCTTCTTTCCAGCGACTTTAATATGTGAGTAAACAGTTTTTAATAAGTGAAGCTCCTTATCTTTAGTGATGTCAATTGGTCGCATTCCTGTAGTACTATGCTTCCGTTTGTTGTAATCAGCTGTAATTTCATCCAAAATGTCTATCCAGCGATACGTCCCTCGCAAACTAAATGTGCGATACAGCATTTCCTTTATTGTTCCAATTACACGTTCGGCCATCGCAGCTTACATGATTGTATATGTAGAATAATGATTAATCCCATATTTTTGCATCACTTTATTAAAGTGTATATTGTAAAATTCTTTTCCTTGATCGGTTTGTAAATTTTTTGGTGTTCGATCATCTTTTATTAAAATAGTTTTAAATGCATTAGCCACATTTATACCAGATTTGTCTTTTAATGGTATAGTCCATAAATACTTTGAAAAACAATCAATCACCACCAGAATATATTTAAATCCTTTATTTTCTCTTGCATAAAGTCCAAATTCGGCTAAATCGGCTTGCCATAAATCGTCCAGTCCTTTAATAATTGTGCGTCGTCGAGGAAATATTTTTCTTGCAGGCTTATGCAGCTCATTTACTACATCACTTTTTACTTTGCTCATGGTGTGTTAATAATTGTCTGAGCCCCTTTCTGCACATCCAAGCTCTTTATTATTTTGTCTAATACCTCATGAGTTTCTCTGAATTTATTATTAATATTGTTTTCTAGTTTTCCTGACACATTCTTCGACAGGAAATTATACATTTTTTTAAATCAATAGCAATACCGAGCATCAATGCATCCATATTTTTCGTTTTATTACTAAAGATTTGCTCTAAATCATCCCTAATACTCTTGGTTTTATTAGTAAAAATTGTATCTAAATCATCCTTTATAATGTTTGTATTATTAGTAATAATTACATCTAATTCATCCTTTATAATCTTTGTATTATTAGTAATAATTGCGTCTAATTCATCCTTTATAATATTTGTTTTATTATTCACAGAAAATGATGAAATTAATAGATTATATTAGCTTCTCTGAGCTCTTCCTCGATTGATGCAATTTCATTGGCGTGTGAATTATTTCCAGCTCGTTTTGAAGCATGTAATAACCATAGTCTTTCAATCAATTCATTAGGATCATTCCAATATGTAAATTTGTGTTTTTTATTTTCAGCAATCAACTTTGAATCGAAACCACGACCACCTTTAGTCTTTTGTCCACTTGATTCAGACTTTGATCGTTTTTTGTGAAGTTGGTAGTAATGGTTTTATAATATTTCTATATTTGTGTGACCGAGTCCCTTGAAGTTGTTGTTCGGGGTCGAAACGACGATGTAATGAGTTTGTTCTTTTAAGAATATCCACATATTTTTTTCGATCATCTTCTGTGTATACATACGGATCTTTTCTAAACAATAATTCACAAAGTCCGAATGTACCTTTGTATGTAAGGCCATCAATTATTAAATCATTCCCATCCAAATCAATTACAGTGTTACCAATTTTTAATTTAGCGTCATCATTATCAAAGTCATCTCCACCCTCAATCAATAATTTTTCAATATACTGCCTCGGTAATGGTGCAAATTGCTCCAAATATTCGTTTAGTACGGTTGGATCAGGTATAGAAATTGTTGATAGATTTTGTTTGATAGGCTCGTGTGTAAAGACATCTCCATCATCTATGAATTCTAAACTTTTAGGTTTAAGGGGTGATGAATGAGCATCATCGATGAATTGTAAACTTTTAGGTTTAAGTGGTGATGAATGAGCAAACTGAATGCCCTCCTCTTTTAGTCTCCTATTTTCTTGTTTAATTTCTTGATTTTCTCGTTTAATATCTTCGTTGGTTTTACTAAGTTTTGTAAAGGATCGGTAATTGGTTGATAAATTCTTTTCAGTCTCTCATCATCTTCATTACGATTTAATTTAAGAGCCAACACTTTTATTCTGATGTCCGTTTGTACTCGCATTTATTTCTTTTGAATGTCACTCATCTTGATCCCTTTTCTAATCAGCCTCTTTTTCTAATCAGCCTCTTTTTCTAATCAGCCTCTTTTTTTAATCAGCCTCTTTTTCTAATCAGCCTCTTTTTCTAATCAGCCTCTTTTTAAACTAGCATGGATAGCGTCTATTGTTGAAATGAGATATGTCTATCTAGTTTATGGTTATATAGCAATCAAGAGCTTTACGGTATCCACCCACATCAGAATCTTTATCTATTGTAATGAACCCATACTTTTCTTTCCAACATTCTGCACACAACGATTTAAACTTTTCAAACGTCATATCAGCGCTCACATGATCATTATATACATGTTTTAGATTAAGATCATCCTGTTTGAATAATATCATTAAATTTGCATTATCCCGTATTAAATGTTTAGGAATGAGAGTATATGTTTGGCAGAGATAGAATGAATCTATATTGTTATGTCTACCCATGCTAAAATATTCTCGAATTTTATCCTGCTTGTCACAAGCAACATCATCAAATATAAATATTGAATTTGCTTTCGCCTCTTCGGGGCTTATAATTTCAGCGTTCTCTGCATATGGAAAGTAATTCACCTCTGGAATACCATTTATAAGTTCTTGCAAATATTTATATTTGGGTTGGTAAAGCGACTTTGAATAAACATAAATGTTTTCAAATTTCAATCCGTTTTTATGTAGTAAAAGCGATAACATTAAATTTGATTTACCACAGTTTGATGGACCGCAAATTAGAGCTCTGATTGAATTTGGTAAAAGTTTACCGTGTCTTTTCACAATATTTTTTAAACCATCACCAACAAATTCATCATAATTAAAAACGGGGAGGGATTGTTCCTGTTTAATGACCTTCATTGTACTATTACAACCAACAGTAGTCATAGGTATATATATCTGTACACTGAGCTTTGACTCTCAAATGATCAAGTATTGCGGCAGAGGAATCATCAACTCTGCAATCAATAACCTACCATTTGAAGCACATATACCCGGCTATCAATACTGTGGACCTGGAACAAAGTTAGAAAAACGTTTAAAAAGAGGTGACATTGGCATTAATCCTCTGGACGCAGCTTGTAAAGAGCATGACATTGCTTATTCCCAAAATAAGAACTTGAGTGACTGACACAAAGCTGATCAAAAGTTGGAGTGGGCTGCTTGGAGTCGAGTTAAATCCAAAGACGCTAAATTTGGTGAAAAAGCCGCTTCATGGGCTGTTACCAACGCAATGAAGTTTAAGAGAAAGATGGGGATGGGTGTTACACCGCTAAGGAGTGGTGTTGTGATGAAAGCCCGCAAGGCGATTAAGAAATTTAAGCGAAAAATTGATAAACCTGGAGGTGTAAAAGAAAGCAGCAAACTTGCATTAACTGCTGCAAAAATTGCTATTAAGGATGCGGGTGGTAAAAAGAAGATTCGAACGCCTAGAATCATACCTATTCCGAAACAAGGTAGAATCCTACCCCTGATTCCAATATTCGCAGGTCTTAGCGCTCTCTGTTCGCTGGCAGGGGGCGCTGCAGGTATTGCTAAAGCTGTAAAGGACGCTAAAGATGCTCAAACAAAACTAGAAGAAGCACGTCGACACAATAAAACAATGGAAACCATCGCTCTCGGAAAACAGGGGAAAGGGCTTTATTTAAAACTATATCGCAAAGGAATGGGGCTATACCTTAAAAAGTCAAAAAACTGTTAAAGTCGCTACCTGACCGCGCTCTGACCACGGCGGATTTATTGAACGTAACCAAAAACGTTAAGCATTTCAGAGGAGTATTTATGCGTGATTCATTACCACCGAAACCAAAATACAGAGAAACCGGCATTATTAATCTGGATTCTCGAGATGGAGCAGGAACGCATTGGGTAGCCTATAAGAAAACAGGAAATTTTCTTAAATACTTTGATAGTTTTGGAAATTTGACACCACCGCAAGAAGTGATTAAATATTTTAAAAACTGTAAAATTAAATATAATCATGATCAGTATCAATCCTTTAATACGTACAACTGTGGACATTTGTATATAGAATTTTTATATAAATAAAGAAAATATTTTCAAGATAAGTCAGTCATGTCTCAGACCTTCACCTTACAAGGTACAAGCAGTGTACTCTCAACAAACTATTATCCCCCTATAGAACTTGATCCAAATCGGCAGTACTGTTTGGGGTTAATTGGGTTTCATACCTATAATTCAATACCAAATATTGAAGACGGTGTTAATAATAAATTTATTTACGGTGATAAAACAGTTAACATACCTACGGGTTCATATGAGGTTACGGACATTGAAACTTATTTGCAAAAACAGCTGTTGGGTGATAAGAAAAAAGAGGAAGTTGATAAACTCTTTTCGCTTAAACCTAATAATAACACCTTACAGTGTGAAATTAAAAGTAAATTCGATATAGATTTTAGATCTGATAAAACTATTAATAAATTATTGGGGTTTTCGGAAAAGCTACTAAAAGCCGGTCAACTACATACATCAGATTTACCCGTGCAAATAATTTAAGCGGATATGATTCTCATTTATTTATCAAAGAATTTGGCCTAGATACAGACAAAATTGATGTGATCCCCCAAAGCAAAGAGAAATATATCTCATTTTCCAAATCTATTAAAGTGGATCAGCACGAAGACAAGCGTGGAATTAATCGCGATATTTATTTAAAATTAAAATTTTTAGACTCATTTAGATTTATGGCCTCATCTTTAGACAAATTAGCTAGAAATTTAAAGCCGGAACAATTAAATACTGTACATAAACATTTCCCCAGTAATGAACAATTTGAATTAGTAACAAAAAAGGGGGTATTTCCTTACCAGTATATGGATGACTTTTCAAAATTGACCGAAACTAAATTACCATCCAAAAATCTATTTTACAATTCATTAACCAACTCAGATATAACTGGAGAATATTATGAACATGCGCAAAACGTGTGGGCAAAATTCAATTGTGAAAATTTGCAACAATATTCAGACCTATACTTGAAAACAGATGTATTACTTTTAGCCGACGTGTTTGAAAATTTCCGAGATATTTGTTTGAAAGCATATAATTTGGATCCGGCTCATTATTACACAGCCCCTGGGTTGTCGAGGGATGCTATGCTGAAATTGACGGACATTAAATTGGAATTATTGACTGACATTGGCATGCATCATTTTATACGTAAAGGAATTCGTGGAGGCATAAGCCAATGCTCGCTGCGACATGCCCGAGCAAATAATAAATACATGTCAGACTTTGATGCAACGAAACCAATGACATACTTAACATACTAGGACGCTAACAACTTGTATGGTTGGGCAATGTCTCAATTATTACCCTATAGAGACTTTAAATGGTTGAGCGCGAACGAAATTGCTAATTTCAACGTGTGAAATATATCTGATGATTCACCAATGGGATACATTTTAGAGGTGGATATCGAGTATCCTGAATCTCTCCATGATTTACACAACGATCTACCTTTTCTTGTAGAAAATATGTTACCTTCCGTATCTAAATTTAACAATACAAAATTAATCCCAAATTTAAATAATAAAACAAAATATATTATTCACTATCGCAATTTAAAGCAAGCTTTAGCAAACGGTTTAATATTAACCCAAATCCACCGCGTAATATCTTTCAAGCAGTCTGATTGGCTGAAGAAATATATTGATTTGAATACTTCAATGAGACAGGCTGCTCGAAACGATTTTGAGAAAGATTTCTATAAATTGATGAATAATTCAGTATTTGGTAAGACGATGGAAAACGTGGATAAGCGTGTAAATGTAAAATTGGTGAATCATTGGGAGGATATTGGTAATCGTCACGGTGCTAGAAGATTAATTGCGAAACTAAATTTTAAGTGTTGTTCCATATTTACAGAAAATTTGGCGGCTATTCAACTAGATAGGTTGAAGGCCGTATACAATAAACCCATTTACGTAGGTTTCTCAGTTTTGGATTTATCAAAATTATTAATGTATGATTTTTATTACGGTCATTTAAAGTCTAAATATGGAGATAAGGTGAGATTGTGCTACATAGACACGGACAGTTTAACGCTACAATTTGAGACTGATGGTATTTTTGCAGACATGAAAGACGAAATAAATAAATTTGACACTAGTAATTTTGATTCTAATAATCAGTACGGCATCCCATTGCAAAACAAAGCTGTATTGGGTTTGATGAAGGATGAGAATGGTGGTAGGATTATGCGAGAATTTGTGGGTTTACGTGCTAAAATGTACGCGAATAACGTGGAGGGGAAATGGACTAAAAAAGCTAAGGGTATAAAGAAGTGTGTAGTCACAAATAACATTACAGGCGATGACTTCAAGAACTGTCTAAGTAAATCAACAACCATCACACGAAAACAAAATTTATTCCGGTCAATCAAACACACAATTTTTTCGAACGCACAAAACAAGTTGGCTCTATCACCTTATGATGATAAGCGGTATATCTGCGAGGACGGTATCAAAACTCTAGCTTGGGGACATCGGGATATTTCTTAACGGCGGCTTCATACTTTTTAATTTATTTGTATATATTTAGTCTAATAACATAACCATTTTAATTATTTAGGTTAGGTATTATTATATTATATAAGTTTATGTGTAATTATTTAGGTTAGCTATTATTTTCACTTAGATTATTCTTTATATAAAATTTGTTGAAAATGATGTAATTTCTAACAGGTTCTAACTTGTTTTGATGTTTAATCATATATTGTTGCGTATATTATGTGTTGTCCCAGTATTTTATTTAAAAATTTATTTTATATACATTTATTTCCCCTATTAAAATACATACAACTATCATAATAAATAGTACAAATCCAGATGATGATGATTTTTTTGCACTGGTGACACTTGTATTTTGGTGTGGGTGGTCCGTCGATGTGGGTCCTCCCCGTATTGTAGTGTTCAAAGCAAGGTAATCTTTCCTTGCAGTAATCCCTCAAGCTCGGTGGTAAAAATTGCCAGATGTTTAAAAGCTCCATTCCTTCCAGCCTCTCCACATAATATTCTGGTAAATATTTCAAGTGGTCAGAGTTTAATGTGCCGTTGTGGTATGCTTCAATAGCACTGTTAATGCGAAACACTAGAGCCTCTCGTTCCGTATTTGTAAACTCCATAATTCTCTGTGTGTCAACCTCAACGCGCACACCTGATTTACTTACCCCTACCACTCTTCCTTATCAACATCCAACGATAATCAAAAAAAACTAATCTTTACCACATCCACATAATAATCTTGTCCACATCCGCCCGATTAATCTTGCTCACATCCTAATTGCTGTAAATTCGAAAAATGGAAATAATTATGTAGTTCATGATAATTAAAAAATATATGACTTACCATTTTGATAATTTCATAAATTTTGCACTCAAATTTCGATAATTTTTCAACTCGATACTCTTCACGTTTAATTCACTTTTTAAAAGTTCTATTTTTTTCAAACACACTTTTAACTCACTATCAAGTCGAGCCTTCTTCTTACGTAGCAAACTTTGTCGTAAATCGTCAGACATCTCAATACTAAATATTATTCTTAATCAATTTTCGTTATATATTATCGGACCGATTTCTGTCAACCAATCAACACTGAGATAAATTTCTACAGTACTAGCTCTACAACCTGCTGCTAGGTGGCGCTCGTGAGGTCGCGGTTAGCAATAGGGGGCTCCTAAGGTCGCCGCGGAAGGGGGTCGTGGAAGGTATGCAACACAACACACAGTTACGTCAAACAACATACTGTTGCGACATCTAACGTTACAGAGGTCCTGTTCAGGATGCTGGCACGGGGTGAGGAAGGGGGCCCAGAGGTGTCGCGGAGCTCCAGGGGGCTAGCACGGGTGAGGAAAGGGGGCTTGAGGTCCTGAGGTCGCGTGGGTGTCTTAGGGGTGGAAAATTTAGGAGATGAAAACAACTCTAGGAATTTTTAGGGGATGTAAAATTTAGGGGATGAGAATGTAAATTACCGGAAGTCGGAAGTCGGAAACCGGAAGTCGGAAACCGGAAACCGGAAGTCGGAAACCGGAAGTACTTCCGGGATCACTTCCGGGATCATCCTGGCGCCGTACCGGCTGTTCTTATCTACTTCGAATAAAGCTTTTGAATGTTTATTTATAGCATTTTTGCTATTATGAGACCTCTTTTTAAAATTGACCAAGGAATGTCGCTTGTACTATTTCTAATTCCTAAATTCAACTGGCTGCTTCACCCGTTAAACACGATCTCAAATAATGGAATTTGTTTTGTATAATGATTTATTTGAATCCATTAACGAAGTAAATGTTTCGCTAAACGCTTCCCATTCTCCATACAAACCATTGAATGATATCAACCTAATATAGGTAATTGAACTCTACATGATTTAGATCTAGATTTATTATTAAGCGTGTCTAAATGCATTTTCAAATCTGATTTCAAGCCATGATATATTGTTTCAAAAGTGTCTCTATCAGCATATTCCGGTTTATCTCCCTCGATTAATTCTAATTCTTTAATAAGAGTGTAATATTGTTGTAAGAACGGTTCTAAAGTATCTAACCGTGAAATAAATTTTATGCGAATTTATTTAGGATTTGCCTGAGTATCTTTTAATAAATCAGTATACGCGGTTCTAACTCTAGTCATGTTGCCTTTTAAAGCACGACGTTTATTTAATAAAGCGGATGTTTTAGTATCGGTAGCCATTGTGATTTAATAAACTGTTCAAATAAAAGAGTGTATTAAATAAAGGAGTGGACTTACGAATGATTTATTGAATCGCTGGCTTCAATGTTCGGTGGGGATGCTCCGCTTGGGTGGACCAGTCGTCGCGTTCCGGAGAAGATACTCCCGGTGAATTTGAATTGCCGTGGTGGTGTTGCACTTTCGCTCGACGGGGATGCTCGCCTCAGGTGGACCTAGTGTCACTTTCGGGAGTAGATGCTCCCGGTGGGTGTGAAGTTTTCCACGATCATGGACGTTCGCATTTGAGATTTCCCTCGTTGGCGGTAAACGCCCGCATGTAGGAATCCCTCGTTGGCGGTGGATGCCCGTTTTGTCTTCTCATGTTGATTTTCAGATTATCGAATTAGCATGTTTCGATAATCCGGTTCGAAGGACCAATGTTTTAGAATCACTGATTCTAAATTACCACTATTTCCGATGCGGGTGAATAATATTGAAATAAAATACTTCGTAGCACTTATTAATTTAAACTTATATTCACCGTAAATGTATGTACAGATTTAATAACATAAAAGTTGATTTGCGTATTGTAGAGTTAGAATTTCACGTTAAAAATATTGATGTGTATCGTTTCAAGAATTAAATTGTAATGTCCGTTTCTACATTTTAAAAAACTAAAACTAAATTTTACAAAGTGGGGGATGTGTTGTATTGGCCAGCGAAGGTCACGGGACGCAAATTCTGGGGTAAATGAAGAGATGTACCCTTCGTTTAACTAGATTGTGTTTTGTGTTAAAGGGACCAATTTCTAGGAATCAATGCAAATTATTTTTCTCCGTTGCCAAAAGATCCGTTCAACTTTACAATGGTCTATTAAAACTACATTAAGAAATTTGAGCTGCCTTGTTGTCAAAATATCTTTAAAAACTAATAAAATTAAAAATAATAAGAAAACATGAAATTGAATAGAGAAGCTAAAATGTATTAGAAGATGAAATATTTACAAATACAAGTATATAAATTAACGCTAAATATAGAAAAGAATTTACACATAATTTATATACAATATAAATACCGCAACAGAAACTAATAATAATGACCCATATGAACCAGTAATTTTAATATCTGCAATAGAACATAAGGCAAACCAACACATCTCAAAAATAAAACACTTATAATATATTAAGAAAACACAAACAGTCCTACTATTCCTCCTGATATCCCTAATATGTTTCTTGGCAATATTTTACCGCTATCTGTTACATTATATTTGTCTTCTACCCCAGAACCATATTCCTATCATTTCCTATCAATATTATTAAAATAGGGAATTAGTCATATCAATTAGAAATTCTCCTAACACGCCTCCAGGAATAGATAGAATAACGTATTATTTACTAAGGCAATTATCAGAGAATACCAAGAGGTGTCTCCTTTATACTTAGTGGTAGAAAAAAATGACGATTTCGAGAAGTTAATAGCAATTCCTACACATAAACCAGGACAGAATCAAGAAGCCGAATTATGAAAACCAATATCCCTACTATCCTGTAGAGTTTAAGTTTTTGAGTGGATGATAAAACGAAGAATGGGTGGTAGCTAGAACATAATAAATTGCCTACTCGCCAATATGGTTCTCGACTTAATATCGGTAGTCTGGATGCCATTAACGATCTCCTTATTAATATTTTTCAAAAAGCTTATTTCACCGCTGTTTATCGACCTGAAATGCGCAAATGATAGTGTGGATCTAAATATCCTTGCTGGCATGGACATAGAGCTACACAGGATAGATGAAATATTTACGGTGTCTGTATTTATCTAGTTAAAGTAAAAAACAATACCAATTTTGAGAATAATTGATTGAGAGGATATCATCAAAACCTATCAGAACTAAAAATTGGTTTTATACCATCAAGAGAACCCTACTTGTGATGTTAATGGAAATTCACAGTTAAAAGCGTTAAGCACCATTGGAACCGTGTACGTTAGTAGAGCATTTCGACACGTTCAGATCGTAGATGTTATAACCGTGCCATTTATCTGGACTATTCATCATATTTCATGATGAGACCACATCGAAAAAATTTCTAGAGTACTTATGGTAACGATGGAAAAAGAAATTATTAACAGAGTTACACAAACCAGTGAAAGCAATAAAAAGGAAATATGTTGAAAACCAATTGTTTGGTTCTAGTAATAGAAGATAATTCGCCCCTGCCATATTAAAAACTTGGACAAGTTGACGCTATTCACACTAGCCGAGATGGAATTTATAGGACCACCAGGGTCAGTGAAAGTGCTTGTGCTTATTACTTAAAAATCGAATCCTTGGGAATTATCGTTCGTTTTCTCATTCAAGTGTCCGTTTACCTTCTCAACAATAATTTTGAGAGACATAACAAAACTAGTAGAAGAATTTTTTTGTGAAACAAACCAAGTATTTATTGTTTCTAATCAAAATAGTTCAAAAATTGTTCACTACAGTTTAAGTAAACAATTAATTAAATATATAGGTTAAGTAATATTTCCTCTTATCATATTTTAATATAAGTAAATTTATTTTAGTGATTTTTATAATCGGTTTTGTACAGTGTAAAAGAAAAATAGCGATACCTAACAAGTGAAATCATACCAAGTGTTTTAATTCAACAATCAAATTAATACAAAAATGTTTCACCACGGGTTAAGTGAGAAACTAATTTATCAGATAGATACCTATCGCTCCATTTTTTATCCTTACAACGGTGATATAGAACCTGAAACCTGAATAGATTCTTTAATTATAAAAAATCAAAATAAGCACATATAATAAGACCGACATTTTAATAAATAAGTATATAGGAGGTTAATAATAGATGGTTGTTAAGATCTTATATCAGTCTCTCAGATTCATTAGAATAGCATGCGCAGTTGTCATATCACTAAAATGAAGACGAATCTACTGACGTTCTGAGGAAATAGCGGCAGCCAGGAAAAGATCTAAAAGGACAAGGAAGGAATTGCTTTAGAAATAATCTTAAGCTTGGCATTAATGAGCTCTTGGGAAAAGCCCTACACGGAGCTAGTATACATAAGCCTCAATGTAAACATGTTTGTATCCGGAGGCATTAAATAAGTTATGCGGTCGCGTTTCTCGTTAAATGCATACAGATATAATTTCATGTCCCGTAATTATTTAGTTTCCTGATACATCAGTGACGATAATTCTCAAAGCAAATACAAAAATTAACTAACACAAATATTTTAAAGAAGTGTTCGTATTAGAAATTGTAAATATTGTAACAACTTTAAACCCGTTATTTTATCTTTATATATTGGAGAGTAAATAAAATACTTCCGACGTTTCTATACCACTATTTATTGTATTTATTATATAAAATACATCATTCATCATTATATACTTAAAATGGCCTGAAAAGGTCGAAAATATACTTCATAATATATTGTGAACGTTTATCGGAATGTCGGAAGTATTGTATCGTTACCATCATCTTTATTTTAATTTATTATATATTTCTTTTCAGGGAATTGCGTCCTTTATATCATACTCAAAAATATTAAGAAACTCCCGCACAGAAGACTTTGACAGGATTATTGAAAAACTTATAGCGAAGCCTCAAGCCCGAGCTGTCATCTTATTCGTGGATGAGGACAACATAAGGTACGTTAGGCACTGAAATATTCAAACGCAGTTATACGAAGGCTTAAATATATTTAAAATTTCCAGAAAACTTCTTCAAGCCTCAATTAGAGCTAATAGAACGTCTCATTTTTATGGATAGGAAGTGATTCGTGGGGTGCAAAAGTTCATCCAATCAGGGATCAAGAATGGGCTGCCGAGGGTGCAATTACTATCCTTCCACATCGAAATGCAATTAAGGGTAAGTAAATAGATCATTTTCGTTAACTTCAAATAACATCCAATTTAAAATTATAATGAACATAGGCTAATTTAAAATATTTTTTTTATAATTACTGTTCGATAATGTTAAATTAAATTTGTTAAAAGAATTAAAAAATAATTACCAAGTTACATAAAATGAGGCTGATGGAGCCTCAACACAATCGTTAATAACAAATGAAAGGATGTTCACTGAACCGAAAGTGATTTCATAGCGTTTTAAGTCATCCAATGTATTGGTTTCATTTGTTCTGATATTCGTTAAATATATTTACTAGTAATCGCAGCCCTTAGGTGGTTGGGGTTTTGTTTAGTATGTATATATTAAATTTAGATTAAACATCACAATCAATAAAATCTAATTAGATGGTTAATTAAAATAGTGAAATAAAACCAAGTGCTTAATTAACCTTCTAATTAACATAAAAATGTTTCAGCGCGGGTTAAGTGATAATTTAATTTATCGTACAATCAAATCTAATTTATCAAAATGTCTAAGTGATTTAAAATTTTAAAAAATAAAACATAGACTCTGGCCATCAAAGGAAAACACAATAAATAATGTACAATTAAATTCATATAAAATAATTACGTAAAATTGATTCGTCTTCAAATCAACAGCACAAATGTTTGATTACATTCTAATTTTCATTTGGTTTTATTAAGAAATATTCTATGTGCAAAAAATGTTTTTAATGTTTTCATTTTTTGATTTACATTTATGAATATTGAAGAATAATTGATATTTACAATACCAATCGTAAACTGAATTTAACTAAAAGTAAAAGGCAATTATTGTTTGATATCGTTTCTTTAGATAATTTTATAATAATAATAATAATCATTTATTTCCCAACAGATCGAAAATAGTTGCAGGGAAAATTCAAAATTAAAGCTAAACTATAATATAAATCCATCAAATTAAATTAGTCTAAAATAACTAAACCGAAACTGACAATATGATTAATGTTTTTAAAGAAAACAAAAAGTTGCACTAATTTCTTTAATGGTGCGGAATTCACTTAAACTATTTCCAAAGATATCCACGGAATGATGGATAGAATTATAAAGTCGTTTCATGGAGATCAATGGTGAATTGCAGTGCGCATTTGTCTTGCAAATATAATTACGAAATAATGGCGCGTTTTTACTTTACCTACATAGAATGAATGAATGAATGTCTCTGGGCGCTGTATCTCAAAAACGAATGATCCGTTTGAGATTAAACTTTAAACGCTAAAAACTGGAATTGAAAAGCTTTTGTTAAACATTCATAAACGAGAAGTGGATGTTTACTCGAGGTGTTTATATTAATAATAAACTATAGGAGTTACATGAAGTTTATATAACAAGAAATTGTAAAGAATAGACTTTTTCCGAAAAATTTATAGTTTTCCAGAAAAATGTAAGGAAATTGCTATGATGGCGACATCACCATTATTTATGTTTATATTTTAAAACTTTTCATTAAAACCCTCGCTTATGTTTTACTGATTGGAGGATGGGATAGAGGGCACTCACCCACCTTACATATACATGATAATTTTAAATGCTAATCCTTAATGATTTTGCTGCTTAAAAAACAATAAAACTTTGTATGTAATAAAAATACAACAAAATCAAAATTTAACTTTAAATATTAATGACGTTCTATAGCTAATCCTATCTAATTTAGATTTAAAGTCTGCCTACCTATCATGCATCAAATTTTTACTAATTTACTCACTCAAAAATTTTACCTGTTTAATTTATTTTTTATTCAATAAGTTTTGTAATTAATTTTATTGGAAACCGAGAGACGATAAGGAATTAAAGTTTATATGTATATGTAGGGTGGGTGCGTGGCCTGTCACAATTATAATTTACTAACTTATATAGATATACTAATTTGCATATATTTCTGCGTGTAGATAATTTGGAAACTTCAAAGATAACGCTAAAAATTCTTTGCTTAAATGGTGAACAGACTTGACAATAATATTTAAAACGAACAAATGTATAGTACAACAACTTAAGAACAACCGAGCTATCAAAAGAACTACAGGAACATTTTATAAAACCTAACATTTTGAAAGACTCAGAACAGATATTCCTAATTTAATCTGAAAATGTTAGCTCGCAATCAAAAGTGACTCCAATATCTTTGATAATGACACATCTCTCAAGTGGTATACCTTTTAAGCTGTAATTATATGTAACTGGAGATTTTTCCCGTGTGAAAGACATACAATTACATTTTTTACGTTTAAGATAAGGAATTTATCACGACACTACTTATCAACACGAACAAGATCACTTTGTATCATCTGCGTACATCAAGATACTAGATGAAATATCAGTTACCAGGTCATTTATAAAAAATAATAAACAACAGAGGACCCAGGTTTGAACCCTGCGGTACACCGCTACTAGGCGTAAAAGTGTATGATTTGTGTCCTTTGTATTCAACATATTGTTTTCTGTTCGAAGCTGCAGATCTATTCTTAACAAAACTATGCTGTGTAGATGATATACGGTTACTCACATGTCTATTTATCTGCGAACACATTATTATCTAAGTGTTTGGATGGATTATTTAATGACAGTTATCATCATATACCTTATTCACTTAGTATAAGGTTTTCTGTTGACGTTGAATATATACAGAGTGACTTATTTTATTATGACTTTAAATCTGCAGACAATATTTCACTAAATATTTTTTTAGCATCCATGGACTGGAAATCTATTTTGTATTAACCTAATATAAATATTTCTTTGAAAAATTGAAATTATTAATGCGGGATTAAGTTTGTATGTTCCTACGAAACGCAAAAGATCTTCTACTGGATATCAGGTGGATGCCATTTATACCGATCAGCCTTTGATCGTGTCAACCATAATATCCTATTAAATAAATTATCATTGCTTGGATTTGGCGACATAGTTATCAAATGGTTTAAGAGTTTTCTGTCTTCTTGTCGGCAGTTTGTAAACATTGCTAATTATGTATCAACAGCAAAAAATAAACATCTGGTGTACCTCAAGGTTCCCATCGTAGGCCTAGTTTTTCTTACTTTATATTAATGATATCGGCCAATGTATCAAGTATTCTATTTTTTTATGTTTGCAGATGATTTGAAATTATTTTCTATAGTACAAAGTGCAGAAGACTGTGACAGACTCTAAACTGATCCAAACAGTATTGTTACTTGGTGTAATTCCAATAAACTTGACTTAAATATTAAAAAATGTCTTGTAATTTATTTTAGTCGTTGTAAATTGATAAGGTTTAAGTATGTTATATATAATGATGTCCTACGATTTGTTGATGAAGTTAAAGATTTAGGTATTTTATTTGACACTCGATTGTCTTTTTCGTCTCATATTAATATATTGAGAAATAAAGCCTTTAAAATACTTGGAGCAATTTCTCGATTTTCATCTAATTTCAGCATTGAAACAGTCAAACTGTTATATGTATCGTTAGTAATATCGCAGCTTGAATATTGATCAGTAATTTGAAACCCTTTTTATGTCAGTAGTAGTAATATAATTGAGATGGTTCAAGGAAAGTTTTTAAGAATAATGTCACTAAAACTTGGTATAATTTCTAGAGACTTCAGTCATTCCTCTATGCTGACAACGTTAGGCCTAAAAACCTTACGTTATAGAAGGATTATGTTCGATATTTGCTTCCTTTTTAAAATAATAAACGTCTCCGTTGGTAGCGGTATCTTGCTTTCAACTTTTAGTTTTAATTGTATTAAATAAACTGGTTGTCTGTCATTGTTTCGTTTATCATTTCATTCAACCAATTATGAATGGCACAACCCATTAAGAAAGATAATGAAATATTGTAACACTTTGAATTCTAATCCAAACTTTAAGATATTTGTTTCTTCCTTTATAACATTTAAATGTAGTTTGAATCGAATTGATTTATCTGTATGTTTCAATAATACCTAATTATTATATTACCTTCAGTTTATTTATATTACGTTTTGGTCCTATTTTAATTTATCGCAGTATAATATATAATTTTATTTTTGTTTGTTTGTATATACTAGGATAATTTGATATTTGGTCATATTCATGTATTGTACTCAGTTCGTATTGTTTGTGTTTGGTAATACTTAATAATATAATAATAATAATATCTTTATTTTCAATGTTATCACAAAATACATATATAAGACATACGTACAGATTACACGAAAACAGGTCAACAAAGAAAATACATTAATAATATGAGTAAAAAAAAACAAAATAAGTCGCATTTATGTTGTAATGTTGGCGTAAAATTCCTCTATGTTATAAGGCTAAATATCAATAAGCTTTTTAGAAAGTAATTTTTTCATAGTTATGTATGATTTTGCTTTTTTAATTTCGATGGGTAAACTGTTAAGCATGAATAATATGGGCCTCATTGAAATAGAGTTAGTCTGTGAATTGGAAGACTGTATTCAATTCCATGCCTTGTGTTATCGGTATTTGGCAAACATTTTTTTATAATTATATTATTTTAGGTTATTTTGTGATTTATTTAATATAGGATTTGTTTTGTTTTATAGCTATGTTAATTTGTAGTATATATATTTAAAATGTAAGATTACTTTATTTTATTCAGTTAAATTAATGAATTGTGTTTTTTTAATTGCTTATTATTTGCGAAAAGGAGATAATCTGTTAAATAAATAAATTAAATTTAAATTAAATTAGCGAAGCTTTTAATAACAGAAATGGGTCTGTAGTTATTAATCATACCTGACTTAAGCACAGGCGTGATCCTCGATACTTTCCAAAGCTGAGGAAAAGTATTAGATGTTAACGCAAGGTTAAAAATATGAAGTAAAAATAATTGAATACGATCTTTAACAATAAAACTTGGTATAACATCTGGACCAGCAGTAAAGTTGTTGTTTGACTGCATCGTATATGTCGTGTTCCTCAATCATCTGGAACCCAAAATTGAGGCTATTCTGCCCACCATCCACAAACGATTGATTCAATTGTGCAGAGTACACAAATTTGAAATAGATGCAAAGCTGTCTATATTTTTTTCTGAAGAATCCAATAATTTATCCTCTAAGAGCATAACACCAGGTTTGACCATTTTCTGCGTTAATATAAATATATAAAATGTACAAAAAAAGTACTGATGCTATATCAAATTTAAACCAAAGGAATAGCAATAGCTTATAATGCGATTTTTGTGGCACAAAAGAATATACTTGAATAATATCGGGGAATTCGGTCCGTTAAGAAACTTTCAAACCATTTACAAACCAAATCATAATATCCTACATTTCTTAAATTATGTAATAGCATGGCATTCACTTTATCGAAATCTGTGTAGATCACATCCACTGTATTTTTGTTTTCGAGACTATCAAAAATAAAAGACTTAGAAACTAGTAAATTAGGCGTATTTGATCTACCACTTCTTGTTCGTCAATTAGAACTCATCCAATTCAATTGAAAGGTTATCAACTAGTTTAGATATTGCTGACTCGATTGAAACGCTGCGGTAATTTAATAAATCATCTCTATTTCCTACCTTAAAAATTGGTGTAATATAGCCCTGTTTTAGAAAATTATTAAGAAGACCAACAGGACAAGTATTGTTAAAATTTTTAAGAGATGCAATAGAGATAAAAATTTCATATAAATATATTTTAAATGGCATGCATGTGTAGTTGAAATTAAAATTTGAAATTTGATTTACATAATCTCCGTTTTAAGAGTTAATAAACTACTTCCTTGCATTCTTCTGTCAAATGCTTTTTCGTATCATTACAATGCTTACACAGCACACATCGTCGCCCATCCTTTTCCCTCTCTCCTCTATCCCGTATATCGCTCTTGCTAAGGTATTCCTCTCCTTTATTCTCAAACGGTTCTCCTGCAGATACCTTGGCCTCTACTCATGTATTTGCTTCTCCTCATAGCACTTGTTTTAGTTGATCTTCTGTATACTTTCTTTTCTATCTTGCCTCTTCGCTTCTTTCACCTTCTCATATGCCCATTTTATCACATTCATCTATTTTTCACAATTCTCTTAGACAACCCCACTATCTTATACTTTATCCTCCTTTCCGCTCTTCATCTACTCTGTCCTGTATCTACACATCCCTTCCACACCTCCTTCATACACTTTATATATCAAGATCGACTTGCCCTCTTTTCAACACCTCTTCCCTGTTTCCTCGTACAATATTTTTATGAATTTTACTATTCCTTTACTCAGCCCTGCCCCCTCAGGTATACTGCCAATCTCTCGATACTGAATCATACGGGGCATTTAAATCCAGAAAAACACCACACACGCTTCCTCTTCCTTCCATCGCCCGTTCTACGATCCTGGACTGAGTAAAGATCTGGCTTCTTATTTCTTTCCCACTTCTTTTAGCCCACCTGAGTCTCAGGTTACAATTGCCTCTCCTCCACCTCATTCTTCGGCCTGTTCTTCACTATCGTCATCACTACCTTATACCCGGTGTTCACCACCGTCACTCCCTATAGTTTGAACGTTCTCTCTGTCCCTTTCTTTATGGATAGGGCATAATGACCTTCCACGATTCTAGAATCTCCTCCTCCCTTCTTCATATCGGGTTCTAAACCTTTCTAAAAAATTTTTTTCCCTCACTTACTATCTCTTTTCACAAATCCGCCTTCAATTCTTTTGAGAGATCTCTTTTCAACTACTTAGAAAGAATTTATCCTCCTCTGTAAATTCTCCCACTGCTCCCCTTTCTCCTATTTTCCCTACTCCCTGAACTCCCGCTCCTAAATTTCTCTGTTCATTCCTATAATACTCTTTAGTATCCCACACATTACCGCCTTGTTTTTACACTTTCCTAGTTCCTTCATTTTCCTTTCTACCTCCCTCCTATTTTTCTCCTTGCACGGCCTGTTGTACCATTCTTTTGTTTCTCATATCTTTCTCTATTCCCCTCTTTTGCCTTTATACTCTTCCTCGCCCTCTTCGTCTCCGTCTTTCATTTTCTGCACTCTTCATACAACCACCCGCTGTATCATGCTTATTTTACCTTCCTCCACCTGCCACAACTCACTATGGCCTCCTCTAACTCTTTTATTGGACACAAATCCTCCCACCTAATATTCTTCAGTTTCTTTCTCATCCGCCTTATAACTCTCCCCGGTCTCCAGTCTCTTTTCTTCCTGTTTTTCGTTCCTCTCCCACTCTCCTCCCATCAGTGGCTACTGGTATGAGGAACCTGTATCTTTTACCTCTATCCCTTTCACTTTCCTTCTATGGTAGGGGGTACGTCATGCAATATATCATTGATCTATTTTGTATTACGGTAGATTAAATAATAATAACGCGTGGATTTAAAAACAAGTGTTTATTCTACAACTGGTCGAATTAAAGTGAATCGAAATGAATACAATTCCATATAAATATAAATAAGACAGACTTTAAATAAATAGAGCTTCAATATTGTCTATATATATTACAATCCCTTCTTTAAAAAAATACATTTGTACATAAAATAAATATGTTTTAATCGTTAGAAACACCAAGTCTGTCAGGTCTTTTGAACTGTTATCATTGTTGTCATTATTTACATCAACAATTTTAACGTTATCTGTTACATCAATTTTTTCATTAGTATTACACTTGGTAGGGCTATCATACTGAATAACAGGAGGTAATGTAGATTTAGTTAATTTTCAAATTGGATTCACATGTCATTTTCACGTTTCACCAGTAGATTTTTTAACTATATAATGTTTACTTCTTAATATTTCAATAATGTTAGCTAATATCCATTTTGGATAATCTTTTCTAAAATCTCTCACTCTTACCACTTCCTCTAAAAAAATTTAACAAGTGATTTTCCTTTAAAGTGTTTTTAACTTATTTTTAACAAGCTCTGCAGTAGATTTTTTTAATTAATCTAGCCTACAACATAATTGTCTTCCTAGTAAAATTTTTGCCGGTGATTCATTTGTAGTAGTGTGAGGAGTATTAAGATATGCTAATAAAAATACATTAAAAACTATGATTATGACAACCGCACACTAAGCACTTCATCTTTTTTAATTTTTGCACAATTTTATCACAATTAGAAGGAAAATTGCGCTTTTATAATATTGTTTTTCTTTGTTGGAAATGCTGTAGTTCTGATTTTACGCACCTAATACCTAGTCTTCCTGATGCTTCCTGCGTAGTTAATGCTGCTTCCCGTTCTGAGCGAATTGCACCATGGTTTAAAATGAAGCCGAATTATCCTTTGCGTTCGGATCCACCTCCAGAAGTCGTTTCAGAATCAGTCCCGATTCCATTCCAATAACACACATTGATATTGTAATTCGAGATGTAATTACAATGTCAATTTCTGCGCCGAAGCCACAGTTGGTTGATAAGTTGTGTACTCTCGCCGCCCAATCTACTACAGGTTCCCCTGCATAACGCCTTTCATTGTAGAATTTTAATCGGGATGCAAAATATGTTTGCACTGGCCTATGGCGTATTTCCAATTTCTTCAATAATTCACAGAATTTTTGCTCGTCCACATGTTTTGGTACGCATAAGTTTCGTAATAAAATATACGTTTTTTCATGAAGAAAGTTAAGCAATATGTCACGTTTTTCCATTTCGTTTGTTTTGAAACTGTTGGCGATTATAAACTGTTACAATTTTACTTTAAAAACTGAAAATTCGTTGCACTCGTGATTAAATTGTTTTAATGAGCCAATAATTTCATTTGTTACACTTCCATTTGGTACGATTTTACGTGACTACTGGATAGTTTGTACACTAATCCTCATCGTCAATATATTCTGCATTACGGTAGAAGAAATAATAATAGCACGTGGATTTAAAAACAAGGTTTATTTTACAACTGGTCGAATTAAAGTGAATCAAAATGAATACAATTCCATATATAAAAGAATGCACATTAATACACAGAAATTAAGCAATGGAAATAAATATATATACCACAGACTTAAAATAAATAGAGCGTCAATATTGTCCACATATATTACACGATTGTTCTTTCGGCGCTCCGTACGTTATGCTACCTTTCCAATCTTCTTTTATACATTCCTATTACCCATTCCTCTTCCATTGACCACTCATGCACCTTCCTGTCCTCTGAGTTCACATATTTATCTTAAGACTTCCTCTTAATCTCTTCTCCTCTTTAATAATCCCTTCCCCTAATTCGCATAACGTCGCATAGAAGTCTCTCCAACCACCAGCATCTTTTGCTCGTCTTCTTTCCTACCTCCTCTTTTATCTTCATCCCTGCCCGTATCTCACCCACCCTAAGTCTCTTTTCCCTTTCATCTCACGCTTTCTTACCTCCTTCATTTCACATCTAAAACCCCCTGTCACTTTTCCATTCCTCCTTGATCATTAATATTTCCACCAACTCTTTAAAGTCTTCTCCCGTGCCCTTTCTAATTTTGCTCTTTTATCCCCACCACGTTCCAAACTCATATTGATAACACCTTCTCACTCTTGCTGCACCCTCATCCTCTCTGCCTTTCTCCCTCTGCCCTCTCTGTCTCTGTTCATTTTTAGCTTTCTCTATCAGCCCTTCCTTGTCGCTGTAATATCTTCACACCTTTACATCCTTATTATCTTCCTTATTCTTTTGCACTTCTATCTCTTCTATCTCTCTCTCTCTCTATCGTCACATCGTCATCTATATAAATTCTGTCTCCTGTTTTCCTAATTATTCTTATCTTACCTGCCCCGTCCGCCCTGAAGCTCTCCTTATTATTTTCACTTCTTTCATAAATATATCTATCTACCCGTTATAAAATGCAAATTGCAAACAAAGCACAAACAAGTTATTCTCAAATTATCTTCCTGAGATTTTATCAAGCAAAGAAAGGTGACGGATAAAGTGAAATAATGAAAACAAACACACATTTCTGGTAACTTGCCTAAGACCTGCAATAAAACGTTACAAGTTATATTATAAAGAATTATGTTATTTTACAAACTAGTCAACAAAAATGAAAAAGCACACAGCGTTATTATAAAAATTAACTTAATTTCTCAACAGTAATCGAAATGTTGAAATTGCAGATCGCAGCCTGGTTTAAAAATAATTTCAACGGTTATAATTTTATTTAAAAAAATAATAATTCAGGAATTCATTCTAAAAAGCAACCTGAATAAAGGAACTACCATAAATTACTTAAAACCCCTTCACTCTCTTTCACTTATACAAGACAACTTACCCCCTACCACTTTTGACCGCCGCACTGGGCCTACGCCTTCGGACTGCCCGATTAAAGGCGGAGAGAAAATAAGAAATTTTGGGATAACACCCTTACTATCGCAGGTTTAAACTAAAAACGACAACCCCAAAATATGCATGCAAGTAATCACAGGATCACAAGATTCTCTTATAAAACTTCTTTGAAATCAATTACCATTCATGTGCAGAATGTACAACATCATGAAGAGCTCACCATCAGGCTCGAACGCGGTTATGTGCAATCGACGTAATAATTCTGACCATATCTCATGCTAAGAAGAGCATCAAACTACAACATGTGAAAAAACAGTGCCACCAAAATAACATAATCCAAAATAAAACAATTAACAAATCAACAAACTTAATTGTTTTATTTATGTCGAATTATCAAAAAGCATCACGCAGTGAAAACATAATTACTTATTTAAACATAATTACTATTAAATTTCATACCAATATAACATAAAGTAAGTTATCAACAAAGCAATGAAAAAAGATCAATTTTTCGATCATTTAATAATCTCCATTATACAGCTAATTTTCAAAGACAAAAAAGATTTTTTTTTAAATTATAGACCAATAAGTGTATCCACGCAATTTTTAAAGATATTTGTATATAATAATAGATTTATATATTATAATATGTCTCGATAAATGTAAAATATTTATTTGGGATCAACATGGCTGCATTAAAAATACATCAACAAAAACAGCAATAGTAGAACTAGCACAGTTAATTGGAATTGTTTTGAATAACACAAATATTCCGCTCATACATTTAAATAAACTAAATATATTCGGAATTCTATGAATAGCTTTTGATTTAATTAAATCACATCTACACAACTAAAAACAAACGGAATAAATCATATTATGTTATAAACTGTGTTAAATGTTAATACAGATATACCATAGGGCAGTATTTTTCGACCTACATTATTTATGATTTATATAAATGATATATTTGATAATATAGCACACATAATAAAACAATGATTGTCCGTTATAAGATTAGCAGTACTATTTTGGGTTATTTCGAAAGGCATTGATAAAGTGTTTGTCACACAGAAAGCCGCAATTAGAATGATTTTAGGTATTAATTACAGAAATTGCTGTCGTTGTTTGGGTCACTAATGTGTTGGAAGTTGTTGCATTGTATATTTATAAAAGTTTATTATTAATTTTTCAATATAAAACAACATTTTTACAATTTATCAACATATCTCCGCATTATGCTGTAATAAAATTTTTTAATTGACTTCCACCAGCTTACATAAATGTAACCTAAACATTTAAAAATGACTTGATTCATTATTAATAAATACACAAAAAAAACACAATTATTTACACTGTGTAAGAATATTTTATTTAAGATATTACCATAAAGGTGTCATCTATTGTCTAAGCGTTATAGTAGATCCATGTTTAGGTAGATAACCACCACATCCGGATTTGTCGGTGGTTATCCCCTTAAAAAAGGATCTAGTGCAGCGTTTAGACAATAGGTGGCACCGTTATGGTAATATCTTGATTGACGCTTTATACGGAGAGTTAAATACTCGAAAGTAAGACTTGTTTTCAAGTGCACTACGCTTATGAGATCCAAGGAACCATAATGAATACTTTATTTATTTTTAAGTTAACATATATTTAAGGAATACACTTTTCTAGGAAGACATTCTTAATTAAATATTAAAACATAAACATTATTATAATTGATTATAAAAAGACCAGCTAGTTAACTTTCTACTAGTAGTAAAGGACTTTAATACATTTTTATTATTATTATAATTTGTATTAATGGATACTAGTGCGGCTACGAACGTTAAGTGCAAAGAGCTTATGCATAGCATGGATGCAACCAGGAGACCCAATAAGGGCGTGCTTATGTATAGCTGAACCCCAGCAGAACCCTGATTTCTCTGTTGACCCAGTCAACTTCAAAATGGGTCAAAGAAACAGATTTCCTGCGCGTGTTGTTCTCCCGCGTGGCCGTCCCCCAACTCTACATCAATTCTCCTGCACCGCAGTTCCTACCGCCACGTTATTTCGCCGTCCAGTCGCTATTTCTCGTGTGCCGTTTAATTTAAATTTAAATTTGATGGGGTCCTGCCACCAGCAAGAAGATTAAGTTCCGCGCACGCTGCGAAAGTTGCTGCAGTACAAAATCCAAACTCCGTTTTATTTCGCACCACAGAATGCTCGTGATGAAATATACGATTTTGTGTGAAATATTGATATATACAGGGTGTCCCGTTAATGTAACCACAGATTCCTGGGATTAAAATATAAACATTTGGCACAACTTATCTATATTTAAATATATACTGTTAAGCCGTTAAGTTAATCGCCAATTAACAGCATGTGTCACTAATTAATATATTTAAATTTGATCAGATACACAAAATTAACTTACAGTCAATTTCAAGATGGCGCTTATGTTTTTCATTTCGTGGTTCATAGTATAGGGTTTTAAATTGTTTTCAATGGCTCGGCTCGAATTATCCAGTGCGCGTGTGATCGGTGCCTGCTATCGAACCCTCTCTTAACTCTTCTTAGAATTTGCACCGGATGTCATCTGCATTTCTTACATGACGTAAATCATTCTGTCCATCCTATTCGAAGGCCGCAACATCCTCCCCTTGAAATAAATTCCAATAGATTGATATAATTTTTATAACTAAAAGATTTACATAATTACAATGCAACATATCCACTGTAATAATGACATAAATTAGAGTTTCGATTCGCATTAAATATAAAATAAATGAAATAGAACAGTTAGTTTAGCGTTGGCTTCATTAAGCGCCCATACTAGGCACAATTTCCCTACCCGTCTAATTAAATAATTAAATTACAACTAGTAGTACACGCTGTAACCACACGCCCAATATTGTCCTTTCCTGCATTCCTGCATGAAGCAGCACGACACGTCCCGTTTTACAACGGTAGGGTGGGGGCTAATTGTCCTCTGGGATTAGACATAGACGACCCACCCATATCCTGGACTCCTTCGATTGTCGCCAATAACGCCGTGCTCCAAACCTGGTGATACTGCTTATGCCACCTCGATCATTTGTAGATGCTGCCATCAGGATGGTCTGCCAAGTTTAACCTCTTATAGATCTACTTCAGGTATTACTTTAAGGCTCTCCTCTCCATGTATAGGTGATAGGAACGACAGATCTTTGGGATCGTGGGGTAATATAGAAAAGGGTCAAAAATTTGAAATGGCTCTGATTTGAACAAAACTATTCGTATGAAACATGCGTAATATTTGTTACTATATACAAATGCGTTTAGCACTTTTATTTTATTAATGGGGTTATGCCCAAGTACTTAACGGAAGCTGTGGGAGGGATCATGGTTCCTTAATATTAATTTTCTTGTTATTTTCTGTTTCGACAGTGAATTTAATTGTGGGATGAATACTGTTAATTAAGTTTATAAACTGGTCAATGACGTGTTGTGCCACTGAAACATGCTATTATGTCATCAACATATCTGTACCGAAAGGAAAAGTGATTTTTTGCAAAGTTAAGTGAGAAAATCTTTCTTTCAATATTGGCCATAAATATGTCGACTGAAAGAGGACTTAATGGAGATCTCACTAGAAGCCCTGTGGTTTGCAGATAGAATTTATTATTGATTTTGAGATAATTGATTTACACAGGTTTTTAAACATTTATAAAGTTCTGACTCAATCAAGTAATTGCAGTGTGCTTTATCGAGTAGGTTTTGAATAATTTCTAGACATTCTTTAATTGGTATATTGGAGAACATACTACTAACGTCAAATGATACAAGTTTTGAGTTTTCTGGAGTTGTTGTCGATTTAAGTGGTTCGGATAGAGCAAGTGAATTTTTCACTAAATATTTTGGGACAAATTTAGTGTATTTCTCAAAGAATTCATTGAGTTTAATTGCTAAATTTCTTGTTACACTATTAATATACAAAATTACGGGTCGTATAGGAGAATAAGGTTTATTATATGAGCCTAGGAGGTAAGAGATTTTGATTTGCGATCGATATTTTTTTTTAATCTAAGAACAACATTGTTATATTTTTAAAAGGTTCCGGATTTGGATTTAAAATTTTAGAGTGGAATTTTTCTTTAAGGAAGTAAAGTTTTCCGTTGCAATTAAAGCGTTTATTTTATTATAATTGATACTGGTAGAGCTACACTCTTGATGGAACGAGATATGTAAATTCAATGGGGTAAAACACTTGTTAAGTTCCATAATATTTTTATTTTCAGTTGCCTGACACGTGTTTCGATCATTCCTGATCATTTTCAAAGTACAAAGTAATTAATAATGAAGTAGTGTAAGCTATATATATACAAGTTTCTAATTAGGACAGTCCCGCAATTATTATATTATCCGCCTGCATTAGTTCATGTTGATTATTAAGGAGATTAGCTCCACCCCTGACAGCTTTCTTGATCTCCAAACCCTCCAGGAGGTTAAGCTTTCGGCCTTTTTTGGAAATTCGGATCGGTGTAATCCCCCCATGTGGTGCCCGGTCTCGATACAATGTTCCGATAATCCCGTTGATCCTTTTCGGTGTGCAATTGATCGGCGGTGTTCATTAACCCTAATTTCAAAATTCCTTAAGAATTCAGGAATTTACAAGATAGGATGTTCAAATTGCAGCGGAATATATATAGGCCAAACGGGGAGGAATTTTGATATTAGGGTTAATGAACACCGCCGATCAATTGCACACCGAAAAGGATCAACGGGATTATCGGAACATTGTATCGAGACCGGGCACCACATGGGGGAGATTACACCGATCCGAATTTCCAAAAAAGGCCGAAAGCTTAACCTCCTGGAGGGTTTGGAGATCAAGAAAGCTATCAGGGGTGGAGCTAATCTCCTTAATAATCAACATGAACTAATGCAGGCGGATAATATAATAATTGCAGGACTGTCCTAATTAGAAACTTGTATATATATAGCTTACACTACTTCATTATTAATTACTTTGTACTTTGAAAATGATCAGGAATGATCGAAACACGTGTCAGGCAACTGAAAATAAAAATATTATGGAACTTAACAAGTGTTTTACCCCATTGAATTTACATATCTCGTTCCATCAAGAGTGTAGCTCTACCAGTATCAATTATATCAAGAACACAAGTGATGTGAAACTAGCTACGTTATATCGCAAAACTAAATTAAAAATTAAGAAGTGTTCAAATCATATATTTTTCAACAACGAGTGCCTAAAATATGACCTAACACCCAAATATATGAAGATCAAGTGCAATCATAAGTCAATCGAAGCAACAAGAGCAATGAAAAAGGCAACAAAACATTGGCTTGAATTAGAAAATAGGAAATGGTACTCAAGACGTTTCTATTTAGGAGAACATCTAAAAGTCATCCATATGGAGCTCACTACCAGAGTGGATAACATTACACTAGACTGTTTCTTATCAGACACAATGGAAAACATTAACAAGTGGACACACCAACATTATGTAACCCAAAAGAAAAAACTAAGCATTCTAAGAAGGAGCCAACCAAAGCATCAGCCGACTACATACTCAACACATAATTTTTACCCTAGGGTAAAGAATCTTTCCACAACAATATTTAATCAGGAAGAGATGGCGTTAATGGAAAAGGGACTCAAATATTCACCACAACCAATAACAATCAACAGTCAATTTGAAGATTTAGCAATAGACGCAGAAATTGCTTTGAACAGAGCCGGAATAACAAACACAATCGACAAAATACCGATAGCAAACACCCTACTATACGACAGACAAAAAGCAAAACATCTTAACAACAAACACACCAAGGAGAATAAAATAATAAAACAAATAAAGAAGAAGTGTCGAGATAATGACTTAATTATCTCCAAAGCGGACAAGGGAAACACCATCACAGTACTACCAAAAATAGACTACATTAACAAAGTGGAAGAACTGATCGAAGACAATAAATTCAAATTGATGAAAAAAGATCCTACGAACAAATACCAACAAGATGTCACACAAACAATTAAACTATCTAGAAGCATTCCAGAAGAAATTAAGTTTAAACTGAAAGAAATGAACCCACAAGCACCAGTTTTATATGGTATGCCTAAAATCCACAAGGATAACATTCCTGTTAGACCTGTAGTATCCTTCTGTCAAGCACCCACCTACAAACTATGTTCATACATCAACGATACATTACCGCGACACATACCAAGTAGATCGAAACTATCCATAAGGAATTCAATGGAATTTATTGAAAAAACTAAAGAAATCACCTTGAATAAAAAAGTTATACTGGTTTCATTTGACGTGAAAAGCTTATTCACGTCAATTCCAGTACCGGAACTTAAGATAATAATAAAAGAGTCCATAATGCAACATGCACCACATGAAATGGAATTACTCAATCTAATAGACATCTGCCTTGAACAAAACTATTTTAGGTTCAACAACAAATTTTATACTCAAACAAATGGCTTACCTATGGGTTCTCCCACGTCACCGTTATTTGCAGAAATATATATGAGATGGTTTGAACCAGAACTTTTTAAAAAAGAAGGTAATCATTCACGAACAAGCAATATTATTTTCTGGTGCAGATATGTGGATGATGTTTTTTGTATTTAGGGAGGTACGCAAAGGCAACTCAACATATTTCTACAAGAATTAAACAAAATACACAAAGACATACAATTCACAATGGAGACGGAAGAAAATGGTACAATTAATTTTTTGGATTTAACAGTTCAGACACATCAGAACAAACTACAATTTTCAATACACAGAAAAAGCACCACCACGGACTCAATCATACCAATAGATTCATACCAAGCGCCCCAAATTAAACATTCAGCTCTTAATGCCTTCCTACACCGACTCATCACAATTCCAATGTCTAGAGAGAACTACCTGAAGGAACTTAACATCATTCATGACATAGCCAGGAAAAATGGATACACCATACAAACAGTAAATAAATTGCTCAAAAACAAAAAGAAGAAAATTAAAAGTCGGTTATTATATAGCCCAACTACGAAGACGGAGGAAGCAAACTTTTACACCGTTATACCCTACATCAAAAATACTAGCAGTAAAATCAAAAAACATTTAAGCAGACATAACATCAAACCAATAGACGTGAATAGATCAAATTTAGCATCACACATAGTAAATAATAAAATAGAATCAAAAGACAACCTTAAGAATTCAGGAATTTACAAGATAGGATGTTCAAATTGCAGCGGAATATATATAGGCCAAACGGGGAGGAATTTTGAAATTAGGGTTAATGAACACCGCCGATCAATTGCACACCGAAAAGGATCAACGGGATTATCGGAACATTGTATCGAGACCGGGCACCACATGGGGGAGATTACACCGATCCGAATTTCCAAAAAAGGCCGAAAGCTTAACCTCCTGGAGGGTTTGGAGATCAAGAAAGCTATCAGGGGTGGAGCTAATCTCCTTAATAATCAACATGAACTAATGCAGGCGGATAATATAATAATTGCGGGACTGTCCTAATTAGAAACTTGTATATATATAGCTTACACTACTTCATTATTAATTACTTTGTACTTTGAAAATGATCAGGAATGATCGAAACACGTGTCAGGCAACTGAAAATAAAAATATTATGGAACTTAACAAGTGTTTTACCCCATTGAAGTTTATTTTATTAATATACTGTTCTCTTTCGACAATAACTATTCAATTGAAATTAGCCAGGACTAAAGAATTCGAGGTTATTTTATGTTTTAACTGATTTAAAATTGCGAACATAGGATTTTATTTGCTATGAAGACTCTAGAGATTGCGAACATAGGATTTTATTTGCTATGAAGACTCTAGAGATAAGAGGTTCTGGCTCTTTTGAGTGCCAGTTCTGATTCTACAATTATTGTGGATTTGTAAGATTTGTTATTAATACATATAATATAATTAGGATTTTTAAAGAAGAAAGCTTTTTTATGAGACTAAATATAACTTTTGAAAAAATTATGAATTTAGGGGCTAGATTAAACTGAGAAATAACTTTTTAGGAATATGCCTTAATATTCTTTAAAGGATAGCTAATATCTTTTTTAATAAATAAATAAATAAATTTAAGATTTTTTTATGATTAACATTACTAACATTTTCGCGAACAAAATCAAATCAAAACCTTGAAATAATTTTCCACCTAATCCATGTAAATTGGGCGGTTTTTATAGCTTACTTTGCTGCTGAAATTGTGGACCAAGTTCTAATATTGACGTATTTAGAAATTAATATGTTATTATTAAAAGAATAACAAGGCAGACCGCCAAAAAGTTCCTTCAGAGCTTAATCTAGCCCACAAATTCATAAAATTTTCAAAAGTTCTATTTAGTCTCATAGAACAAGTTTTCTCCACTCAAACCCTTAATTATAGTCCATTTATTAATAACAACTCTAACAAATCTACAATAATTATAGAATCAGAACTGGCACTCAAAATAGTGCCCGAACCTCTTATCTCTAGAGCCCACATAGCAGATCATATAAAAACCTATGTTTGCAATTTTGCATCACTTAACAGTGATGATATAACTTAAATTAAAAATAACATCTAATTCTTTATTCCTGACTAAAGCAGACAAATCCAATTTAATAGTTATTTGCGAAAGAGAAAAGTGTGTTAATAAAATGAACGCTTTCATGGCAACGAAAAACTTAACTTTATTAAAGAAAGATCCGACTCAAAAATATCAAACCCAAATCCGAAACCTTTTAAAAAAATATCCCAGATATTCCAGAATTTAAAAAATTAAAAATCGTAAATCAAAATCTCTTACCCCCTAAGCTCAATCATCTATTTAAAACCCACAAACCTGATTCCACGAGGCAATGTCAAATTTACAATTTGTAACATACTAAATACATACATAAATAAGTATTGAATAATACGAGAACGTAGCTTGTTTGGGCTCAGCTTGTTTAACAATGTATTAAGGGAGCTTTTTGTAATTTCTTAAAATCGATAAAACTAAACCAATACACCAAAATTGGCCCAAAACATTAAGTGAAAAATTCAATCGCTTTATCCGAACAACTTAAATCCAAAATAACTCCAAAAAACTCAAAACTTGTATCATTTGACGTCATACTACATGTTCTTTAATATATCAAATAAAAAATGTCTAGAAATTATTCAAAACTTACTCTATAAAGCACATTGCAATTGATTGATTAAGCCAGAAATATATCAATATTTAGAAACTTGTGTAAATCAAAATTATTTCAAATGTAATAATAAATTCTATCAGCAAACCACAGGTATTTCAATAGGATCTCCATTATGTCCTCTTTTAGCTGAAATATTTCAATGCCAATTTTGAATAAAAGATTTTCTCACTTGACTTTGCAAAAAATCACATTGTCTTTTGGTACATATATATTGATGACATAATAGCATGTCACAGTGACACAACACATCAATTAGAATAGTAACTAAACCTAATTAACAGTATTCACCTTAAAATTAAATTAAATCCTACTAATGTTAACTCAACAATCCCTTTTTTCTCAAATTGCCCGAAGTCACAAACTAGCAGCATATCACTCGGTAATACATCGAGCTTTCTCCAATCCTTTAATTACTAGCAGAAGGGCCACAGAATTAAATAACATATTTTCAATTGCCATTGACAATGATTTACCGACCAACCTTGTCCAAAACTTAATAAATAAAAAAGGTCATCAAACCACAAGGGTTTTAATATAGACGAGAAAACCTAATTTAAATACATCTTTTATCCTACTCACATACTTTGGAAAATATTGTCCTCCCGATATAATCCACCAACAACTACCGACAGGTTTATTTCCTCGCCCCAAAATAGTTACTAGAATATAGAACACAATTTACGCTTGGTTTGTTTCACTGTTTATTTATTTAATGTGACTAGTTTCGACAATTACGTCATTATGCCATTATCGGGGGGTTCCAAATCTCGTCATTATCATTTACGACAAATTTCCCAGATTTTATAACTTTATTTATTTATTGCTAATACTTCCGTCCTGTATTATCTAAGTGTAAGATTTTAAATTCTTTTGCATCGAAAAAATGGTTTTCTTCAAGACAATGTTTGGCAAAACCTGTGGTATATTTGTTGTTTACGATTGATTTTGTATGTTCTTTTAGCTTCACAAAAGATCTTCCTGTTTGGCCAATATAAATTGCATCGCACTGTCCACAATGGATCTCATATATATCACATTTTTTGTAATAATAAGGGTAATAAAGGACGGTACTGAAGTACGCTGAAGGAGGGATTAGAAATAAATAAAGCTATAAAATGTGGAAAATTTTTCGTAAATGATAATGATTTTGAACTCCCTGATTATGACATCCCTTATTACCTGGCTGGAAGTATATATATTACAATTCAACATCTCTGTATATCATTCTTTGATAATGACGTAATTGTCAAAAGTAATTTGATTAAATAAATAAACAATGAAACAAACCAAGCGTAAATGGTGTTATTTCTATATTACAAAATGTTTCAGCACGAGTTACAACTCGAGTCGTGCTGTGTTGTTTAGACTTATATAATTGTACCTACACATTAAATAATATTTTTACAATAATTATTTGTCGTTAAAATATAGTTTATTATTCAATTCAGTATGAGAGTTGATATCGTTCCATTTTCGGTAAAGTGAATCGGTTTTCACACGTTATTTGATAATTACCGGATTTTTCTACTTGTAAAAATTGCGATGAAAAATATGCTTTAAAACTAGACAAAACGAACATAAATACCCAGACCATGAAAACAAGGCTGTTGTATCACTGTATTGCAAAGGAACATCGATTAGCCGACATCAAACCGAAATTCCAAATTTTCTTGAATGTTTATTAATTCGTAATGTAACTCGATGAAATTAATTATACAGAGATGCTTTTCAGCATGTTTTGCACAGGTTTGTGCTGTTATTAATTGATTTAAATAGTTGTTAATTTCATTGATGCATTTGATGAGTGCTAATTGTATATTTGTTGATAATTTATAATAATATAATATAATATAATATGTTTATACGTCAAATAAGGTGTTATACAAATACATAGAAAGCATATTGCTAAATTAGGAACACACTTTATAAAAAGATAGACTAGTCTTAAAAACGCTATAAAAATTAAATGTATAAGTAAATTATAAATTAATCATTTTATAAATTAAATTTAAATTGTACAAATAAAATAAATTTAAATAACGATACAACATGCTAAAATAAGTGTATAAATAAAAGCTAATAAAACCGTATATAATAAACACGAAATAAAATATAAAACAACTAAAGTGTATAAATGTAGAAAGAGTTATTTAAAATAAGTAAGAGTTAAATAAACAGACAAATGAATAAAATTATGTTAAAAAAGTATAAAAAGTATTTTAAAATAACGGTACATCATATTAAAATAGGGACATGGAACCAGCAGAGAAGTTCAATAAATAATAACACCACATTTTAAAATCAGTATATACATAAAGTTAAAAGTAATAATTAAAAATAACATATAATAGAACTAAAATCAGGTGGAAATAAAACATACACTAGGATAAAATATTAATAATAAGGATAAAATATTAATAATGAAACAGTCTAATAATAAAAACTGTAATATAAAATATATACCACATAGATAAAAGCCTAAACAAAACATACAGATTAAAATACAATAATTTCCTATAACATATTAAAATCATATTTAAATAAAATCATCAAAACTATAAAAGGCATTAGGTATTAAGATGCCCTTTATTTCCTGTTTGAATCTTTTAAATTCTAATTGGCGCAAACTTGGGGGTAACTTGTTAAAGAACTTAATACAAAAATAATTTACTCCAGTTTGACTTTGCGTTAATCTAATAGAGTTCTGGTTCATATTTTTCTTGTACCTTGTGTTGTATGTGTAAATATCATGTGCATCGAAAAATTCTGAATATTCCTCGTTACATACAACATTCAAAAATATACATTGACGGTAACGTCAATATTTCAAGTCTAATAAAATACTGCTTACAGTCATCCTGATAACCAATACCTGCAAAGACTCTAATAGCCCTCCTCTGTAAGGCAAACAACCTATGACGGCACGAGGAATTACCCCATACAATTATAACATATGCTCAGTGTGTATGAACTAAGAAGAAGTAAGCTGAGCGCACCATAGGTGGAGATAGATTGCAATGTAGATTACAAAGTTTATTTACTTTCATAGCAATTTGTTCTCCTCGTTCTGTCCACATTAAGCCTTGGTCCAGATGCATTCCCACGAATTTTACAGTATCGTTACTATGAACCGACTTACTCAGGGAAAATATTCGTGTGGCCGTCTTTTCCTCATTTAAATTTAATCAATTACTAGAAAACCATGTTTTGTCTTGAAATAGGGCAGACATATTGATTTTACTTGCAGGAAAATCGTTAATATACATAAAGAAAAGTAACGGTCTTGGAATTGGTACACCATGGTTTATAGGTAATGGCTCGGATATATTTCCATTACAAGAAACAACCTGCGTTATCAGGTAGCTTCTCAGCAAATTTTGACTGGTTCCGTAAAAGTTACAAATTCGCAATTTTAGAATGAGAATATCATGCCGAACATAGTCAAATGCTTTGCTTAGGTCGAGAAAAGAATCGATAGTTGTTTGACCCATTTCAAAAGTTTCAACAATTTGCTGGGTAAGATCTAGCATGGCACTCACAGTTGATAATCCTTTCCGAAAACCGTATTGGTTATCGTTTAATAGGTTATTCTTCACAAAATAATCAATTATTTGCAAGGACATTACCTTTTCCACAATCTTTGCTATATTAAGAAGCAGTGATATGGGCCTGTAATTATTTTATCATTTATATCACCCTTTTTGTGAATAGCAATTACTTTAGCAGTTTTTAATTTTTTAGGAAATTCACTAGTTGTTAATATATAATTAACTAAATTTGTCAGAGGATGCAGAATGACACCAGCAAAATATTTAATTGGTTTACTGCTTAGACCACAAACATCACAGCTACCGCTTGTCTTAAGACTATTAATAACATTTATCACATGTTCATATGAAACATTATTGAAACAAAAACTATATTGACAGTTTATTACAGATGATGCTATAACTAGGGGATCAGTAACGCAGTTGCTTATACTATTAGCAATTTGACTTCTAATCGAAGTAAAATATAAATTAAAATTTTCAGCGGAAATATCACATGTTGAATTAAAGCTAGAATTGGATATCCGCCTCTTATTAATTATGTTCCACATTGCTTTTGTAAGAAGTGGTAATAAACTTATATACCTATCATTAGCCTCAATTTTAGCTGATTTTATTGCACGTTTGTAAGATGTTCTTAACCGCTTTTTAAGATTATTTAATTCAGGTGTAGCATCTCTGTTACATATTTCTTGTAATAAATGAAGTAAATCTGTCATTTGTTTAATTTTCGAATTAAACCATTTTGTATCCAATCCTTAATAGTCGAGATATTCCTTATATTCAAAATTATAGACCAATTTCAATACTTTCAAATTTCGCCAAGATATTCGAACAAATTATTTATCATAATATTTACAGTCATACTCATAATTACTTATTAGCTCATCAACATGGTTTCTGTTCAAGTCGTTCAACCACCACAAATATATTAGTCATCACCCAGCATATTTGCTAGTCCTTGGATAACCGTAGTCAATTCGATGTTTTATAATAATAAATACTTTATTTACAACAGGGACAGTGGATACAATTCACAAATAACAATATAACACAGTTAATCGTTACATATCAACTAGCCGCTAAGTGAATGCGTCAAAAAGAAACATTAATTAAATCTATTCTGATAAGGAATAAAATTACTTCTCTAATAAGAAGTCTTTTAATTTTGTTTTGAATTGTTTTTCAGTAGTTGTGTTTCTAATATCAGTAGGTAATGTATTAAATATCTTCAATACAACATACACGAGGGCGCTTTCATAAAGTGAGATTCGATGTGTTGGATATGCATATTTATCCGTGAAACGCGTATTGTAACTGTGATTTGTTGAATATTTGTTAAATTTTTGTTTATTTTTGTAATTGAAATTTAAGGTTTCGTAAATATATAAGCTGTAAAACGTTAGTAATCTCGCTTTTCTAAAGATTCCTCTACACATATCTCTTGACTTTAGATTAAATATGATCCTATGCGCTCGTTATTGGATTATAAATATATTTTTAGCAAATTTCGAAGATCCGTAATGGATTATCCCGTATTTTATTATGCAAAGTTTGCCCTGTACGTTGTTATTAATAAGGTAGCATCTAAAACTTTTAATATTCTTAAAAAATAACATACCGCATTTAATCTGGAGTGCAAGCGCAAGCACTCACAGTGAGCAGACCAATTTAAATTATTGTCAATCACTATACCTAAAAAATTGAAATTAGTTTGTACCTGAAAATTTTCATTATTTAATTTTATATTGCTTGGAATATTTTGCTTATTTCTTAAACTGAAGATCATCTCATTTGTTTTCTTCGGGTTTATCAATAATTTATTCATGTTCATCCAATCTTGGGTTTGATTAAATACTTCTTCTGCTTTAAGAGCAAGTTCAGCTGCGTCCGAATTAGAAATAAGCAAGCTAGTATCGTTGGCATAGGTTGTCAAGAAGGTACTTTGTTGCATGATATGCTTCGGTAGATCGTTTACATATATGACGAAAAGTAATGAGCCCAAGATACTACCCTGCAGTATTCCTACATTAATTATTTTACTATCAGACAGTTCCTTATTTATTTTTCCTCCATGAGTTCTATTTTCTTAGTAAGAGCGTATTAATGCATGGCATACGCCCCTCACGCCATAATATTCTAGTTTCTCAAGCAAGACTTCATGGTTGGTAGTATTGAAAGCCTTGGACAAATCGAGAAAAATACCTAAAGGCAGTTCTGATTCCTCCAAAGCTTCCATAATTTCTGCTATATAGTCAAATATAACAGTGTTGGTAGACTTTCCCTTTATAAACTCGTTCTGTGCACTATTAAGAAGGAAATTACAGTCAAAAGAGGTCTGCAATTGCTAAAATCGCCTTTTTTATGCACCGGTATTATGATATTCAGACATTGAGAAAATATACCATTATTAGGACTTATATTGCATAATTACGCAAGGGGGCCACTGAGTTCGTTGATAGCAGATTTTATTAATTATGCTGTGATTTCATCGGACCCACTAGACGATTTGTTTTTAAGAGAACATAATAATAATATTGTAAATTTGAGATTGACTGATTATGGTGCAATGAAATGTTCGGTTCCTATTGGGGCCCTGGTAGTAAAATAGTCATTTAACTTATTTTGTTTTTTTTTTTAATTTTTCGTTACCTTGACTTTGGTGCCGACTTTTCCCTACCATACTATTAATTATGGCTCAAGTAGTTTTACTTTTATTGTCACTGGATAGTATTTTATTTGCAATTTAATTCCTTTTTACATCATATAGCAACACATCGTACTCTTTCTTTATGTTCTTGTATAGTTTTTTTGCATCCTTATTATAACATTTGACAACGGATAGATAATCAAGCAATTGCTTAGTTTCAATAATAGCTGGAACTGGAGTGTAATTCCTTTTATTGTATTTTAGTGATGACCGAGTAACTTTAGGACAACTTGTATTGAGTGCCACATTAAGAATATTCATGAAAATTACCCAAGCTTCTTCTACATTATTATTTCTATATATAATATTCCAGTTTACAGAATTTATACACGGAGCATTTCATACCATTGATCATCAAATACTTCTTAATAAACTTAGTGCATTTGGACTCTAGACGTAGATTTTTTACAATCTCTTGCATCGTACCATAAAAATTGCAAAAACTATGTTCATTACAATGGATTTAAATCCCATTACTATGTCGCTTCTTCCGGTGTACCCTAAGGTTCCAACCTGGGTCCTCTTTTATTTAACTTATACATAGATGATTTAAATAACATTTTCGGTATTAGATTATGCGGATGATTTAAAAATATATAATACAGTTGTCAATCATTCTGAGTGTATCTTGCTGCAAAGAAATCTAGATAAGATTGTTGAATGTTGTGCGATTAACAAGCTCCTCTTAAATATCAGCAAATGCGTTATCGTTTTATATACGCGAAAACATAATTCATCTGCATATGGTTACAGAATTGGTAATTACATTATTCGACGTGATATCATAATGAAACATGTTTCAATAAACGGTGTAATGTCAACATTTAAAAATATTTTTGATATTTATTTTCCAATCCGTAAAATAAATTAGATAGCCAGAAAACGCATTACATATAATAAAACAGAGCTAAAGGAACTTAAAGAAAAAAATATTACTTTTTGAAACTGTGCCAGCATAAGACTCTACGTTTAAACCAATATTAGGGACATGTAACCAAATTTCAACAGAAAATTGAAAGAACTAAAAGAAAAATATTAAGCAGGTAATTGTACAAGCCTCTACTTTAACACAACACACTTTTTGTAACTATATTAGCGACTATAGTTTCGACAGTTCTATACTTCAAAATTTACAAAAAAAAAATTACACATTTTAGATGGCGTTGAAGAAAGGTTAGTTCGGTCGTTTATGAATCAATCTCAAAAATTTTTGAACATGCTATGGCAATACGACTTATGCATTTTTTAACAAATCTGGTTTATTGAGTAATAGCAACACGGTTTTACAAAATGAAAAAAATATACACGACTCTTTTCGATTTTAAAAAGACTATTCAGGATGCTATGAACAAAAAGCTTGTGGTCTATTACTTGACAAATTGTATACTTACGGAGTACGAGGTTCAGCTCTTTTATTGATATAGTCTTATTTAACAAACAGGAAACAACTTGTTGAAATCGAAAGTAATACTATTGTGCATTACCATAAAACTTGGTATACTGCAAGGAAGTGTTCTTGGACCAATTTTATTTAACATATATTTAAATGATATATTTATAAATACTCAAAATTTTACTATAATAAATTATCCAGATGTCACAAATGTCGCCATTAGTGGGGAAATTTTCATTGATCTCCGAGATAATGCAAGTCGTACTTAGAAAATTGGTTGACGGAAAATACATTATTATTACACAAAGAAAAGATGCAATCCGTTATTCTCATAATGAATAAAATTGGAGAAAAACCAGTCAAAATTTGTATCAATAATGTAGATTACAAAATTGTACCCGCATGTAAAATTCTTATCACAATTAACCATAATTTAAAATGGAAACAACACATACATAATTTATGTTTACGCCTCAGCAATGTGTGTTATATGCTTCGAGTCCGGGCTACAAACATTGATGCTATTTGGATAAAAAATTTCTAGCATACCAATTTAGAATTACTATCAAGGTTTGGAGCCTTGATATTAAAAACACATTACCTGCAGAACAAGATTTTCATTTGCAGCAGTACTCACTGTTATAGGCATATATTATGAGTGTTTTTTTTCCTCATGAGGTAGTCCGTAGTCCTTTTGTTCGCCTCTGAATGTTTTACTCCCTGTTTACTTCTGTGTCTACTATGAAGTCCAGGAGTTTCTACCAGGGGATGCTTACTATGAGTGCTCACTCTTTATTGCAAATAGCAAAAGTAACTTTAATTTTGAGTACAAAACTCGTAACAAATGAAATATGCGCTATCCATTATTACACAGAACGCATACTCAAAAAGGAACAAAAACTTTAAAGTTTGCAGACGTAAGGTTTATGAACTTCTTTTGGATATTGAACCTTATACAGTGGAAGAATATTTTAGTTTCCTTAGTAACTAGAATATAAGTTAATATGTTATTCGGACGCTACTTTGTACACTATAAAAACTGATATGTTCTCTATTTGTATGAAATAAAGAGAAATTATTCTTATAATAATTTTTTTCCTTTGTTACTTTTATTACATCATGTAATGTTTTCATTTCCTTTGTGTAATTATCAACAATGTTTTCATTTGTAGGTATTTCATTATTATTTCGATACCTTTGCCGTAGAAAATTTTTTGGGAATTTTTTCCTGTGTTTGTGTGTATTGTATATTATAAGACAAAAGTGCACGTTTTGTTAATTCTTTAATAATTTTTTATTTTATTTTTTCTGTGTTCTAATAATGTCTAATGGAATCTTTCGATGGATCCGTTCGAATCTGTACGATCTGGAGTAATTATCAAGGTGAATTACGACATTGTACACATCCAAAATATAGACCAATTCATGAGTAAGGGCGGTTTACGAACTAAGTTCGGAACATTCAAATAATATTGGTATCCTTGTATGGTATATCTTGTATTATCCTCTGATAATTTTCGCGATTACATCGTTCAAGGTCAACTAGTACTTGCTGCTAGCCCTTCTTCGTATATCCTGACACAGTGTCAAGAAAGAAACTTCTTCAGGTACTTCAGTTAGAGTCATATTTAACCCTACCGAAAGGGATCCTCGCGGGATTAGACTCAACGACACCTATCCACCAATTTTGTTGTATTTCACGCATATACCACTCATTATTCGGACATCTTTTCACGATTTGAATTTAGCATCGAACAAATATAATTCGGTTCTATTGTCGCTTGTAATTATCTTGGGTGTTTTATAAAGAGAAAAGTCTTCTACTAATTCGTTGGCTATTACTGTTGTTTCTTTGCGCAATATCCTTTTTGCATATCCAAATTTGGTAAATTAATCAAGTATTGTAATAAGCATTTTTATTTCAATTTGTATAGGGTCCATAAATAAGTGTTAGAAGTGTCTTCTAGATGTAGGTGTTAGATTCAAAGGAATTTTTGATGGATGTCTGTCATATTTTGCTTTCTGACAAAGTTCCTAATAGTTTATATAATTCTGAATCGTTCTTATCATGTTGCCATATAATAATTTCGCTTTAATTTATTATGTGTTTCTATAGATCTTCGGTGATTTGTTTTTCCTTCGTAGTATATTCTGATAACAGTTTTTATTCTTTCATTGGCTTTTAGATTTTTGGTTTGTTTAGTATGCCGAATTATTTTTGGTCCAATGTTGTTCAAAATTTCAGGGTTTATTTTGATAGTTTAGTATATAGTTCTTTTTTCAGTGAATACATATGGACATTTTTGCTCGTGATGGCGGCTGCAGCCAGTCGGTCCTTCTATGTAAGCGATTTATTAAACATTTCATTCATATTTAGTAATCATATTTGTTGAATTTGATACTCATTTATTACGTGGTAAAACATTTTTAATATTAAAGGTTCTATATAGAACCATGTTGGTTTCACAATTATTTCTAAATAATGATGTAAAAAACACCATTCCTAGATAATGATATAAAATCAAAACTAGTCGGAATAAATCGTAAATAATTGTGAAACCAACCATGTGCCTTTCTATAAACAACCCTTAATGCTAGTAATCGGGTAAGTTATGCATCGCGCTTTAAAACTGTGTCGTCACGTCCAATAATCTAGTGTAATATTTGTGAACATGAGCTTCACGAGGAATATGTAAGGACGGAGGACAAGTTCAGTATCACCGCATTACTGTTCAAATAGTACTCAAGTTGCGCGAGAAGATTATTAAGAAAAAATCTAATCAAAGAAATAGATTAGTATTAAAATATTTAGGACATAACCAAAATCTAAATCATAAAGACGTCGTAAGAATTTGGAAACAAGATGGAAAAGAATGCAAAGACAAACCAGAAGATATTTTACAAGTCACTAAAAAACCTAATAAATGGCAAAAATATGAGTATATCAGAATAAAAGATGAAGCAGGAAGACTATTAATGACAGGGACAGAAGCATTATCAAGATGGAAGACATGCTTTTAGAATTACTGAATCGAGACTATGATCAAAACAAAAAAGCAGATGATACAACAAGAGAAGATACATAATTCCTACAAGATGAAATAACAGAACAAGAAGTAGCAGATGCAATCAAAGGACTAAAGATTTGAAAGACACCAGGAGTAGACAGAATAAGCTATATACCAAAGGAGTGATAAGTAGGAATGATTGTGCCCATTTACAAATCTGGGAAGGGAACAAGACAGAATGCAACAATTACAGAGGAATCACACTAATTGTTTCAACTACAAAAATATAAAAAAGTTAAGGCAAATAGTAGAAAAGAAAATATCAGAAGCACATAGCCGTTTTAGGCCAAAGAGATGTGCACATGACCATATATTTACATTGAAGATAATAATCAATAAGACATTGTAAATCAATGTTGTTAGCTTACCTGGATATGGAAAAAGCGTTCTACAAAGTACCAAGAGCAAAAATTTGGAACGCCTAAGTAAAATGGAAGTCAACAACAAACTGATAAGTGTAACACAAAGTATAATTGAAGAAACAAGAATTATAATAATAGCTAAAAATAAGAAACGAAGAATTTAAAACCAACCAAGGAGTGAGACAGGGAGAAAGCCTAAGCCCGTTGTTATTTACAATATACATGAACCAAATCATAAAAGAAGTAAACAACGAAACAAGACCCTTATATGTTGGATACAGAGACATGAAAAGAGTAAAAATATAACAATGTGTATTTGCACATGACCTTGCAATAATAGTAAATGGGCAAGAAGAACTACAGAAAAAAACCATTAACATGGAATAATATAATGAAAAAATATGGCATGAAAATAAACAATACGAGAGTGATGGCAATAACAGGACAAGAAACGAAAATAAACATAAAAATAGAGCAAGTGAAACAATACAAATACTTAGGATAGCAATACGCAGATATAAACAATAGATGACACAATTCAAACAAATTGTACTACACACTGAGTAAATATATAACAGGAAAAAAAGAAATTTGATGAGCTCAAAAATAAAAGTATATAAATCTATATACAGGCCAGTTTTAACATTTGGAAGTGAAGCATGGATACTGAAGAAAAGCAGAATAAGAGCAGTAGAGATGAGGACAAACGTTCACTAGAAAAATGAATTTAATCGTAAATTTAATCATTTTCATGACACATTTATTTACACTTTCAATTAACATTTTTTACTTTGCGTTAGAAAACAACAACAATCCCGGCTAAACATAAATCTTAAAACATCAAGCCCAAATTTACTTGATCTATAAATATTGCAAAAATGTTACCCAGAATTGAAAACTTTTTACGAGGTTATAAAGAAAGCTCACATCAATTTAATTGCAAACTAAAAAGAGTAACTATCAAAATAAAATATTAAATTCTAACAATGTTGCACAAAGATTTTGGCAAGTCATCAATGAAATTACAGGCAAAATCATTCCCTCTAAAAACATATTTATTCACAATGAAATAACTGTTGAGGATTCAGTCATTTTGTCCAATATGTTTAATGGTTTCTTGAAAAAACAACTCTCAAATTTACTAGAAAGTGTACGTATGAATAATAATAATGCTCCTTTCTATTAAAACTTTCATCTCCATATATAATCAATACATGTCATTGGAACTAGGTATTTTTCCTCCTCGCCACACATTACATTACGATAATTGACTACTTAGACTATTAAATGAAATACGAGTCTCCTTTCTTCGCAAATTTTATTAAGGGAAAAGACTTGTACTTCATTCAGTAGACAGTGCACCATCACGTAACTGAACAATCAAGTAAACAATAAGTAGTCATATAGGTTGACTACTTAGACTCTAACCAATTGTAATATTTTTTGATCTTAACTGAAAATTTGATTTTGTAGACTTTAATATCTTGTTAGATAAACTATACACCCAGACGAAGGAAAGCTCTGGCTATTGGAATATTCAGTGAAGGGAATTTTTTCTGGCTATCTTGTGAAAAGATCAATCTACGTAAATAGCATTACTTGACGAATAGGAAGCCGTCCTATAATGTCTATGTGAATGAATTAAAGCGTTCATCCATACAAGAATATCGCATATTAGCGGATATATCAGAGTGGGTCAGAAATAATATATTGCTGTTGCTGTTGTGGAATAAACAGTCTAATTTTGTTCGGTGGAGTATCAATAAGTATCGGTTGAGGGGATAAACTCTAATTTCAGTTTTGTGTTATTGTTTTTGATCAAGATAATTAATTCTTTGTCTTGCGCATGTAACTAATTTGTGCTGCTCATCGCCCACTGATTTTTTTCAATTCCATTATTACTTAATAATTCAGCCGTAGAACTGAGCAAAATTTTAGATATTGTCAAAAGTAATGGTTAAATTTAATTAACAAAAAACGTTATCAAAACACCATAACCAATATTTATCCTAAACTTTCAAATTCGACAAAAGATTAATTCATTACGTTAACATATTATGGGGAAACTGCCGAAAAAATAACTCACATCCTTCGAAAACAAAATCAATTTATTATTATTATTATTATTATTCTTATTCTTTATTCGTGCTACAACAGAGTTTACACATGTCATAAAAAGGAAAAAATATAGATGTATATAATGAGATACAACATAAATAAGTTAATAAGAATAATGTTTAAATAAAATTAATAAAAACAATGTATAGACAAAATTAATAAGAACAATTAATGACAATATATAAATAAATAAATAAAACAGTGTATACATAGAATAATTAACAACCATGTGTAAATAAAATCAATAAGCACAATGTATAAATATAGTATATAGAAGTAGATAAAAACAATGTATAAATAAAATTAATAAAATCATTGTACAAATAAAACAGTTAAAGATAAAAATCAGTAGAATAAAAATAGATAAAAACAGTTAGATAAAATTAATAAAACCATTTTATAAATAATATAGATAAAAAACAATGTATAAATAAAATCAGTAAATAAATAATATAAATAAAACCAATAAATTCTAAAAGCTAAGTTACATATATAATAAAATACAATAAATACATGTTATAAATAAATGTAAAAATAAAGGTATGCTCTGATTGGAGAGATATACAAAATACAAATAATTTACTATTAAAACACTTATACATATAAAATTGTGATAATAAATAAAATAGATAAAATAACTAAAAATTATATTAAAATAGGTAACAAATGCGCAGTCGTTATTAAAATCAGTAAAAAAGACATGAACACAGAAAAATGAATAAATTATAATAATTAACACATTAAAATTATACTTATATCATGATAATTAAAAAAAAATTAAAAATCAGATTTAATTAAATTAAAATGGTAGTGCATTTATCTCTTGTTGAGGTATTCATCCCAGGAGTAAAATGCATGTTCAGTAATGTAATTTTTCAAGTATGCCTTATATTGCTTTAAAGGCAATGCTCTAATTAACGGAGGCAGATTATTATAAAATTTAGGCGCCCAATAATTTGCGCCATTGTGTGACTTACACAGTCTGATTTGATCAATATGAATGTTGCCTTTCTGTCTGGTATTATGATTGTGGAATGAGTCTGATGTTTGATAGTTTGAGAGGTTTTTCTTAAGATGGATAAGGCACATATATATGTAAAGGCCTGGTAATGTCATAATGTTAAGTTTACGAAATTGTGATTTACAGTCGTCCCTATAACCAATACCCGCAACCACGCGCACAGCTCTTCTTTGCAGTCCAAATATGCGGTGCCTAAGACCAAATTGTAAACTATCTAATATCTTATTCAATTCAAAATATAAAATCATGTGTTTATGCTTATATAGGACAAATCGGTCGCAGTTTTGAAACGAGATATGCAGAACATTTCCGCGCATTTAGACTAAATAAAAATATCATCATCTTTTCTAATCAGGCTATAGATTGTAAACATCCTTTCCCCGAAAGTCAGAATATTAAAATCTTACATTCCTGTCCAAAATGTGCTAAAGACTTAGCTTTTGGAATCCGCCGAAATTTTCAAATTAATTAATAATCCTTTTGTGAATCTGTTAAACGAACAAACCGATTTAATAAAGACGTTCAAAATCTTAATCCTTTGTAACTATTTGCTGTCAATTAATTTCCTACCGTTACTACACTTTTGTATAAATTTAAACTTCTCATTAATTTGTTCACTTGATAATGACCTTCAAAAGTCGAAACATTAGTCTTGTAATATTAGTACTAACTACCGAGTATCATTTGCTCATTTTAGTCTAGACTTAGGAAATCTATTGGATAGCTTAAATATTGAAACCCCCCTATAATCATTGTAGGGAACTGTAAAATTTCATAGGAATGATTATCGATATTTTATCATCATTTGGATTATATATCAAAATCAACATCAGTACAAGAAAAGATAACTGTTTGGGCAATGTGTTTTCAAACGTTATTATCAATTGATCCACTTGATTTGTAACCGTCCGATCATATTGGATCATTAATGACGAGACTAATTTGTTGGGCTTGCTGTCGAGCTTAAATGCGTTATCATCATGAAATAGAAAAAACAATAGCATTGCATTCCTAGATTTAAATACAACTAAAAATACAAACACAAAGTCATTAGATTTTGACATATATAGAAAACCCACCAACACATACAATTACATCCACGCAACCTCTTCATCACCAAATTCACATAAAATAACAGCATTCAACAGCTTGATTCATATGGCCATAATAAACTTACCATTGTCGAAAGAAAACCGTAAAAAAGAACTAACTTTTATTAAAAATCTAGCCTTACTTTTAGGATACAAAATCGATACTATAAATAAACTAATTGATAAACATATTAAAAATTATAAAATAAAAAATAGAACAACCCTCACTACGTTAAAGGAAATAAACAATAAAATGAAATACGCAAAACTAGTTTACGTCCCCACAATAACTAACAAACTTAATAAAACTTTCAGAAAATTCAACCTAGCTCCAGCATACTATAGCAATACAAAACTAAAATCATTTTTAACAGTCAAAGACACTAATAAAAATATTCTACAAAAATCAGGAATATACCGCATTTATTGCAATAACTGTGATAAAGTTTACATCGGTCATAATCAACAGAATTTGTTGAAAAGATTTAAAGAACACGATTATCACGTTAAATATAGAAATATAGAAAAATCCGCCATTGCTTTCCATAGTTATTAAACCGGACACCAATTTCCCCTTAAAAATGTACAATTATTAAAATCAGCCAAAAATAAATTAGACATGTTGGAAGCAATTGAAATGTACAAAAACAAAAACAGATTATTAAATTTTGACCTGAGCCCTTTAGATAATCTTCTCTTATACCTCATTCCAAAAATCAATAGACATGCCGATCCCATCCCTCCCGCTGATAATTAACGTTTTTCCCCGTAATCCCTGTCGGTATATATAAATTATATTTTTCGGGTTGGTTTTGGTGTTTTTAAAAACTTTCATTTATTCTTGACACGAATAATTTTGATTTATTTGAATATTAAATAACTTATAACGACGAACAATATAATGATATTAATATAATAATGATTACATCTTACTACTCTTAATATAATAATAATAATAATGATTTAACGGATAATATAATAATAATGATGTGCGCTCGTGGCTTGCGGTCCTATTTATAATAATATGGAATGATAACTAAGCAAAATGACATCTGGTGTTATTGCGGATGAAAATGGAGTGTTAGCAAATACCTAGGAAATGATGCAATAATAATTAAATATATTTCTTAACAATTAAAACGATTAATAAATAACAAAGGATTGTCTTATTGTAGCCGCCAGGTTACTCCTACCCCCTTAGATTCGACACACTCCGGGTGGAGAATTTAGGGAATTGTCCATGGGGGCAACGTGCCGAAGTTTCTTCTTTAAAAATTTGATTCCTAAAATTAGGGCACAAATTAACACTAACACATATAACGAGAGTGTCCACGCACTGGGGCTTAAGGGTATAACTGTTTCTGTAATTTGGGGTATTGGGGATAACACGGGCATGTCTTCTAATTTCAGTCTTTTAAGATGAATGGTAAAATTGTTTATATTGTAGTTTTCCAGTTTTTGTTTCGATGCACTAATAAACACGGGGCTTCCAGATATTGCTTCAATTTTGGGAATTTTAATGTCCTTGTAGAATATCTGGCACTCATCTGGCTCGATCAAGAAGACACCTTGAAGTTCTGTTGTTTCCTCGTGTTTGGGACATGTGATTTTAAGGGTTTCTTTCTTAGGCAATACAGCAAGCAATTTATTTGTTTTGGGCAATTTTTCTAAATGATTCCTTTAGATGTTTAGTCGGGTATATTTACATGTTCTAATATTTCCATGAATTAATATATTCGTTTCACAATCTGCATCATAGTTTAAGAGATGTTCACTGCTGCATTGGTATTGCTTACTGCCATCAAAACATATATCATTTAGAGGCCAAATTTTAGAATTAAATTTTGATTTTAATAGGTATTTAATATTCGGTATTATTGTTACATATTCTGATTTGTACTTTGCAGGTATTGGATGTAAAGCGTAAAGGTCAAATGAATATTCGTAATTTATTGGAAGATGAAGAAAATAATGAATTTTTGTTTTGTCAATTTTGCAATTAACTGTCATTATAGATTCAAAGTCAAACATATTTTCTAATTTCATTTCGAAAGGTAGTTCCTCTTGGTAATGGATAGAGATTTTTTCTAATTCGTCAAATAAATCCTGAGGTCTTATTATATTTGGGTTTAAGACTCTTAATTTGCAGAACGTTATTGAGTTAATAATTTTGTGTAGTATGTTTCTAATTGTACCGAAAAGTAAAAGCATCTGATTATATAGGTCTTTCGCATACAGAATATGTTGGTGGTCAATCTCTTCTTTAAAAATTGCATGTAGTTGCATTATTCTAGATTGTAGAGTAATTTGATTATGTGCAATGTCCTGAAGAGTATTATTAAAATTCTTTATTATTTTTGAGTTTACACTATATCCAAATTTTATCTGATTTTGTAAATTATTTTGGTTACTTGCCAAATGTTCTAAAATTTTGGTTATTCTTTTCTCGTCACGGGCGTCCATATTACCGCTTATCGATTTAATGATACTGCCTAATCCATCTATCAAGCCTCTTTTAGTTCTTTTGGGTGAAACATTTAATTGAATAGTATTAATTTGATCAATAATATCATTTCTGGTGTAATTTACCAATTTATTATAGTTCTGAAATTCTAGTTTAAATTTGGAAATATTGCTCATGGTGCTTTTCAAGAATTCATATTGATAATTTAGATTTTCAAATTCATTATATATGGGTTTAATATCATAATGATATACTATCGTATGTTTGGTTTTTTCAAGCTTTGCTGTGCCTAAATTCACAGGAATTAATCCGATATTTTCGGTGATATTTTTAACTTCAAAACACATTACATGCGGAAGGAAGATCAATCTGAAATGAATTATTTTTGTTTACTAATTTTTGGAATGTTCAGATTTAGTATAGTTCTCAAAAAATGACTTTCTTTGCTGGACTAAACTAGGATTTGGAATTATCGAAGATGATGGCCCTGGTACTTCATCATCAATTTTTGGTGTACCCAAATAGATGTTTATTCGTAATTTAGAATTTTGGAAGATATAATTTATCATAGCTTTAACTAAATTATAGTCTAATTGATCTAGGCCACAACCTAATTTGGGAATTGCTAATTTAGTTATATTTTTGTCTAAACAGAATTGTTTTAAATTTATCAATGTATTAAACAAACATTTTAAAGTGGGTTTGTCGAAATAATTTTCTTTAGTGATCAAATAAATAATATATTTACCTTCTTCTTTAATATGACAGAGAGAATATAATTTTGCGTTTTGTTTTGATAAATCTCTAATTTTACCAAATCTTACTTTAAATTCACGTGCTATTCCTGCACTCATTTTTAAATCTCTACTCACACAGTGAGCGAGTGAGTATTCTAGAGGGGCATTCAATAAGTCATCTGAAATTTCTCTTACATTTTCATTGTTTATTTCTTCATTATTATTTAACATCTCAATAAATGTTTCGAAATTTGGGGTTTGTTTTAAATTAGATCTTTTGACTCTGGGACGTTTAATATTTGACAAATTAATTTTACTAGATTGATTATGATGTCTGGTTACTATTTCTGCTGTTTTACGATTAGGATCAATTGTTTGAATGATTTCTTTTTGATATTTATTTTTAGTTTTTGATTGTTTTTGTTTGTTTTTAATAAATACCTTTTCTGGAATTTCCGGGACTTCCTATCGCGTTAAGTTATGTTTTTCAATAGTTTTTGTTTTATTCTCATTTATTGTTTCGTTTATTTGTTCATACAACAATTTGACTTTAGTTTTATGATTTTCTACATAATTGTTTGCAATTAAGGTTTCTAAGTTGAGGTCTAAAAGAGATTCGTTATCGATGTGCCCCGAAATAATTTCAGAAGGTTTTAATTTTGTAGTCGAATGGATGGAATTATTATATGCTAGTACGACGTATAAGGTTTTAATTTCTATTGGTTCTTTTTTAAATATGTCTTGGTTATTTAGGAGCCGTATGTGTTCAATAATTATTGAATGTACGCGTTCTATTATTCCATTAGATTTCGGGTGTTGGGAACTAATAAAATGAATTTTGATTTTATGAATTTCCAAAAGTTCTCTAATAACCGTGTTCTTAAATTCCAAATGATTATCCGAAATAATTAATTTAGGGATTCCATGGTGACAAAAAAACTTTATTAAATTGTTTGCTACTTCAACAGCTTGGTAAGAATTTAATTTGTAAAGTTGCGTATATTTACAAAATGAATCAATTATAGTAAGAAATTTGGAACTTTCAAGAGCAATACAATCTATGTGAATTATTTCAAATGGTTTCATAGCTGTTAGGGTGTGATTAAATTTTAATTTAAGTGGTTTGCGATCATATTTAGAAACTAAACAGACTTCACAATCATTAATATATTCTTGGATTGATTTCCTCATACTTGGCCAATAATATATACGTTTGAGTTTTAATTCAGTTTCATCGATGCCTCGATGATTTGTTTTTCCCTTATGATAATTTTGGATAATTTCCAATATATCGTTATTATTTTCAACGTCCGTAAGCAAATTATTACATTTAGTCATTTTAAGTTCCGAATTTTTAAAATAATTTTGGAGAACCCTACTGAATTTTTCGTAAATAGGACTTTTGAAGTATAGATAATAATTTATTTTAGGAACAATATATTCTTTTACAAAATTAATGACTTCATTTACAAAATTTCTTTTAGAAAATTGAACATGTATTCGCATTTTTTTGTTATTAAATAAATTAGTAATTTTCGGTTTAGATGATGAATGTTCCACCTCTGTAATTATAATTTGGTTATCACCAACGTTGACCGGTTTATCTGATATTGGTATACCAAAAATAGGGTTTTCCGAATTTGAATGAATTGTAGCGCCATCATTTTCAATTTCGTTTATACGAATAGTTTCCGGGGGTTCTGCAATAACTGATGACTGATCATTTTCAATCTCATCAAAATTTTTCAAATATTCTTCTAAATTTTGGGCATATTCTTCGTTAACATTTAGTTCGATCCTAGATAGTGCGTCAGCATTTTTGTTTAAAGTACCCTTTTTATAAACAATTGTATAATCGTACTCCGAAAGTTTTAATCGCCATCTTACTAATTTAGAATTTGGTTCTTTTATGGACATCAACCATTGGAGAGGCCTGTGGTCAGTGACTATTTGGAAGGTGCGTCCGAATAAATAAGGGCGAAAGTATTTGACAGCCCAATCTATGGCAAGAAGCTCTTTTTCTATAGTGGAATATCGAGATTCGGAATCATTTAAAGTACGGCTGGCATATGCAATGGGTAAATCTGAACCGATTTTACCCTGTGACAAAACAGCGCCCAGAGCTTGATTACTAGCGTCTGTAGTAAGTATAAATGGTTTTGTAAAGTCCGGATATTGTAATAAAGGTTGATTCGTTAGAACATTTTTGCACAGATTAAAACAATTTATGTATTCGGAATTTTCAATGTCGATAACAGCATTTTTCTTTAAACATTTCGTCATGGGTTTCGTCAGGTCGGCAAAATTTTTAATGAATTTACGATAATAACCTAACAGTCCTAAAAATCCTTTTATCTGTTTTGTTGTTTTTGGGATTGGGTAATTTTGGATAGCTAATACTTTGTCAGGATTAGGTTTAACTCCTTTGGGTGTAACTATATGTCCTAAGTATGAAACTTCTTTACGTAAAAATTCTGATTTGTCAAGCTGAATTTTAAAATTTGATTCTTTTAGTCTTTCGAATACTTCTGTCAGTCTTTCAATATGTTCTTGTAAACTGGTTGAAAAAATAATAATATCGTCCATGTAAACTAAACAAGATTTAAATATTTGATTGTAGAGGCTTTCACTTTGTGATACATATTTTATAACTTTAAATAAAATAAAATAAAACTTTGTTTATATCACACACTTTATTATTTCAGTGACTATAGTTTCGACACAATTTAGCTGGTCATTATCAAACTAATACTAGTATTCGTTTGATAATGACCAGCTGAATTGTGTCGAAACTATAGTCACTGAAATAATAAAGTGTGTGATATAAACAAAGTTTTATTTTATTTTATTTAAAGTTAAACAAGATTTGTTTTGAATTCCGCGTAAAATTTCGTCCATTACACGTTGGAAAGTAGCGGGTGCGTTTTTAAGTCCGAATGGCATTCTAAGAAATTCGTAATGTCCATGTTCAGTGTTAAATGCGGTTTTAGGAATGTCACGTTCATCTATCTCGATTTGGTGAAAACCTGACGCTAAATCTAAAGTAGTAAAATACTGAGCCTTGCCTAATTTATCTAAAAGGTCTGTAGTATTGGGAAGAGGGTACCGATCACCCATAGTTTTATCATTTAGTTTCCGGTAGTCAAAGACAACACGCCATTTCCGCTGGCCTGATGCGTCTAATTTTTTTGGGACTATCCAGATAGAGGAAGACCATGGACTAAATGATGGTCTTATAATATTTTGCTGAAGCATTTCGTTAATTTGTTTACTCACTTCCGCTTTATGAATTTCCGGATACCTATATGTTTTTGTATAGACTGGTACTTCGTCAGTCGTAATAATCCGGTGTTTTATTTTATTTGTGAACGTTAAACTATTATTTTTGGAATGAAAAATTACAGTATATTTAGAAATTAATTTTTTTATAGCGACTTTCTCTTCATTATTCATGTGATCTAATCTTAATTGTGAAAAATCAAACTTTTTATCAGACGTATTAAACATATTACAAGTATTATATTTACTTTTCTTATTATTTATCTTATTATTACTATTTATTTTTGGTGAATGAGGTACCACATCATATTCGCTGATGGGCGTCACTACAAATGGTTTCTTTTGAGTTACATCTCTATTAATATCTGTCTTATTAATTATAGTACAACAAGCTTTGCCATTTTCAACTGTTGTGATACATTCAGGTAAATAAATATTAACAAGGTCCATCTCAGGGACTACGGCTTCACCGTTTATCATATTACCTATTTCAAATTCAATTATTTGTTGGGTTTGTGCAGGTACCAATATGCTCTTGATGACTTGTGGTCCAACAGATTTAGAATTATCACTACGATTTGTATCACTTCGATTTTTCTCAATATTATTATTATCATTTTTAATATAATTATTAATATCATTGCAACTGTTATTTTCGATATTATTAAGATTTACGTTAGATGTTGAATCAAAATTAAATGGAATTTTGCAGTAAGGAGTTACTACAGAATTTTTTGAAAAATCTACACTAGCTTTAAGTTTTATCATATTATCTACTCCAATTAAAATATCAAAATAAGAATGAAAATCAAACACGTAGCATTTTAATTTTTTAGCAGAATTATTTTTAAATAAACTTTCTAAAGAAATATCAACACTATATTTTCCTCGAGAAGTACCATGTGCGCTGGTAACTTCAAATGGATCACTTAATAAATTTTTATTTAATTTACACGCTAATTGTGGGCTAATAAAGGATCGGGTGCTCCCGGAATCCATTAAAATTTTAACATTTGTTTTAGGATCTATTATAAATGGTAAATTACTGCTATTATTTATTATTCCTAAATATTCAATTACATTTCCGAGGCTTTGTCGTCTAAAAAATTGGATTTGTTATTTCTATTATCGTCTCCCGGTTTATTAATAAAAGCATTATTGTCTTTCGTCTCGTCTAGATTAAATAACCTTGGCCTGTTATTCGTATATGTTGTGGAAGTCGACATTGGTGTCGGACTAGGTAACTGAGGCGGCCTTTGTTGTGCATGCTGATTAAGATTTTGCGGGTAATGGCCGCGATTATAATTATAATTATGATTCGTATGAAAATTATTTTCATTTCTTGGTCTCTTATTAGAAAAATTCTAATTGAAATTAAAAGGTCTTTTATTAATTTGATCGTTTGGGGGTCTACCAAATACTTGTCGATTAGTTGGAAGTGGACGCGGATTTTGGTGGCGAAAATTTAGTTGAACCGGTTGACTCGGGAATTGTCGAAATTGAGAATTAAAATTTTGTGAAGCGAAATTTTGTCTATTAATACTTCCCTTTGCACTCGTATGTCCCCGTACGGGGGACATCACTCGTTTTACCGTTGCGCTCGTATGTCCCCTCACAGGGGACATCGAATCTCTACGCTCTTATATCGCTGTATCGGCACTAAATACTTCATATTTTATCTTTTTTAAGTATATATCTGTCATCAAGTGGATAAATTAGCGGCGGAAGGGTTTTTCCTGGTCTATATAAGCAAAATATTATGGTCGCTCGAGTTAATATAAAATAAATAAATTCAATTAAATGAATGCGTTATTGATGATCCGGATATGTTTATATTTTATTCACTTTTTCAAATATTTATAGACATCCAGGTTTGGGTTACAAATTTAGTTTATTGTCATAACGAACGCCACCCGAGACAGTTTTGTGTTATAGTTATATAGTACTATTACTTTATATTTTTTTATTTTTTATGTTCGCAATGCCTAAGCGATGTTGAGTTGAAAATGAATTTGAGAGCAGTGACGATGAATTTTATATGGACTATTATGATAAAGAATTAGAGTGCCCTGAAAGTAGTAACGAAGGCTGCAGGGAAGAAGCTGCAGAAAATGATACTAGTGGCAGTGACATTATAGTTACCCAAAGAAATAGGGCATTACCTTTGCCCAGTACAAGCAGCAGATTCCTCTGACTCTGGATCTGGATCTAAATTTGTACCATGGGAGGACATAAAGTTCAGCTGTACGTAGGCCCCAGTGGGCCCTTTGTACGTCCTCCCATCTGAGTCCTCATTCCTTGCTATGGTCTAGCCAACCCAAGGCATTGGCAAATGCCAGGATAGCAGCAAGAGGGACTCTTAGGATGCCTGATGACATACCTTTCCCAGTGTGGATTCACGTAAGTTGGATAGAACCGGACAGTCCAGAAACACATGCTGGGCGGTGTCCTCTTCCTCTTCGCACCTTCTGCAGATTGAAATAGAGTATAGTCACAATCTATTTAGGTGCAATCTTAGATTTCAGTGCCCTATAACTTTCCGTAGGTTTTCTCTGGACAGTTGCATATAGTATCTGGCTTTTAGATTTTGTTGTGTTCACCTCCTCCGTTGCTTACAAACCATCTTTTAGTTGCTTGTAGTCTTATAACAGCCGCTGCTGCCTGTTCGCTGATATATCCAAGGATGGCAGCTTGGTAGCATGAAATCTTTGATTTTCTTCCTACTTGTGGCCAGTACCAGTTCCGTTTTTGTTGTATTTACAAATAGTCTTTGGTCTATGCACCATTTGTTTACTATATCAAGAGCATCCGTCATACGTTTCGTTAACATACTTTCCGAGTTGCCGGAAAATAGAATCGTGATATTGTCGGCGTAACCTACTGTGTAGAAGCCCTACCTATTCAGTGATTCGAGTCCGTCGACGACTAGGTTCTATAGTAAAGGGAACACTCCCCTCTACGGACCTTTTGCGACCCTACATACTAGCCTCGTGTCACCTATTATAATATTGGCTGTTCTCCATTGCACCATATTAGAGATCCACTGGCTCCCTGTCAACTGTACAAAACTCATTGACTCTTTTAAACTTTTTTTCGGATGAATTGATGGAAAAAATTGTAGAAGAGACGAATAATTAAACAAAAAAGCTTATCAAAGCGATCCACCTGAAATACATGGGTGGTCCTTACAGTGGCAGAATTTGAGGCCTTTTTAGGAGTTATTCTAAATATGAATACAATAACGCTGCAGGAATATTGGTCCCAAAACTCCAGTGCCAAAATTCCTTTCATTAGTGCCGTATTTAGAAGGGACTGATTCATGCAAATCTTTTGGATGCCTTATTTGCATGAAACAGATCCAAACTATCAAAGTCTTTGGAGTCGGGTGCAAAAGGTCATTATTTAGATTTTTTTGAGAAAAAGTTTAAGGAAAATTTTGTTCCGTCAAGGAAAATTTCAGTGGATGAGGCTGTAGATTGGATTCAAAGTTTTTTGACTTATAACCCAAATAAGTATGGAATCTGGATATATGTATTGGCAGATTCTAATTCTAGAAACATATATATTCAATTTTGCCTTAATATGAAAGCTTGACATCAGAAAATTTAGTAAGTTCTGACCTTCCTATAAGTTCATGAGTTGCCAAATTAACCTGCAATTCGTACCCAACTCTATAAAAAGAACGTAATTTTCCGAGGATGATACAATTTATAAATGATTGGCCTGGAAAGATAAAGGGGTCGTCACTGCAGTTAGTAGTTGGAATGTTTCGGGTACTCAGCCAATAAACAGATAAATACTTGGAGGAAATTTGCAGGAAGTGAACAAACCCAAGGTTGTTATTAAATACAACAAATATATGGAGGTTGTTGATACAGCTGACTCGTATTCTGCATCATATTGCTTTTTGCAAAAATCGTTCAAATGGTCGCAAAAATTATTTTTTTTTGTGACTTGAGTCATATATTTGCGCTGCATATTTGTTATACAAAATCGACCAACGTCGACAAAAAAAGCGCCCCATGACATACCTAAAATTTGTCGGGCAATTGGTTTATGAACTCACAGGAAATTATAGACAATCCTCCAAACTTCCTGGTAGACCATCATCAACTGATAAGAATGAACGGTTAAACGGCAAATTGCACGTATTACACTAGTTACATGTGCAGTACCTGTACTCAAAATCCTGGACTACATCCGGGGTCTGTTTCAAGCGTTATCGCACTCTGCAAAATTATAAAATGTAGTTATTTGTTTATGTTGTGCTTTATATTTTGTTTCTTGTTTTTATGGTCTTTTAGTTAGTTTTCTTACAGTTACTTCTTACTAGTTATAGAAAACAGAAATTCTTTGGTTAACCTGTGATGATATAACAAAAACTTTTCTGTACAGAGTATTGCTATGGTGGAGGTGCCGGCATTAAGTTCCGCCCTTAAATATTGTTTATATAATTATATTTCCTAGACTTTTAATGTGATGTCGTGTACTACAGTTAAGTATTCTTAGTAGTCTCGATAAATTATTTTTACACGTTAAAAATAAAATATTATGACACCACATCCCCATCCTAGGTCAAGGGGTGTTTTCAGGGGTTATATTTTAAAATTTCTTATTTAAGGATGGTGAACCTTCTACTTAAATTTAAACACATTTTCAACAAAAAAATTCATCTTGATCGAACGTGAAAAAAAATTCCGAGTTACTGGCCAACTGTCTCAAGAATAATTACGAGTGCAAAGGGTTAATACTTTGATTAGGCGTTTGGAAATTATGCCTAATATTTAAATTTAAATTTGAAGAATTTTGTCCGTCTAATGTGTTTTGAAAATTAATTTCTTCTATAACAAAATTAATAGCTTCTTCTAAACTAGCTGGATTTCTTAACCTAATAATACTCTGCATATTTCCGCGTAGACCTCGTAGGAACGTTTTTAATGCGAGCTCATCGTAGCTGGCTAAATGTACACGTTTTGCGGCATCGGTCATTTCTAAGACGGGTAAAGAATTTATCTTACTTGAATATTAACTCCTCAAAATTTGCAATCTCTCTCCAAAATCTAGATAGCTTTCGTTTTTTACAGGTTATAGATTAATTAGTTGTTGTACAATGCAATCGTAATTTCTTAAGTCACCAAACCGTTGGCGAAGATGGTCCCTAATTTCGGGCCAAGTGTTTAATTCTGTACGCGATCCTATTGTAATCAAAGCCCTATCTCTTAATTTTCCTATTATGGCATTAATTAAATATGTGTTAATTTGTTCATTATTTAAGGGTCTAAACACAGCCAAAACGGCCTCACATCGAGTTATAAAATTTTCTGTTAAAGCACTGTCACCATTAAAAACAGGAATAGTTTCTACATTTAACTTTAATAATTGATAATCAATATTGCATTGATAAATTGTTAAATTGATAAATTAAACATTGTTAAATTTATGTTATCTAATCTTTGAATCAATTCGTCAATAACAAAACCGACTGGTGAATGATAGTTAATAGGAGAATTTAAATTTAAAGGGGAAAATTCAGAATCAGAATTTGTACTATCGTCAGACATAAATTATTCGCGAACAAGATAAAAGTGAGCCTCTAAATAACACGCTTACCCAAATATTATCACACTGTCCATCTCCTTGGTATTCGTCCAGGGAATGATGTGAGCTGGTGATGCCTTCTCGTGCTGCTGCCCTTGGAGCTGGATCCTCGATGCTCGGAGGACTCTTCGGTGCGGAAGCGACGAAGAAGATTTCAGGTCTCTGACTAATTGTTAGGACAAACGAAGTCTTGATATTCCCTCAGGACTTCTTCAGAGAATCCTACCGACTGCGCCAATTATATTTTTCGGGTTGGTTTTGGTGTTTTTAAAAACTTTCATTTTTTCTTGACACGAATAATTTTGATTTATTTGAATATTACATAACTTATAACGACGAACAATATAATGATATTAATATAATAATGATTACATCTTACTACTCTTAATATAATAATAATAATAATGATTTAAAGGATAATATAATAATAATGATGTGCGCTCGTGGCTTGCGGTCCTATTTATAATAATATGGAATGATAACTAAGCAAAATGACATCTGGTGTTATTGCGGATGAAAATGGAGTGTTAGCAAATACCTAGGAAATGATGCAATAATAATTAAATATATTTCTTAACAATTAAAACGATTAATAAATAACAAAGGATTGTCTTATTGTAGCCGCCAGGTTACTTATATATATATATATATATATATATATATATATATATATATATATAAATTATATTTTCGTGGTTGGACTTTGCGTTTTTAAAAACTGTTTATTTCCGAATTCTATAGTACATTTAGCGATTTAGATTAGACTTGTTACAATTAATTACTACATTTAAATAACGAATGACGATAATGCCGACTGGCGTGGTAACGGCTTGAATTATGATCTAACTATTAATTAATTGAATTAATGCTACTCCTATTTATATAATTATAAAACTAACAGCTAAGCGTAAGAACATCTGGCGGAAATTAGATAAGCATAAAATAAGCAACTAAACATAATATAAGAATATACATAATTGAATAATGAAATTAATTTATTATAAACAATGGATTGTCTTTTGTGGACGACAGGTAACTCCTCCCTCCTTAGATTCGACTCGTAGGGGAAGAATCGATAGCGTTTCCGGGGATGAAGTATTTTCGTCTAAGATATTTGGACACTAAGGTCACTGCACTCGCGAAAATTAGGAAGTATAGAAAGAGCGTCCATGCACTGGGTTTTAGGGGAATCACTTGTTCCGGCACTATATAGTTTTGGGCAAACACAGGGATTTCGTCCAATTTTAGTCTTTTCAGCTGAACAGAGAAGTTTTTCACATTAAAATTGTCTAAGAGTGGCTTCACTGCTCTGATGAGGACGGGGCTTCCGAAAGTTTCCTCGATTTTCGGTATTATGTAGTTCCGAAAGGTCAGGTCACATTTGTCGGGCTGGATCAGGAAAATCCCTTGCAGGTTCCGTGATTCTTCTCGGTCAGGGCAGGTGATCTTAATTCCTTCACTTGTGGTAAATACAGCAAGGAATTGATTGGTATCGGGCACTTTCTCCAGGTGGTTATTTTGAATTTCTAATTTTGTGAATTTACAATTTTTGCTCGATCCATTCTTTAGTAGTTCGGTTTCGCAGTCTGCTTTATAGTTGATAAGCAGATTATTACTGCATTGATATCGTTGATTAACGCCCAAACACATATCATTTAGAGGCAAAACTTTAGAGTCTACTTTCGACTTGAGTAACGTTTTAACATTCGGAATGATAGTAAAATATTCAGACTCATGTTTTAACGGAATGGGATACATTGTGTAGAGGTCAAAAGATTGTTCGTAATTGATAGGCAAGGACAAGAAGTAATGAATTTTCGTTTCTTCGATTTTACAATTAATTGTTATTATTGATTCAAAGTCTAATATATTTTCCGATTTTAGTTCAAAAGGTAACATTTCGTTGTAATGAATAGAGATTTTACTCAATTCTTCAAATAAATCTTGAGGCCTTATTATATCCGGGTTTAGAACCTTTAATTTACAGAAGGTTAACGAATTCAAAATTCTTTGTAATACATTTCCAATTATGCCGAAAAGTAAGGCGAGTTGATTGTATAGGTCTTTCACAAACAGAACGTGTTGGTGGTCAATAGTTTCTTTATAAATTGAATGTAATTGTAATATTCTAGATCGTAATAAATTTGGTTGTGAGCAATATTTTGTAGTGTTGTATTAAAATTTTGAATAATTTTGGTACTAACGCTGTATCCAAATTTGAGTTGATTTTGTAAGTTATTTTGATTATTTGCCAAATGTCTCAAGATTTCATCAATTCTTTTACTATCGCGGGCGTCCATGTTTCCGCTAATGGTTTTTATTATTGTGCCTAAGGCGTCGATTAGACCTCTTTTTATACGTTTTGGTTTAACACTCAGTTGTATCGTTTCAATTTTAGTGATTATGTCATTCCGGGAGTAATTCAATATTTTTTCGTAATTTTGAAATTCTCTTTTAAATTCAGAGACGTTACTCATGGTTCTTCTCAGAAACTCATATTGAAAATTTAATCTATCTACTTCTTCATAAATATTATTCAAATCGTAATGATGTACAAATGTGTGTTTCGTCTTTTCTAATTTGGCTAATCCTAGTTTGATGGGTAATAACCCTACATTTTCCGTAATATTTCTGATTTGAAAGGAAGTCACAGAAGTGACGAAGAGTAGCCTGCAATTGATATAATTATATTAGTATTTTTGAAGTTCCTGGTTCCGAATCATATAATTTCGTTTCACCGAGATAAATATTTATTTTTATATTGGAATTTTGAAAAATGTACTTTATCATTGTTTTTACGGTTTCATAATTCAATTTATCAAGACCGCAGCCTAATTTTGGAATTGCTAGCTTAGTTATTTGTTTATCTAAACAGAACCGTTTTAAATTAATTAAAGTTTGAAAAAGGCATTTTATAGTTGGTTTGTCGAAATAATTTGGTTTTGTTATTAAGTAAAGAATATGTCTATCATCTTCTTTTAAGTAAACTAACGAATGTAATTGTGGGTTTTGTTTGTAGAGTTCTCGAACACGTCCAAATCTTAATTTGAAATCTTGTGCTATACCTGCATTCGTTTTAAGATTTTGGCTTACACAATGCGCAAGTGAAAAGACTAATGGGGCTTGAAATAGGTTATCATTTACTTCTATGACGTTCTCGTTTTTAATGATTACTTTATTTTTTAATTGGTCAATGAAATTATCGAAATTTAGAATATTTAGAGAATTCGATTTTTTGATCCTAGGTCTCTTAACGTTTGACAAGTGGACTTTGCTTACTTGATTGTGATGTTTGGTTTCTATTTCTGCCGTTCTATAATTAGGATTTACAATTTTAATCTTTTCTTTTTTATATTTATTTTTGGTCTTTGCTTGTTTTTGTTTGTTCTTAATGAAGATATCTTCGGGAATTTGGGGAACCTCTTCACGGGTTACATTACGTTTTTCAATAGCTTGACTTTTATTTAAATTAATAGTTTCATTAATCTTTTCATATAATAATTTTACTTTATTTCTATGTACTTGAACATAATTATTTATAAGGATGGTTTCTAAATTAACGTCTAACATTGATTTATTGTCTATGTGTCCAGAAATAATTTCGGAGGGTTTTAGTTTAGTGGTGGAGTGTATAGAGTTGTTATAAGCGAGGATGGCATAAAGGACTTTAATTTCGATGGGTTCATTTTTGAATAAGGTTTGATTATTTAACAGTCTTATATGTTCGATTATTGTCGAATGTACACGTTCGACAATTCCGTTGGATTCGGGGTGTTGTGAGCTGATAAAGTGCAATTTAATTTTGTGTACCTCCAGGAGTTCCCTAATTACTGTATTTTTAAACTCAAGATGATTATCTGAAACGATTAGGTCCGGGATGCCATGATGGCAGAAGAATTTAATTAGATTTGTTGCTATTTCAATGGCCTGGTATGAATTTAGTTTATATAATTGAGTATATTTTGAGAATGAATCGATGATGGTAAGGAATTTTATATTTTCTAGTGCGATACAAACTATATGGACTATTTCAAATGGTCTCATGGCTGTAGGAGTATTACTGAATTTTAATTTTAGGGGTTTTCGATCATATTTTGAGACTAAGCAAACTTCACAGTTATTTATGTAATCTTGAATAGACTTTCTCATGCTAGGCCAATAATTTATTCTTTTTAGTTTTGATTCTGTTTCGTCAATTCCACGGTGGTTGGTTTTACCCTCGTGATAATTTTGGATGATTTCTAACATATCGTTATGGTCTTCAATATCCGTAAGAAAGTTATTGCATTTTGTCATTTTTATCTCAGAATTTTTGAAATATTTTTGGAGGACACTACTAAACCTTTCATATATTGGGCTCTTGAAATATAAGTAGTAATTTACTTTGGGTACAATATATTCTTTTATGAAGTCAATTATTTCATTAGCAAAATTGTTTTTCGAAAATTGAACATTGATTCTCATTTTTTTATTATTGAATAGATTAGTAATTTTTGGTCGAGATGGTGAATGCTCTACTTCTGTGATTATTATTTGATTGTCGCCTACGTTGACCGGTTTGTCCGAAATGGGTATATTTACTATTGGGTGTTCTAAGCTGGAATGTATGGTCGCGCCATCATTTTCGTCAATATGTACGTGCGTGTTTTCTGCGGGTTCTACTATTAGGGATGATGGATTATCATCAACAATTTGGTTTAACGGTTCGTTTTTTAAATCTTCAAAATTTTTTAAATAGTTTTCAAGGTTGGGTGCATATTCTTCATTAATATTTAATTCAATTCGGGACAAAGCATCTGCATTTCTATTTAATGTTCCTTTTTTATAAACGATAGTATAGTCAAATTCGGAGAGTTTAAGCCTCCACCTAACTAATTTCGAATTAGGTTCCTTAATGGACATCAACCATTGGAGTGGCCTGTGATCTGTTACAATTTGAAATTTTCGTCCGAATAAATAAGGGCGGAAGTACTTTACGGCCCAAACTATCGCGAGTAATTCTTTTTCTATGGTTGAATAGCGGGTTTCCGAATCGTTAAGCGTTCTACTAGCGTACGCGATGGGTAGGTCTGACCCAATGTTGCCTTGAGACAGTACGGCACCAAGAGCTTGGTTGCTAGCGTCTGTCGTTAAAATAAACGGTCGAGAAAAGTCGGGGTACTGTAATAAGGGTTGGTTGGTTAAAATGTTTTTGCATAAGTTAAAGCAATTTTGATAATCGGAATTATTTACGTCAATGGTTGCATTCTTTTTGAGACATTTTGTCATGGGTTTGGTCAGTTCGGCAAAGTTTTTTATGAATTTTCTGTAATACCCTAAAAGTCCAAGAAAACCTTTGATCTGTTTTGAAGTCTTCGGAATAGGATAATTTTGAATAGCCATTATCTTGTCTGGATTGGGCTTGACACCTTCTGGTGTAATTATGTGTCCTAAGTATGCGACTTCCTTTTTTAAAAATTCTGACTTGTCTAATTGAATTTTGAGATTCGCGTCTCTTAATCGATTAAAAACTTCTGTCAATTGATCTATGTGTTCTTGTAAGCTAGTTGAAAATACTATAATGTCGTCCATGTAGACGAGACAATGTTTGTTCTGGATACCCCACAAAATATCGTCCATAACCCGTTGGAAAGTTGCAGGGGCATTTTTAAGCCCGAAAGGCATTCTTAAGAATTCGTAATGGCCATTTTCTGTATTAAATGCTGTTTTAGGAACGTCCCGTTCGTCGATTTCGATTTGATGAAACCCTGAGGCCAAATCCAGGGTGGTAAAATATTGACATTTACCTAACTTGTCTAATAAGTCACTAATATTAGGAAGGGGATAACGGTCACCTACTGTTTTTTCGTTCAACTTTCTGTAATCGAAGACGACACGCCATTTCCGTTGGCCTGATGCGTCCATTTTTTTTGGAATAATCCAAATCGAGGAAGGCCATGGGCTAAATGATGGTCTTATGATATTTTGTTCTAACATATCGTTTATTTGTTTGCTCACCTCGGCTTTGTGAGTTTCTGGGTAGCGCTAAGTTTTTGTAAAGACCGGAACCTCATCGGTTGTAATAATTCTATGTTTTATTCTATTTGTAAAGGTTAGATCATTTTCTTTAGCATGAAAAATATCTGCGTATTTAAAAACTAATTTCTTAATTGCGGCTTTCTCTTCATCATTCATATGCCCTGATCTGATTAGAGAAAAGTCGAATTTAATTTTTTCAGCGTTGTACATATTAAAGTTACTATATTTATCGCGTCTTGTGTTTAATCTACTATTTGTACCTTGTGGGTGTGACACCACATCATATTCGCTGACGGGCGACACCACGAAAGGTCTTTTGAGGGTTACTTCCCTATCTAAATCGGTTTTATTTACAACCGTACAAAATGCTTTACCATTTTTAACCGAAGTCACACATTCGGGGATTAGGAAATTCGTAACATTCATCCTTGGAATAACGGCTTCGCCGTTCTTAATATTTTCTATATCTACTTCTAAAACTTGCTGGCTTTGGGCGGGCACTAATATTCGCTTAGGTACCGCCGGGACAGCTAAATTAACATTGTGAGATTTATTGCAATTATTGTTAATATTTTTATCATTAATTTTATCATTTTCATTAACATGTGGTTCATTAAAATAAAGGAGCGGAATTTCATTGCACGGGGTTTGGTTTTTAAAATTTATACAAGCGTTAATTTTGGTCATGTTATCAACTCCTAACAAAATATCGAAGGCAGAATGAAAATCGAAGATGTAACATTTTAATTTTGATGCTTGTTTATTCTTAAATAATTTTTCAAGTGAGATGGTAACACTATGAATTCCTTGAGAAGTACCATGGGCACTAGAAACTTCGAAAGGGTCAATTTTAAATAAATTTTTGTTAAATTTTTTTGCTAACCGGGGATTAATAAAAGAGCGCGTACTACCGGAATCCATAATGATTTTCAGTTTATTTTCGGGATCTAAAATAAAAGGTAATGCGCTTGCGTTATTAACTATTCCTAAAAAATTAACTGGTGTTTTCCCGAGGCTATCTATTCTAAAAAATTATCCCTACGTTTTTCATTATTTTCATTATTAATCATATTATTATCTACTGCGCGAGAATGTCCGGGCTCATCAAGGTTGTAGAGCCTCGGTGTGTTGGTGTAGGTCGTGGAGACAGACATTGGCGTTGGCTCTGGTAGCCTTTGTGAAATTTGCTGAGGCGGTTGATTGAAATTGGAATTAAATTGATTATGATTTCTTTGCACATTAGGATTAAAATTATTATCGTATCGCGGACGTTTATTTGGAGAAAAATTATTACTAAATGGCTTATTAAATTTTTGAGGTTTACCGAATACTTGTCTATTAGTCGGAAACTGTTGTTGCGTTTGTGATCGAAATTGTAGATTGATTGGCTGACTTGGAAAATGCTGTTGATTCCGAGTTTGATTGTTTTGTCTATTATTAAAATTTGGGAAATTTGATCGTTGGAAATTTTGTCTGTTAAAATTATTATTGCGATTAAAATTATTATTATTATTAAAATTGAAAACATTAACAGGTTCAAGAGAATTTTGGAAATTGTTTTCCTCTATGAGATAATTAATAGCTTCTTCGAGTGTTGCCGGGTCGCGTAATCTTATAACGCTCTGAATATTACCGCGAATGCCACGGAGAAAAGTTTTTAACGCCAACTCATCGTAACTATTTATATGCACGCGTTTTGTCGCGTCTGGCATGTCTATAACGGACAAGGAATTAATTTTTAAAACTAGCCTACTTCGCAATAGAGATGTCAAGATGACATAAGTCACATATTTGTGCAAGTTCCTTTAGAGGATATAATATGCCGCATTTGGCCAAAATAAAGATTAAATACTTTGAAATGAACATCAAGAAGCAAGTTTCTCACTGAAGAAAGTGTTGGTACGAGTGGAAGAACGCTATATTGTGAACTCTGCCCTTTCCATATGTGACTGAAATTTTTGTTATGATATTTATGGATTTTACAAACATTTTTGGAATTTTGTGTAAGCATATTGGAATAAATAAATGATACTAATACTAATACTAATACTAATACTTGAATTCGTTCGCCGAAATCGAGATATTTTTCATTTCTTAGTGGTTTCAAATTGATTAAATCTTGTACTAGACAATCATAACTACGAAGGTCGCCAAACCTTTGTCTAAGGTGGTTCCTAATTTCTGGCCACGTATTTAGTTCTGTGCGCGAACCTATTGCAATCAACGCACGATCTTTTAGTTTACTTACAATTGCGTTTATTAAATAAGTATTTATCAGTTCATTATTTAAAGGCCTAAACTGGGCTAATACGGCTTCACACCGCGAAATAAAAATTTCTACTAATTCATTACTTCCGTCGAAGGAAGGGATTGTGTCAACGTTTAGTTTAAGTAAATGGTAATTAACGTTTAACATTTCGTTTAAATTTAAGTTATCGATTTTATTAATTAATTCGTCTAAGAGAAAATTTACGGGAGAATGTACGCGGGTTGGAGAAAGTATTATGGGAGAAAAACTTGAGTCTGAATCCGAATCACTGTAGTACATAAAATATCGCGAAACAAAAGCCTCTAAAAAAGATGTGTCTTACCACGGGATGATCACTCTGTCCATCTGCCTGATATGCCCTCAGGGATGCTGTGGAACTGGTGATGCCGTCTCTCGATGCTGCTGCCCTTGGAGCTGTGTTCTTCGATGTCTGGAAGACCCCTTGGTGCGGAAGCGACGGAGATGATGTAGGTTTCTTTCCAATTAATCGTTGAAACGAAAGGAGCTTGATATTCGCTCAGGCCCTCTTTGGAAAAATCCGAACGACTGCGCCAATTATATTTTCGTGGTTGGACTTTGTGTTTTTAAAAACTGTTTATTTCCGAATTTTATAGTACATTTAGCGATTTAGATTAGACTTGTTACAATTAATTACTACATTTAAATAACGAATGACGATAATGCCGACTGGCGTGGTAACGGCTTGAATTATGATCTAACTATTAATTAATTGAATTAATGCTACTCCTATTTATATAATTATAAAACTAACAGCTAAGCGTAAGAACATCTGGCGGAAATTAGATAAGCATAAAATAAGCAACTAAACATAATATAAGAATATACATAATTGAATAATGAAATTAATTTATTATAAACAATGGATTGTCTTTTGTGGATGACAGGTAACTTATATATATATATATACATATAGTGTAAAAATAGTTTTAAGCATTAGTAATTGATAATGAGTACATGGTACTCGAAATGTACATCTGACAATTAAAAATAAAAATGAAGTAAGGAAACAACAAAGTGTTTTTTAGTTCTATAGCTGAAAACCTTTCAATGAATATACCACAATCCAATGATAACCCCATACAACTTTTTAATATATATCCTAGAAACATTAAAAGCTACTTCAAATACTGTACAAGCAGTCTCGTAGAGGTTAGAAATGAAGTAGGAATATTAAAGTGTTTTCAAGCGAGTGATATCTATGTTATGTCAAGAAATCTATTTAAAAGCATTATTGATGTAATAGTTCTACTGCTTACAATGAATGTATATAGTCCACTACATTATGCCACATTTAAAAAGAGGTAATATATCAGACAAAAACAACTATAGGCCCATTGCTCTAATAATGATTATTTCAAAGGTTAAAAAAATCTTGTTTAGACAAATTGTAGCTTTTTGTGAGAACCAGGCTATAATACATTGTAGTCAGATTGGCTTACGTAGAGGTCTATCAATTACCGATGCAGACAATGCCTTAGTAGAAGGGATTTTAAAAGGCTTCTATTCTAGATCATACATTTTAGCATCTTTTTTACCTCAGTAAGGCATTTCATTGCGTACCTCATGACATCCTTCTGCGGAAGCTGTACTGTTACAGTTTTTAACCTACTACTTGACTAATCAACTCCTATTTACTAAACAGTCAACAGCTTGTGCTCTTTAAAGGATGCCTCGGGGGGTAACTACGGTTTATGTGGTACTTCAGGGATCGATTCTGTAACCACTGCTGTTTCTGCTTTATATACGAGGGTAGATTGAAAAGTTTCCGGAATGGGCAAGAGATGGCGCACATATCGTGAAATTGTTATGATGGTTGTCAAGGCTAACCTATTTTAGGTAACCTGTCAAATTTTCAGACACGTGCATCGTTCCGTTTTTGTTTAGTAGGATATCTTGTGAAGCAAGTCAGGCACTTTTGCAAAAATGATTAAAAACGAATTTCGTGCAGTCATCAACCATTTCTGGATGCATGGGAAAAAAGTGACGGAGATACGAGATATTTTGCAGAAAGTTCATGGCATATCCACATCTTCATTTTCGACTATTAGTTTCTGGGTTAGCGAGTTCAAACGTGGCCGTACGAGCATCAAGGATGAACCACGCAGTGGACGTCCAAAAACGGCCACAAATGAAGAAATGGTCGACAAAGTCTATGATCTCGTGTTAGCCGATCGACCAGTGAAGTTGCGCCAAATAGTAGAGACCACGGGCATCTCATATGAACGTGTGCAAAATATCGTGCACGAACATTTGGGCATGAGGAAGCTATCGGCGCGATGGGTGCCGCGTTTGCTGACTATGGACAACAAGCGAAATCGTGTGACCACTTCAAAAGAGTGTTTGGCCTTGTTAAAGCGTAATCCAACGGATTTTTTTCGCCGATTCGTGACCGTGGACGAAACATGGATCCACCACTACACACCAGAAACCAAGCAGCAGTCGAAACAGTGGATTTCTCCAGGTGAATCTGCTCCGAAGAAGGCAAAGACTGTCCTATCGGCTGGAAAGGTCATGGCCACCGTATTTTGGGATTCGCAAGGTGTGATACACATCGACTTTTTGCAGAAGGGAAAAACTATCACGGGACAATACTACAGCGATTTATTGGATCAATTCAACGGCATATTGAAGGAGAAACGGCCTCATTTGCAGCGGCAGCGGAAAAAAGTGCTCTTCCACCACGACAACGCGCCGGCCCATTCATTCCGAATCGCCAATGCTAAATTGGTTGAATTGTCCTACGACCAGACCTGGCCCCGTGCGACTTCTTTTTGTTCACAAACAAAGGGTTAAAAAAGTTAGAGCACCGTTGGGAAAAGTGTATCGTCCTGCAAGGCTACTATGTTAAAAAATAAAAAATAAACCTGTTTAATTACTGCGTTTTCTTGCCCATTCCGGAAACTTTTCAATCTACCCTCGTAAATGACCTTAGCCTACAAATTAACAGTTCTAAAATTCTGTTATACGTCGATGATACCACGCATGTCAATACATAGAAAAACTTCCAGTCCGTTAAGACAAAGAGTGACGCGGCTGATGATTGTATGTATCTATGTTATGGAATGTATCAAATTTGTCCAAAAGCACATTGACACGTAACGACATTCATATTTGTCCAGAATAGCGAATGATGTATAAATGCAGAGCATAACTGTTATGGGCCGAAACTGAATTAAAATCGTGCACTAAACTGTGTTCAATAAACACATAAAAAATTGCAAAATAATGCCTTCTACAAGTCATTTTAAATTAATTTTATTGTGATTAGTATATTGATTCATTGATTTTATTAATTTATGTTAACTTATTCCTTTATTATTTCTTATGTTATATGCATAATTATTACAAATTATCGCATAATTTTAATGATACTTTATTTATTTATTTTACTGTATGATTAGTAGTTATTTGCTGATTTTACCGTATTGATTCACTCTATTTTATATATTTACATCTGTTAATTTATGTTTTACTGTTCCATTTTATTTATTTATTTTGATGTCTGATTGGTATTTTGTTATCTTATTATATAGACTTATTTTATTCATTTAAGTTGATTAATTCGTTTATTCATTTTTGTGATAAGTATAATGCGACAGGCATTAAAGGAAATTTTATTTATTTATTTTATTGTTTGAATGGTACTTATTTGTTTCTGTATAGTATTAATTCACTTCATTTTATATATCTATATCTGTTTATTTATTTTTCACTGTTTCATAAGCAATGATATAAGTTTACTTCACACTTACACAAATTTTAATATGTTCGTTCTGTCACTAATTTTATATTACTCAAACATTGCTTTATTACTATTAACATTATTGAGCGTAACTACTGCTGACTTGTGTATTTAACACCAATAAATATTTTTTTTTCTCACTTCCAAAATCTAAATTCATTTTATTCATTGAATCGAATGAATCACTACTTTCAGATTTGAACTACTTAAAATTGGTTAGTGACGCTTTTCCATATTACTTAAACTGCTTATTTCAGTTTTGGTGTCTTTCAAATAAAAAATAATTATTGTGGTGATCTTTAATTAAAATATAATCGACCTGGGCAGAGCGTATCAGGAAATACGGTCGCTACTGCTCCTTATGCATTTCGTTTCCTTGTCTACAGAGTATAATGTAGTATTGGGCCTTAGCAAAAATTGTTACGATACCTACAAAAAAAATGTTGTTTAGAGATTGAGTAGATATCTTATATTTACATATAGGTTATAGGTTATAGGTTAAGTAGGGTCTTAGTGAGGTGTGTTAGCCTCTCGTGAACTGCGACCTAACAGATCTATTGTTCTACCCTTAACCAATCACTTCCCAAGCAGTCCCACGTCCACCATGAACCTGGTAACTATCTTGGGGGTGATAATGCTCACTTCTTCGGGGGATAATCGGTCCCTGCCGAAGTGTGAAAGACGCTTGTGAGCAATCGCGACACAAGTGCATAGTATGTGCTCGGTAGTTTCATCTGCCGAATCACACAATCTGCAGTTTCCACTTTCCTCTTTTCCCATTTTCCGCAAATGGTATCAAAGGGCACAATGCCCTGTCATGAGTCCGGTGAAAGTTCTTAGCTCGTTCCTTGTGAGTTCAAGCACCTTGTGGCTGTGATCGAGTTTCAGGAGTCGTTTTGATTGACGTAGACCTGGTACGTTGTTCCAATACTTACGTCTTCTGTCCTCTTCCCATTTTTGCACCACCTCTCTTCTATGCGCCATGGGGAGTCCACAAAACGGCTCTGGTCCTATAGGAGTGGCATTTGCACCTCTTTTTGCGAGTTCATCGGCCACTTCGTTGCCTTTAATATCCCCGTGCCCTGGGACCCACATGAGGGTCAACAAGTTGTTCTTCGCCAGTTGCGAGAGGGATCTTCGACATTCCCAGACAGTCCGTGAGCCGTGACTATAGGCTCAAACGGCCTTTAATGCGGCTTGGCTGTCTGAGCAGATGTATATATGCGCGCCATTTAGGTGCCTATCCAAGCATTCTCTGGCGCACATATCAATTGCAATCGTTTCTGCTTGCAAAATCGTGGGCGTCGTGCCCAGAGCCATGAAGCTCCTGTGGTTTTGGTTAGGCCCATAAATGCCTATTCCAGTACCTCTCTTGGCACCATCCGTGTACCAGGCTGATATCCCTCGTCCAAACTCCTTGACTCTCATCAAAGCCGTTTTGGGGTCTTCGATCGACACCTTAAACGGTAATTCGAATTCGAGCTTCCTGGACATAATGTCCGTCGGTTTGGACAGAAGGGCCGGGTCGATTTGCTGCAGTATTTCTAAGTGTCCTGTCCAGTCCCCCGGCAGTGTTTTCTTCCTCTGGTGTAGTCGGAGGGCTGCCACAAGTCCCTCTTTTTGTACCACTAGATGGAGCGGTGTGAGACCAATGATTGCCTCCATTCCCGCGGTTGGGGTCGTTTGCATGGCCCCTGTGATGCTTAGACATGCTAAACGTTGAAGCCTACTCAGCTTCTTTTGCGTGTCTAGTTTTTGGGTCTTCGGCCACCACACGAGGGCAGCATAGGTGACAATGGGTATCACTGCCGTTCTATAAAGCCAATACGTGATTTTGGGCTTTAATCCCCAGGTTTTTCCCATAAGCCGCCGACAGGCCCAAAGCGACATCGTTGCCTTTGCCATGATTTTGTCGACATGCTGATTCCAAGTCAGTTTGGTATCCAGAATTATACCCAGGTACTTTACTTCGTTGGAGAGATTTATCTCTATTCCATTCAGCGAGGGAGCTTTTATGTGCAGCTTCCTTCTACGCGTGAATGGAACTATGATCGTTTTATTCGGGTTGATACTTAGTCCTTCCCGAACACACCAGTTATTGATGCTATTCAGTGCTTTTTGCATTAGGATTGTAAGAATGCCTTCATGCTTGCCCCTGATTATTACGGCGATGTCATCTGCATAGCCTTGGGTTATAAAGCCCTTTCCATGCAGTTCATCCAGGAGTCCATCCACCACTATTGACCATAGTGTGGGGGACAAAACTCCCCCCTGAGGACACCCCTTTGTTACAGTCATAGATACTGTGGATCCTGCTAGAGAAGCCGCTACTAATCGGCTTTGAAGCATTGCCTCCACCCATCTTATCGTGGAAGGATATAGTCCTTTATTTATAGCCGCTCGTTTTATTGCAGAAAATGAGGTGTTGTCAAAGGCCCCCTCTATGTCTACAAATATTCCGATTGCTATTTCCTTGTATATGATTGCTCGTTCTGCCTCTTTGACGAGGTGATGTAGAGCATCGACGGTGGATTTGCCAGCTTGAAATGCGAATTGCTTGGCATTTAAGGGTTTTCTTATAAGTGAGTCACCCTTTATATGCTCGTCGATTATTTTCTCCATAGCCTTTAGGAGAAAAGAGGTTAGGCTGATGGGTCGATATGATTTAGGTTCATCTAGAGGCCTATTGCCCACTTTAGGTATAAATACCACTTTTGCCTCCCTCCACAACCGGGGTATATACCCTAGTGCATAACTTGCTTTATATATCTCCCTGAGTCCTGGAGCAATTGTATCCAAGCCGCGTTGTAGTAGCGCGGGGAAGATACCGTCCATTCCTGGGGATTTATATGGCTTGAAGCTGTTTATGGCCCAAGTCATTTTGCTGAGCGTGAATATTTTCCCCGCTAAGCAGCGGCTGTCGCGGTTGGAACAGTGAGCCACTGAGCCGGTACTAGCCGCAATTGTGTTTTTAGTCACTACTTTTGATCCCGGAAAGTGAGTACCTAGGAGTAGCTCTAAACTTTCCTGTTGATCTTTGGTGTGACTGCCGTCAGTTCGTTTTAAGATGCCGACCGCATTGGTATGGTCCTTTGATAGGACCTTCCGGAGTCTATTTGCTGGGGTCAGATTGTCGATCCCCTCGCAGTAGGCCTTCCAGGCCTTTCGTTTAGACTCCCTCAGTTGCTTATTGAATTCAGTCAGAGCCTGTCTATAGGCTGACCAGTTGCCTGTTTTCTTGGCTCTGTTGAAGGATTTCCGGGCGGAAGTCCTGAGTCGATCCAATTCCTTGTTCCACCAAGGAACGTTTCTCGAGAAGTTTACCTTCTTTACCGGGCAGCTTTTCTCATAGGCTGCTACAATGGTATTGCTTAGGTGTAGTGAGGCTTGTTCTAATTCCTCTATGGTAGCGATGTTGTATTGGAGGCCTTGAAGTTCGGACAATAGACATTCGTTATATAATGTCCAGTCCGTTTTTCGTGGCACTCTGCACTCTGCTATTTCCGTACTCCCAGCTTCCATATCGAACGCGATCGTTTGATGGTCCGACATGGAGGGCTCAGAGAGTACACGCCAATTTTTTATCAATTGCGCGCCGTACGCTGTGGCTAAGGTCAAGTCAAGTACCTCTTGCCTTATTGCGTTTATAAACGTGGGTTTATTCCCCCTGTTTAAGATGTCTAGATTGCTAGCGCATACATAATCAAGAAGGTACTTACCCCTGTTGTTGGTATCTGAGCTGCCCCATACTGTGTGGTGCGCATTAGCGTCGCAGCCCATGATAAGATGTTTCCCATTCCTGCGGCACCAGTCCGTGTGGTTCTTTACTGCCTCTGGTGGTGGGTTGTCTTCGTCCCCTGGAAAGTAGGCTGAGGCAAATACAATTTGCCTCTTGCCATCTCGCGTTGGTACGTCCACGACCGCTGCCACTAGATCCTGGGTGACGAACTGTGGAATGGGAGCATAATTAGTATCTTTCCTGAAAATCAGGGCGGCCCGTGGCCTGCCGCACGTAGTATTACATACCAGATAGTACGATGGGTTCTGAAGTCCTTTAATCGCCCCTCCGTGAACCCAGGGCTCTTGAATTAGCCCTATTTGGACGTCCCCCCTAGCCAGCCTGCTGCTTAAGGCACTTGATGCTGCCTTAGAGTGCTGCAGGTTGATTTGGAGGCACTGCCACTTACCCTTCATTTTTGGGCCTTGGAATGACCCCCACCTCTGGCATCCTTCAGTTTGTCCTGGAGCATAATCCTGCCCTTTGGACGCACATCAGCCTGCTTATTGGGTGGACTATTGGTCAGGCTTGGAGCGTTTCTGATCCCTGGAGGCTTGTTGGCCTCTCCGGAACCAGTTGCGGATTGCAACGGCGGATTTTTACCCTGATCCAGGGGCTCTTTGGAGCTTGAGGCTCCTGCCCCTTCATCAGGCTTGTCCTGCTTCGCCTTGGTGCGAAGCTGTACTTCGCCGTAGCGATACCCAACGAGGTAGTTGCGTTTTTTTAACTTCTCCATGGACAGAGCATCCACGGAGAAGGTAACCTCTTGAGTGGGTCCAGCGGTCACCCTTCTTAAGACCCTCCAGTTAGAGGCATCGCATCCATTCTGGACTGCAATCAGTTGCAGGATACGTTCGTCCCTGTACTCCTGACTGCCCGGAAAATATCCCACTAGGATATCGTTGTGCGGCATTTCCTCCGCTCCAACGACTTTTAGGGCTGCACCTTCCCAGGGGACGATCTCATCCTGATGCGACTTCAGCCACGTTACCGTAGCTTCATTGCGGCAGGTGATCCCGATCCACCCAGGTCGCTTGTGAATCCCAAGGAATCTAGAGTCTTCCTCATTCCCCTTTTTTATGACTATATCCATGATAAACTCCAGTGTGGACTCTATTTGTTCCACTGACAGGAGAGTAGCAGGGTAGTCCTTTGCGATAACACCAACCATTTACATGGTAATCGTATTTTAATAAAACGGGTTTGAGGGTTGAGACGGATCAGTTCAGTAATTTCGCCTTTTGGTTTATTTGAGATCGAGTTGGTGGAATGAATGTTTGGTTTTGATAATTCAATTTTTTTGTCAGCGATTAGAGTTGGTGGTTGATTATCTGACATAGTTAAAACTCAACGTACCTCAATGGGTAATCTATAAAAAAGAAGATACTTTAGGAGAAACTTTAGGAAAGAAATACTTTCCTCCGCAGTTTTACTGAACGCGTCGTACTACATATAATTTGAGCAACTGGAGTTACATACGGGACTATTATCACATACCAAGATGGAACCATCTCAAAATACACATTAAATTGCAATGGATATTCAATTTGCTGAAACAAAATCGTTACATTTCTGATAAAGTATGATTTAAATAAATAACAGCAGTGAATATTAAAACATTTAAAACAATAAAGACAATCTTCACCACAGGGGGGCGATCATGCGGGCTTAAGTAATAGATATTAGATGGTATGGACCAAACATCTACGCCAATGAGAGTGATATCAAAAATTAGTTGGGCGATTTTATTCGTGACTTTAACCCACAGAAATTTAATTAAATTTACCGTGTGTTCAGAGTATTTGTAATAATTTGTGGATAGGTGAAGTTGTTTTGAAATTTGTTAATTAAATATAGAAAGAATCAACAAATACTCACTATAGCTTCTATATGATAACCTATGACGTCAGTTTAATACACGGAACACATTCAGCGCGGAACTCAAATAATTCTCTTTTTAAACATCGATTAAGATATTACAATAAAGGTGCTATCTATTGTCTAATCGTTGCACTAGATCCCTATGATATACATTATTATTGTTTAATTGTCACTCTTGACAGATCCCTTTAATAGTGGCTGGTTATCCACTCATAGGGATCTAGTGCAACATTTAGACAATGGCTGACACCTTTATGGTAATATCATAATCGATGGTAAACCCGGAGAATTAAATACTTCATATTAAAACTCGATTCCCTGTCTCCAACTGCGCTACGCTGATGGGATAGATCGAAACAAGTCTGTTGCTGTTGTTAACAGGGAACAATAATTAATGTTTCTCTTTTTAAACATTTAAAGTCGTGTTTGTGGATTTTAATAATTTTGCGAAGTGAATTAAATAATTTAATTAAAGTGTATTGAACTGTATATTCTGTTACATTGAGTTTGTATTGGGGATAGTTATAGTAATTTGTTCTTGTATTATAACGTGTAGTTTTATTATCATTCCCTGTAAGGTGTTTGTGATAAAATAAGATTGTCTCCATTATATATATATATATATATATATATATATATATATATATATATATATTCCATAATGTGGTAATATATTAATCTTCATGACATGATTGTTTGTAGTTAAAATTTAAAGTAACAATTATAGCTTTTTTTAAAGAATAAATATTTTTTGGGCATTCGATTTTATTTCTCTAAAATATTATTCCGTAGCGCATGATGCAATTAAAATTTGTTATGTATGCGGTCTTTACAACCATTTTCTGTAGGTATTTAGATAGTTCCCTTAACATAAATAGTACGAAGTTTAATTTGTTTGTTATCGAGTTAATCTGTTCATTCCAAGTAATTTTATTATTGATATACATACCAAAGAATTTAACGTTTTGACTGATACAGACGGATTCTCCACCTATATCCGTTGATTCGATTTGGTTTTTTATTATTTTTTACAATATATTTATTTTTTCTTCGTTAAATATTAATTGGTTTTTCACAAACCAAGATTTAATTGAATCGAATGTTACAAAGGCCTCTCTTATTGCCATTTCAATATTTTTGGCGGATATTAATATATTTGAACCATTCGCATAATTTATATTATTGTGTTTGGTATTATTAATTGAGTTTAATACATCAATAATGAATAACAAAAAGAGTGTTGGTGTGGACTTCCTTGGGGTAGCCCAGTTGTGATTATTGCTGTATCAGAGTTATTATTGCCATTTTTACTGTTTATTCTGCTTAAATAAGATTCAAACCATTTCAAGGCATTACCCCAAATACCAAGTTTTTCTATTGTTTATATGCCTATGAGAAATCAATAAAACTTCCAAGCGTGAATTCCTTTTTTCCAAGTTATTTATTACGGTCTCTATAAAATTATTTATTGCCCTAGATGTGGATTTGTCTTTACGATATTCATGTTGGATATTGTTGATTATTTTGAATTTCCCCAAAAAATTATTTATACGGTTAATCATTGCATTTTCAAAAATTTTCAAAAACATCGGTAAAGCCTAATTGGCCTGAAGTTTCCTATCTCCGTTTTTATACTTTTTTAAATATTGGTTTAATAACTGCATCTTAATTTGTCGGTAAATATTACATGCACTAATGAGTTATTAATTATATATGTTAGTGGAGTTACTAATTCTATAATACAATGTTTTATTACTATAGATGGTATATTGTCATTTCTGCAAGTGTTTTCAACTTATTTATTATATTATAGCATGTACATTCGGTTAGCGGTTTTATAAAAATACTGTGATTACTTTGTTGAAAGTCATCTGTGTATGTTATATAACTATGATTTGACGCTAATTTTGGGATAATGCTTTAAAAGTGCTTATTGAATTCTTCTGCTAATTCCTCTGCGTTGTCTGTAGATTCTATTGTCTGGTTTAATTTTCTATGTTTACCTTAAATTTCATTAATTACTTGCCAGGCGCATTCAACTGGATTGTTTGCTAATTTGATTTTTGATTTATAAGCTATTATACCGTTTTTTGCTTCATTATATACGTTTAAATATATAGTTTCATGTTCTGATAACACATATAATATATCAACTTCATTTTTGAACTTTGATGTTACCTCTGTTTTTGTAATTTTTGCATGTTTTCTATTTGTAAATGATACTTTTACAGAAAAATATTTTTCAAATTCGATATTTGGACCCTTACTAAATAAGTTCCATTATTCATTTACGTTTGACTTAATTATGTTATAATCACTGTATCAATTTACAAATTTTATTGCTTCTCTAAATTTGTTAAAACTTTGTTAAACTAATTAAGGTTCAGTAGGAGGCCGGTGTCTTTTCTTTTGTTAATTTCCAGGTTTTCTAACAAGTTTAACTTCCGTCCTTTTTCTTCTTGGTGGAGTATTTTGAAGTCTTCGTTGAAGGAATGACCTTCGTCTAACAGATGATTGCCATACGTGGACGTCCTCTGGTTATTAACGCATGAGGTACGATGTTCTTTAATTCTTTCGGAGAATGCTCGTCCTGTTTGCCCGACCAAACCGACATCAATGGCTCGCCACTACTCAACATGTTTAATTTTAAAAATAAAAATCCCCTATCCCCCTCCAAACCACCTTAATTACTATTTAAACCATACACAAACTTGTAAGGATACCATTTCTTCGCTTGAATTAGCCACAATGTGGCGAAACAATTGTTGCGAGTTTAATGCAATTAAGTGTCTAATTAAAGGTATGTCAGGCGGAGTTAGCTTATAGACTGCACTGAGTTAAGTGCAAAAATTCAAAATAACAAATTAAGCCAATTACAAAAACAAACCTCCTTCAGAGAGCACAGAATTACAAAATCAAAATGATTTCTTCAGTAGTTTTATAAATTTAATAGATCGTGTTTTTAAGTGTACGAAGAAGTAAAAAGAAGTAACAGACAAGACATACAATAATTTCAATAATGAACTAAACATAGCGAAATTGATACGAGAAAAATAAGAACTATCTAATATAATTTTTACAAAAGCAGATAAAGGAAATATAGTTATTGCAATTTTCTGAGCACAAATTTATTCAAGTTATGAAAAAATAAACTAATAAAAAAGTTAAAATACGAAATTAATCAAAGCAACGCACTATTCTCTGAAAAAGAAAAATATTTTCTCACAACAATGAATCCTTAAGCTTCAAAATTCTATGGATTTATCAAACTGCATAAAGAAAATAACCCTATAAGACCAGTGGTGTCCTACATAAATGCCCATTGCACAAAAACAGGCTTAGCACTCAATAAACGTATTGTAGAATACAAACTTTACCTCAGATATTTTGTCAAAAACAGATAAGAATTAATCAATTAAATCAAAGATGTAAAACTTCCTCCAAACTACAAATTTGTTTCATTCAATGTCAAAAATTTATTTAGAAACGTACCGCCTCTGGAAGTTTTAAAAATTACCGAAGGATTACTCACATACAATCATACCAACCCGATTATAATCTCGGAAATTTTAAACCTTTTGAATGTCATAATCTCACAAATTACCTACAATTATATTAATCGTTCTACACCCAACCAGACGGCTTAGCAATGGGAAACCCACTAAGCCCTAATGGCAGAAATTTTTATGAATCATTTAGACAAAAAAATATCAAAACTTCCATGTTATAAACACTGCTTGTATTGGCACAGATATGTACACGATATACTAGTGGCATTTACCGGTACAAATAGACAATTCGAAATATTGCTAAAGGAATTGAACAGTCTGCATAAAAACATTCAATTTACAATAGAAACAGACATGAATAACTCCATTAACTTCCTTGACCTTACAATAACAAAAATTAACAATAAACACGATTTCGCAATTTTTAGAGAATCCATACATGCAGACACCACCATTCACAATAATTCATTCCACCCAATACCTCATAAGATGGATGGCCGCATATAACAGTATGATACACTAATTAATTAACATTCCGATGACTGAAAAAGAATTAAATATTATTCACCAAATCGCTAACAAAAATGGATACAGTTTATTAATAATATTTTGAAAGAATAGAGAAAACAACAAATTTTAAATTCAATATACCCACTAAATAAAAATAAACTAAATAATAATTTCACTTCAATAACATATGCAGGACCAGGCTTATTAAAAATTGCAAACATTCTAAATAAGCAAAATATAAATGTATCCTTTAGAACCAATAATAATTTAGGCATTTTAATAAAAAAACAATTAGAACTCAACGCAGTTGAGTATCAATGGTGACATGCGGAGACTGTCCCAAAACATACGTTGTTCAAACAGCATTCTCCGAAAGAATTAAAGAGCATCGTACCTCGTACGTTAATAACAAGAGGACGTCCACTTATGACAATCATCTGTTGATAAAGAACATTCTTTCAACGAAGACTTCAAAATACTCCACCAAGAAGAAAGAGGAAGGAAATTAAACTTGTTAGAAAACCTGGAAATTAACAAAAGAAATGACACCGGCCTCCTACTGAATGACCAAACCAACATCAATCACTCGCCACTACTCAACATGACCGTATCGCAATGACAGACAAGTCTATATTTCAAGACGAATATTGGTATATGCGCGGCCGTGCTCGTGGCTACGGATTAGCTATCTAAGTGAAGGGGGTTTTACGTGAACCACTTCGGACTCCCATGTTTAATTTTAAAAATAAAAATCCCCCATCCCCCTTCCCACCACCTTAATTACTATTTAAACCATACACAAACGTGTAAGGATATCATTTCTTCACCTGAAAAAGCCACAGTGTGGCGAAACAATTGTTGCGAGTTTAATGCAATAAAGTGTTTTTTGAAAATTTAGAAAACGTTTTTTTTTAATTTAACGTCTAAAAAGTGAATATGAATTTTCAACTAATAACAGCCTCATCAATTAATATATAAATTAATTATTTATCATATTTAAAACACCATAACAATAATAACCAATAGTGCTTATTAAGTTATTGTCGTGTAAGTGCTATCTTCCATAATTATTCTAAAATTCGTAAGTTAAACATTTATTATCAATATAACCTATACGGCCGAGTGATACACGTGCCCGCTCCGCTCAATTCATTTGAGGATTTTTGATACCATTCCTCTGTTTTCTTGTGTTTCCGGCCCTTGGTCTAATGTAGTATTATCTCTGTTAGTTACCGCCAAGGGCCTCGCAGGTTTGAAATGTCACGCTGTTAATCCTTATATCCTACATTAGTATTAAAAATGTCCCAGAAACCTGATTACAAAACAGAAAGGGATAAACTATTATGCATAGGGGTATGTGGTAATATAGTGGCTAATAAAATCACATATTTTATTAATTGCTCATTTAACCCGTGGTGAAACATATTTGAAATATGACGGCCCTTATTACCTGAATGTGTAATCCATATATATTAGTGTAACCTTTTGTATATACATTATTCATTACTCCTTGATAATGACATATTGTCGAAACTATTCGGAGAAAAAATAATAACTATTCTGTGAAACAAATAAAATGTTTTTAATTTCTAATCAAGATAAAACCACATGCCCTAATTGCAACAAATACTCCCACCCTGCATGCCTAAACAATCACATTTGTAATCTAAACACTGCAGTAGCCTGCAATCTCGCTACTGCAGTTCAAAAATCAATTGATTATTAACCATTAAATGTGATAAGTTGTCGACAGGTAACTTACAACTAAAATCCCTTATTAACCAAATGACCGACGTTAAAGCTGAAAATGCGAAATTAATTAATGAACTTAATAAATTGACAAATAAAATAAATAGTATTTAAAACCGCTTTACGGCAGGTGCAACCGGTGAGTTCAATTATACTCAAATTACTTTTATTCACGATTTATTTGATTCATATAAAATTGTAGATGAAATCGCGAATCGCATAAATAGAGAGATGGATATTATTGTATACAATTTAATTGAATCGAATGCGGCAAAAACTCAAGGTAAGCATCACGTGTTTCAACTGTGCTATATAAAATAAAAGCTAGTTTTAATATAAAGAAAATATCCGTTTGGGTAAACGCAATATTTATTTTTTATGATAGTGCTCTTTACGTATTACGTAATCAGGAGAAAAATCACTCTAATATTAAAATTAATGAACCTAAGTCCAAAAAAGCAGAAGGAGAACAAAATTTGCGATTAAAATATTTACATAGAGTTCCTAAATATGTTAAAACCCCTATCACTCCTTCGGAAAACTAGTAACCTTCCGACTAAAAACTGCCGAATCAAAAATAATTATGTAGATATCTATAACCTAAATACTAAAGGGTTAAATACAAAATGTCATGATTTTTATACTTACATGGCAGGAACTAACTAATATAGTAGCTATTACAGAGATTTGTCTTATGGATGGATTTTATAACACACAAATATTTCCAGATTCTTATTACGTTATACGAGGTGTTAGATCTAACAAAAGAGAAGTGGGGAGTCCTACTTGCATTAAATATAAAGAAATAAGTCTGAACATAGGTTAGGTTAGGTTAGGTTGGTGTGGCAGCACCTCTTCGTGCACCGCGAAGAGATGCACACTTAGGCCTAGATAGGCCCGTTGTGATACCAATGAGGGACATACACGAACATCCATGGATCCGGACGGAGAATTCTTCCTTTAGAAAAATCCACCGCCCGGCTGGGATTTGAACCCACAACCGTGTGGCCCGTGAGCAGGCACTCTACCCACTAGGCCACCGCGGTCCCCGAAGTCTGAACATACCTAGTACTAAAATTGATTCAATCGCTGCCATTAAATGTACATAAATTTTGACTTATTGAATACATTGAAACAATAATGCATATTGACCCTGCATTAATTATTGGTGATTTCAACATTTCGGACTATGCTAAATACATTATAAGTGAAGTATCCATTGATATTTTACCATTAAATAATTTTATTAGTTACACTGGCCTTATATAACGAAATTACCTACTCAATTCTAATAGTAGATTATTGGACTTAGTCATAACACCGCCATCCATTGATTGTTACGATGAGCATGCACCTGACCCAATAGTACAAGAGTTTTACCCAGAAAGACAACTGTCCCTACATGCGAAGCTGATATAGGACATGAATATAATTTCAATAAGGCCAATTTAATTTCACTGTATAGGGATATATGTAATTCTAAATGGGACACAATATTTAAATCTGGAGCTACTATTAATGATATCTGTGAAGAATTTTATCAATTGTTATATTCATTATTTGATATGCATTCTCCAAAGTTTAATAGTTGTAAAATGCGTTATCTTCCGTTGTTTAATTAAGAAATAATAATACTTTTAAAGACAAAACAACGTCAAATATCGCGGTACAGACAATATCCAAGTAGTCATAGTAAAGCACGATTATAAGAATTGCAGAAGAAGTTTAAATATATAACTTAAATTACCTACAATAACTTTATTTAACGATCTGTAAGCTAGAATAACAATGAATCTGCACGCTTCTGCTTCCCGGTGAGATGATTTATATAACGATGCTACTTTATCGGAAACAAATGGCATAGTCTCTTCATTTGCTGATTACTTATGATGATTTTCAAAGTTCGATATCTCTTAAATAGTCAAGTTTAGCTTTACGATGTGCTATACCAATTTTATGTAGAATTTCGAGATGAATTAAAATATGGAATAATATAGGGGGTGTTCCATTAAAGAAAAAGCAAGTTTGTTTCGTCCTGACTTTTGGACTGATCATGTATACTAAATTTGTCTTTATTATGATAGTTTAAAAAAACCTATAACTTTGTATCTTAACATTTTTCGCTAGCTATCTTACTTTAAGAAATATTCGACCGTTTCCATACATATCAGTGACTCTGTATACAATTTATGACTTACATAACTAGAATAATTTAAGTAATTTATATCTATGCTGTATTGAACATGGCCTAAATATTACTCTTAAAAAATGTATTGTTTGATTATAAAACCAACAATATAATTATTATCAGAGTATCAGAAACAACAGACCTTGATGTAATATTTGGTCAGCGGTTGACCTTTAAACCTCATCTGAATAGAACTATTTAATCATCTCTAATCACACAAAGTATTGATAAAATTTATAATAAGAAAAATTAATTTCTATGATCGTTCTGCACTAATGTTTTACACTATAAATAATGTAAAAACTACTAGCTAACAGTTAAAACAACAACTCCTTATACTAAAGCACCGCCAGACATTGAATTACATAACTGTTAGCTGTCGTTACATGTCTGAAATCATATTCAGCACAATATAACATTTTTGTGATGTTATCTTTCTTTAACCGCGTCTCAAATATACTTTGCAGTGACTATCAGCAGAGACGTGTTTCGCTGTATGTTTTCTGTTGGGAGATAAATAAATAAATAAATGGCTTACACGTATTAGCTACACTCCGCGTTTCATGATATTCCAGTTTTTGTTTAGTCCGTGTTAATTGTATTTCCTATAGTATTGTAAAGAGAGTTTGAAATTTTTAGCTCCTATTGATTCAAAATTCTTTTTATTTTTCCAATGTTCGGTTATACATATTACATCCCATTTCCATTTGTTTTATTCTTTGCTTAAAATATCTGAGGAATTTCCAATCGCTTGTACATTCTGATTGAAGTGTTAATCTTAAATCTGACATTTTTGTTCTCTTGGCGGATGCTGTTAAGTCTGCCTTTTCTTGAAGTGGAATAAAAAATTGTCAATATATGTTTTCTTTGGCCTTAGCTTAGGATTAAATAATTCATTTGTTTTTTCTGAGGGCACCAATATTTTAAATGATGAGTATCCTCCTGGGCGCTTTGATTTCATTTTTGTATATTTGATGTTGAAGTTTTTGTCTTTTGATAACACAGGCCAATAAATTTTGACATTTAGAAAGTTGATTTCGATCTGACATCTGATTTTGTATAATTTTGATCTGCTGAATTCAAATCCGAGTGTCATTTTTCCCTATCACGTAAGGTTTTTTATCAATGTTGAAATAAAATTAATAAAAAATCTTAATCTCTTTATTTGAGTACTGACAAAGACTGCATGCTTTAATTTTGCATCTGAGATAAAGGGAAATTTTTCTCGAAGGTATTTGAAACAGTCTCCATCTTCATTTAAGGCTTTAACGTATTGTTCCATGAATCCTAGTTTAATATGCAATCGAGGTAACAAGATTTTTTTGTTGATCAACAAGACTTTCGTGCAGAACATTTTTTATCCGGGAGTTAAATTATCTTTTCTTATCCAGTCCTTTTTCTTTCAATGTTGATGTCTATTTGGACTGTCCCACAAGGGTACTTCGTACATCCTGCTGTCCTAATAGAAGTCCCACAATTTTAAGATGATGAACTATGATCATTGTATTTGATTTTTTCAAGCAGTACTTTAAGATGTTCTTAGCTTTCCATATTTTGCACAGAACGGCAACCGGTATCGATAAAAAAATATCCCATTATACAAGAGAACAGCTTTGAGGCTTCTTTTGGAAGAATCAATAAAAAGCCTCCAATAATCGAGATTGTATATGCTCCCAAGTTGGTTTAACAGACTAGAAACGTCGGTGCAATAAACTAGACAACCACTTTTTAAAATAGCCTCAATACTCAGACTCGCGTTTCCTAAAATTCGAGGTTTTAAAGTCTTCTGCCGGTAAATTTTTACTCTACTGGTTGACAAAATTTCGTTTCTTTGGAAAAGCTTAGTCTCTAACTAAGTCATTAAGTTCGGCCTTAGAAAATAACTGCAGTTATTATATCCACACACTTAAATAACAGTCATCATGGTGATTTTTTGGCTGTCGCTAAATCATTGGTCTTTCAAAGCGTAGGGATTTCCTTGTTCCATTAATCCAATGCCTTAAAACCTCTTCACATATCTTACATACAACATGTGGTGTTCAATGTTTGTCTTGATCGCCAATATTTACTTTAAAACACGCGCAGTAATGGTGTTACAACAGTAATGTAATTTTACATTTAAATTTCCTGACCATAATAACCACACACATAGCAAATAGTATTTCGCTTATTTTGACAAAGTCTTGGTTATTTAAATACGAATTTAAATGCAAAAAGCTCACTAAACTCACTAAACAACGACTGCCTAAACCGAACGCAAACAGACTAATGAATGCACTTCTATTTATAACTCATTCGCCTACGGTCTGACTGCAAATCAGGGAATCCCAGCAATTAAATTTAACTGTCGGGAATTCCCCTATCTTATTCTGTTGATTTATACGCAATTTCATCTTAGTGGCGTAGCGATTTTTAGAATATAATTTAATTATTATTTGCAAATATTTAAAAACCCATAAGCAAGACACCTAGTAAATTTATTTAAAAAATGTTGATTCCCTATTAGTTTAGTCACCAAATTAAAAATAATGAACAAATTAAATTCACAATTTTTTTGTTGGCCTGTGTAATTAGTTAATTTCTCATCGTTCAGAATCGAGTTTACAAACATGTGAGTATGGGATGAAAATTTTAATCTCAATTATGCCATGAATTTTTTTGTTTCACTTTCTTCTATTCTTCTTCTAGATTATTTTCTGGCCTTTTTGCAACTTTTTCGTTTCCGCATTATTTTTGAACATTTGAGTTTCTTCGGCAACTTCAATCATTTTATTTGTTTGGCTCACTTTTCATTTTTCGTCATATTTAAATTTTTGATACATGTCTTTGAGTGACTTCCTGCACTTTTTAATTTACTAATTTAACTATATATTTGTTTAGTGTAATATTCTACCGATTTTTTTAAATAGATTCGAATTCCGCACTCTAAAAATGCAAGTACATCTTCACTTTTGGATCGCAGCTCAGGCCCCATTTCGTAATTTGAATTTTATGACATTACCGAAGGTTTGCGGGACACGTCTGCCCTACGTTTAGTGTTCAACATTAGAAAATAAGCCTACATACCACGATATTATATTCCATCGGTAGATCGTTTGACGAATAATTGCAATTCAAGATAAAAAAGAGGTACATTTTAAATATATTGCGAATAATCTCAATGAAAAAATTTAGAAGGTTATTAAGGAATATTTAAATAGGAAATGCCAACCAATATTTCCACCTAAGGTGTTTTAAGACTGTTGTAAATATAAATGCTTTTGTAACGGGTACGTACGAAGCGCCCACGTTAGTACCAAAGCGCTCCGTACTACCCTCTCCGCTTGCGCCACCGTCGCTCGCACCACCGCATCCCAACGCTGGTACAAACAACCACCAAATAAGGGAGGACCACCCGCTGTGTCGCCTATATAAACAGCTGCACCTAGGCATACCAGCAGAGTTCCACAAGCTCTTAAGCTCAAACAGTCGTTCCGAACTCTTGTGTGGTCAGAAGCTGTTTTAGCTAACGTTAGCGTTAAGCGTTTCCGAGAAGACCTATCCCATTTGCGGACAGTTTTCACGAAACTCAAACTCCGAAAAAGCCGATAATCCGATCCCTTGTGTGGACGTTTTCTCGAGATAAATCGTTAAGAAGCTCAGCCGAGTTCACGGAAGCCGCTCCCCGCTGAGGAGAGCCACCCGACGCTCGCATTCGAGGAAGCCGCTCCCCGTCGTGGAAAGCCTCTGCTAATGACTACCTTCGTTTATACCCCACGCACCTGACAACATCATCGTTATATATAAGTTATAGTTTTGGTGTTGGCAAACACGTTTTTAAAAAGGGTTGATTTTTATTATTATACAACGTTACTACACGAATGGATACAGATTTAACGGATGTGACTAACTCTAAGTAACTACTATTATGAATACTGGATTACGAATGCTGTCTTATGATCTAACTACTCTTATTTACAACATAATTCTAAATACTTAGCATAAAAAAATGTGTGGGCGTAATAAGTGCGCATTAAGAAGCAATATGGATATTATAAGAATAAATCTATTGTTAATTAATAATAAAAGTCCTTGTGTAGCCGCCAGGTTACTCCTATCCCCCTAGATTCGACATATCCCTAGGGATGGATCGATGTCTGAAGCAAATTTCACTTTATTTTTATTAAATCGTCTGTAGATGTAAACTGCTACACAAATTATTATTGTTATATATAGTATGATTGTTCCTACACTAGGTTTAACCGAAATGTACTCTGGAAATTTTCCTCTTCAATAACATAATTAATTGCCTCTTCTAACGAGTCTGGGTTTCTTAATCGAACAATGCTCTGAATATTACTGCGAAGTCCGCGAATAAATGTTTTTAAAGCAAGCTCATCATAATTATGTAGGTGTATGCGTTTTGTGGCGTCTGGCATTTCTAACGCCGATAAAGAATTAATTTTGCTAGCGAGTTTACTTCTCAATATTTGCAAACGTTCTCCAAAATCAATAATTTTTTCGTTTTTGTTAGGTCTTAAATTTATTAGTTCTTGAACCAGGCAATCATAATTCCTTAGGTCGCCGAATCTCTGTCGGAGATGATTTTTAATTTGTTGCCACGAGTTTAATTCTGTTCGCGACCAAATCGCGATTAATGCACGATCTCTGAGTTTGCTTATGATAGCATTTATTAAATAATTATTTAATTGTTGATTGTTAAAAGGTCTGAATTGCTCTAAAACCGCTTCACATCGACAGATAAATATTTCTGTTAACTCGTTTCGCCCGTCGAATAAAGGAATAGTTTCTATGTTTAACTTAACTAATTGGTAATCAATATTTGCGTTATTTTCCATTTTTAAGTTTTTTAATTTTAAAACTAATTCACTATAATTACAAAAATGTGGAGAATGTAAATGAATTGGGGATTGATAACTGGGAGGAGTTAAGTCTGAATCCGATTCGCGATTCAACATGTAACAATAATAAAGCCTCGAAAAAACTTGTGCTTACCAAACGTAGATCACACGGTCCATCCGCCTCTGGTATTCGTCCGGGGGTAAGGATCGGGTGATGAGATGTTCCGCCTCGCCGCCCTCAGAGCTGTATCTTCGATTTTTGGAAGACTCCTCGGTGCTGTCCGATGTGGAACTGTTGCGACTCCCGATTAATTGTTGAGACAAAGGGAAAATTGGTGTCGACTCTGATGTCCACTCAGGGTTGATACGTTTTCCTCGGGAATCCTACCGACTGCGCCAGTTATAGTTTTGGTGTTGGCAAACACGTTTTTAAAAAGGGTTGATTTTTATTATTATACAACGTTACTACACGAATGGATACAGATTTAACGGATGCGACTAACTCTAAGTAACTACTATTATGAATACTGGATTACGAATGCTGTCTTATGATCTAATTACTCTTATAAGAATAAATCTATTGTTAATTAATAATAAAAGTCCTTGTGTAGCCGCCAGGTCACTTATATATATATATATATATATATATATATATATATATATATATATATATATATATATATATGTATATTTATTATTTAGAAATATATCTTATTAATTAACGCGTAGTTAGGATGACATCATCCGCCAGATGTCAATATGCTTAGTTCATAGTCTTAGTTTATATAAATAGAATAACCGCATGCAATTCAGATTCATTATTATTATAGTAAACATTAACCATGTAGATCCATTATTATATTATTACTGTAACGCTTCACATATCAATTATTCTCCGTATAATTAAGTTTTAAGTAATGTAATTAATTGTAAATTTCGGAAATAAACCTTTTTAAAAAACACAATTGCGAACCACGAAATTTAACTGGCGCAGTCGGTAGGATGTCATAAGGGCACAACTTTTGAGGGAATAGCAAAATAGTGCACCGTCCGTCTTTACGGTTGAATTGGCATCGAACGAGTTCCACGTCGAAGCAGCACCAGAGGGTCCTCCGAACATCGAGGGACTAACACCCCGAGGGCAGCAGAACGAGGAACACCCCATCACCAGATCCAGGACCACTGAGAGCATATCAGGGCATGGACAGCGTGATCTTCGTAATTGAGTGGTAAGCATTTTTAGAGGTTTTTTCCATATTTTTGTTCGCGTGTAAAATTTTATGTACGCAAGTGATACATCTTCAGACCCAATTTCACCACAAATTCTCAATTCCCCAAACCGCGTCCATTCTCCAGTAAATTTTGTACTCGACGACCTAATCAATAAATTAGATAATTTAGTAATTACCGAAAATTTAAAAATGGAAAATATTAATTATCAATTGCTAAAATTAAATGTCGAAACGATTCCTTATTTCGACGGGAGTAACGAACTCACAGAAATATTTATTTCAAGATGCGATGCCGTACTAGATCAATTTAGACCTTTAAATAACGAGTTGGTGAATATATATCTAATAAACGCGATACTAAGTAAACTTAAAGACAAAGCATTGGTCGCCATAGGTTCGCGTCTAGAATTAAACACATGGCCTGAAATTAGAAACCATTTAAGGCAAAGGTTTGGCGATCTGCGAAATTACGATTGTTTAGTTCAGGACTTGATTAATTTAAGACCTCATAAAAATGAAAAATATTTAGATTTCGGGGAACGTATACAAATTTTGCGAAGTAGACTGTCCGCTAAAATTAACTCCTTATCGGCAGTGGAAATGCCGGATGCGACAAAGCGCATTCATCAACGTAGCTATGACGAGTTAGCATTAAAGACGTTCTTACGCGGAATTCGCGGCAACATACAAAGTATTATCAGGTTACGTGACCCTGACACACTAGAGCAGGCAATGAACTATTTGATAGAGGAAAATAATTTTCAGAGTACGCTCGATACGCCGAATGTATCAAATTTTAATCAAAATAATAATAAATTTAATAATCAACCTAGACCGCGTAATTTAAATTTTGGTAACAATAATTTTAATAATAATAATTACTTTCCCTATATAAATAATAAATAAATCTCTTTATTCCTATAAAAATACGTTACATACATACAGGTATTCATACTTAATATAGGAAAGGACGTCAATAAATGTACAGAAATAATATATCATATATACAGGTATATATTACGTAAACTTAAACTTTAAGTAGTCTTCTACACTGTAAGGTTCTATCTTTAACAACACTTCAACAATCTCCCTTCTAAATGTATCCACGCTATTGGCCGATTTAATTTTTTTTGGTAAAATGTTATAAAATTTCATACTAGTATACTCTGGACATTTTTCAGTAAATGTATATTTATGTATTGGATAAGCATAGTTACTTTTATGTCTTGTGTCGTGTGGGTGAGTATTTGTGTTTTTCATGAATAACTCTCGTTGCTTCCAAATGAACAATAGACATTCGAGAATATATATTCCAAATACTGTAAGCAATCTGTTCGTTTTGAATATGTTCCTGCAAGAAGCAGTTGGTTTTAATCCATTCATTGCTCTAAGTGTTCGTTTCTGGACGGTAAAAACTTTATTAATTTGGGTAGAACTACCCCAATGAATTATACCATATCGTATTATGCTTTCTAAATTTGCATAATAGACGCTTTTCAAAATACTAAACGAGACATAGTCTCTTAATGTGCGGAGCATATAATTGGTTTTACTTAATTTTTTTAGCATGTTGTTTATGTGTTCCGTCCATGTTAATTTATCGTCCATAATTACGCCTAAAAATTTTGCGGACCGTGATAATTCCAAACTAAGATCACCACAATTGAGACTTGGCGGAGTAAAAATGACTTCAGTTTTCTTGAATAAAATACACTTCGTTTTTGTTGTATTAACAAGCAATTTATTGGTCTTAAACCAGTTTAGTATTTTATCCATAGCCTCTTTTGTGTTTTGGCACAATTCATTCATAGTTCTACCCTTAATACAAATATTTGTATCATCGGCATAATTAATGATTTTGTAGAAACTCCCCTCATTTAATTTGAATAAATCGTTGATGTAGAGATTAAATAATAAAGGACCTAATATACTTCCTTGTGGTACCCCTCCTAAAATATTCAAGACTTCTGATTGCACTACTCCAGTATTTCTTTTTACTTCTACTATTTGTTTTCTCTCGGTGAGATATGAGTATAACCAATTATAGGCGACTCCTCTAAATCCCATTTCATGTAATTTAGAGAGTAGAAGTTTATGATTTATAGAATCAAAGGCCTTGGACAGATCAAGTAGTATCCCGCATGAAAATTGTTCATCCTCAAAAGATGAATATATGAAGTTAGTGAATTGGTAATTTGCTGTATTACAGTTTTTATTTTTTGTAAAACCATGCTGATTGATTGAGAGTATCTTATTTTTGTCTACAAATGTTTTTATTTGCTTAACGATTGCGTATTCATATATTTTTGAAAAGGTTGAAATAAGACTTATAGGTCTAAAATTACACATATTGTCGGGATCTCCGGATTTAAATAGTGGAATTACTTTAATTAGCTTCAGTTGTTTTGGAAATATACCATTCTGAAAAGATTCGTTTATTAAAAAGCATAATTCATCCGCAATCAGATCTATAGATTGTTTGACAACATATGAGGATATATTATCGATGCCACTACTATGTTTTAATGGCATATTTTGCACAATCGTTTTAACCTCATTAACAGATATTGGGTGCAAAAACATTGTGTTACATACCTTATCTACATTTATAGTATTATCCGCAGTGAATGTGTTTGTAATATTTGAAGCCGAGTTTATAAAATGTTGGTTAATTAAATTTGCATCTACATTGTGGTACTGTTTTTTTGAGTTGGAGGCCATTGTTATATCCCTAATTGTGTTCCAAGCAGCTTTGCCTTTGTTTGATGACATTGCAATCTTTTTATTATAAAAATTATATCGATCTTTTTTTTAAACTGGTATTATATTGCTGTTTATAAAATCGCAGGATGGGTTTGACTTCTGGTGAATGTTTAGCCACAATATCATAAACATTCAGTAATCTTTTAAATTCTTTTGTTTTATCAGAAATTGGAAAACTACTTTTCTTAGAATTATTTACGGATTTAAAGTGGAAACAATTGTTGAAGTGTTGCAGGAACCTTCCCATAAAGGCGCTGTATTGCATATCAACATTTGTATATGTGTACATATCTGACCATTGTTCTTTATCGTTCAAGGCCGTTTTAAATTTTTCTAAATTAATTTCTGAAAATATACGTTTATTCATTTTCTTATTATTATTTGCGCTAGTGAATGGAGAGCAGCTTACTACTTGGGCTAGATGATCAGAAAAACCCGTACTTGTTATTTGACATTTATTTATAAATTCATAATTAGTTATTATATTATCAATACATGATCCACCATTATTAAATATTCGTGTATATTCTTTTATTAAAAAAATACCACCATAAGATGCTATAAGTGTTTTAAAATTAGTAACAAATTTATTTGGTTTGAGCAAATCGATATTGAAATCCCCTGATATAAAATATTTGTTGTTGTGTGACATTAAAATATTCAATAGTAACTCTAATTTAGCAAAAAATAATTCTATATCTGCATTGGGCGGCCTATAAATACAAACAATAGTAATTTTTTCTGCTACTTGTTTTTTTGCCTCTATATCTACGCCTGTACACTCAAAACTATTTGAAACGGCGAGTGCATTGATATCTTCGCGTATACGGGTATGAAGATTATTTTCACAATAAATGGCTACACCGCCGTGACCTTTATCGCGACAAAAATATGATATTAAGTTATAATTTACAATATTAAGCGTTAAAATTTGATAGGCATTTTGCCAATGTTCTGATAGGCACAGTACGTTAATATTGTTATTTTTTTAAAATACAATAAGTTCATTAATACAATTTCTCATTGACTGTATATTTAAATGCATAATTTTTATACGATCAAGATTTGATTTTTCTATTTCGCGTCGATCTTCTTTTCGATCCAATGAAAAAATGGATTGATGCATATTCCTCTTGGCCATGTATTCGGTTCCTTAAGCCTCTGCAACTCCGTTATTGGGACTCCAACTTTAAATGAAGCATACTCCGAAGGATTTTTAGATTTCATTTGTTCGCATCTTACATTAGAAAAGTTTTTATTTTTTAATAGTGTTATAATGGATTCAACTGTGGTTGTTGGATTAAATCGACTTGTATGTACGTAGGCGTATTTTGCTACTGCAGAAACTGCAGAATCGTCCGATGTTCCGATTATTGGCTGAGCCCTGTAGCGAGTATATAGTATATATAGGGGGAGTATTGTTTTCGTGATTTTTTTTTCGTGATTTTTTTTGCGGAAATATACGTTTTGGGCTCCCCTGACCCCAAAACAATAATTTCTGGAAAAAAAAATTGTGTCTGAATGTGTCTGTGTGTCTGTCTGTCGGTGGGCGCTGTATCTCAAAAACGAATTTTCTGTTCGAGATGAAACTTCAAACTTAAGGTTTTGTCGTTAAAAACTGGAACTGAAAAGCTTTTGGTGAACATTCATAAACCGGAAGTGGTTGTTTACTCGAGGCGTTTTTTGGTTTTTTGGTCATATTTTTCTAAATATGAAATATTTTTAAAAACGGTTTAAACAAAAGTTAAAGGGCATAATAAACTGAACAAGTTTTATTTGAACATATTTTTCATACAATTCTTAACTTTCGAGAAAAAAAAAAAAAAATGAATATTTTGGCATTTTTTGGCAATTGCTAATAAACTATTGAAGCTACATGAAATTTATATAACAAATAGTTGTAGAGAATTCAAGACTGAACAAATTATAAAGAATAGTTTTTTTGCGTAAACCTCATAGTTTTCGAGTAAAATATAGGGAAAGTACTATGATGGCCACATCACCATTTTAATCGTTTCAATTAGTACCCTAGACCGCAAAATAACTTTATGAACCGGCCTAGTACTTCTTAATTTAAGCAACAACAACCACGGTTCCTTACTAATAGTCAAGTGTTTGGGAGACCTCAAAACCCACCAAATCACAATTTTAACAGACCACAAAATTATAATAATTACAGCCAAAATTTTAATCGGAACTTTAATCCATTTAATACAAACTATAATCAGCCGCCTGGAGAGATTCCCCCGCGTTTACCAAATCCTATACCCATGTCAACCTCGACGATTTACACAAATAAACAAGAATTGCGTAATTTAGATGAGCCAACGTGGTCTACAAATGTTAGTACACGAAGTAACAGCGTCATTGACCAGAACGGGAAAAATGAAGATAATTTTTTAGTATAAGTCGCCTTGGCAAACCGTCTATAGAATTTTTAAGCATTAACACGTTGAACGCCGAGGCGGTCCCAGGGACCGCCTGTCAAAATCCGCCTGACGCAATCCGAACAAAACATGTTTTTTTACTTCAATATTTCATTTATGATGTATATGAATATTTCTTTGATGTTTACAAAGATTCCCGTCTCCGTTGTAGTATAATTTCATGACCGGTCCCATGGACCGCCGTGGCGTCCGATGGATTTTTACCCTTGATAAATCCAAATGACGCCAGGGCGGTCCCCTGTACCGCCTTCTATCGGTCAGGGTGGGGCGGGCCAGGTTGGTTGAAACCTGCAGAAACGTGTAGCTACGTGCTTCCTTGCCGACGGCGACACCCCTCGTAGAGCCATTTCCGTTTGCATAGCCACGCTGTCAACACACCCACGTGCTAGTAACATATCTACTTTTGTGTTCGATTTAGGAATTCAAGATGTATTCAAATAGGACGCGTAAGATAGTGAATTTAGCTCTACGAAATGTTGAATCAGGTAAGTCATTATTATCCGTATTATATGTGTATGACAAACGGGTCTAGATATTTAATTTTGCATGTAATTCAATGCTTCATATTACGTATTACTTATTGATAATTATAATATTTATATTCCATTGTTTTTAGATTCTCCATCTGAAGATGATCCTTTCTGTGGTACTGACTCCTCTGACGATCCAAATTATTCTCAGGAAGAAGATAGTTTTGAATCAGAAAGTGATGATGAATCCATCGCCCCAATCGAAGAAAATGAATCCATCGCCCCAATTGAAGAAAATTATGAAAACATGGATGTATGTGAAACGCCTAATGTTCGTGAGTCTGATAATAATTTATATCATGTACCAAGGCAAGGTTGGGAGCTGCCTGTAGATCAATATATTCAAGAATTTCAACATTTGGCACAGCCAATCATTACTGATGATGTTGCCCTTCAGTTGAAAGATAAAACACCTTATGAATATTTTCGTTATTTTCTTACAGACGAAATTATTGATGAGATAGTGTATCAGACAAATTTGTACGCAAATCAATTCATTGTTAATGCCATTGTAGAAGAGAAGATAACCAAGGGAAGCAGGATAAATTATTGGAATGAAACAAACAGAATGGAAGTTATCAAATTTCTAGGTATTCTTGGTTATATGGGGTTGGTCAGAAAACCTAGTCTAAAACATTATTGGAGAACAGACTCACTTTATAAAAATGATATATGTAGTTCCATTATGTCCAGGAATAGGTTTGAACTGCTTCTCATGATGTGGCATTTTTCTGATAATTATCAATGTCCAGATGGGGACAGGTTACACAAAATCAAACCCTTACTTCATATGCTGATACAGCGCTTCAAATCAGTGTTCTCACCTGGGGAAACAATTTGTATTGATGAATCCCTAATACCATTCAGAGGACGCCTGATTATGCGCCAATACATTCCTAACAAAGCCAATAAATATGGAATTAAGGTTTTTAAACTATGTTGCAACGGAGGATTCACACACGATGCTAAAATATACGCAGGTAAACAAGGTGACAAAGAAAAAGACCTGCCTTCCAAAGTTGTCCTTGAACTTTCTTCAGGTCTACTAGGAAATGGGAGGACTATAATCACTGACAATTATTACACATCAATAGATTTAGCTGATAAATTATTAAGTCAACAAACACACTTAGTTGGAACAATAAGAAAAAACAGAAAAGGTATACCAAAAGATATAATAACAAAGAAGTTAAAAAGAGGGGAAAGAATCGCTAAACAAAATTCTAAAGGAATAACAATAATGAAATGGAAAGACAAAAGGGACCAAGCGACCAAGCATACCGATAATGCTATACAAATCCATCGCAGAAAAAGAGGTTCAATAGATAAACCTGTTGCAATCATTGACTACAATAAAGGCAAATCACATATCGACTTGTCGGACCAAATGTGCAGCTACAATTCGTCCCTGAGAAAAACCTGTAAATGGTACAAAAAACTGGCGATTGAATTTATTTTTGGAACGTCCTTGGTCAATGCCCATATTCTTTATAAACTGAACACCAAAAAATAAATTTGTATTACAGCATTTAAGGAAATGATTATAAAAGATATGCTGAAAAAACCCGAAAACGAAGAGCCGGCCGAAGGGACGCAAGGAAGAAGAAGGTCACACAAAATGGGCAGAAGACCTGGGGACAACAGGAAAATTAGAAAAGGATGTCGAGGATGTAAACAGTTGTCAAAGGATAATGTAATTGTGAAAAATAAAATAAAAAAAGTTGTAACCTATTGTATAGACTGTCCTGGACAACCATTTTATTGTCTTGAGTGTTTCAATAGTATTCATAATTGAATATCAACTATTATTTGTACTTTTTTTATATATTTATTATTTTGTGTACGTATACAATAATATTTAATTATAATATTTAATATAACTATGAATATTTCTTTTGTTTCCTTGTCCCAAACATGAATAACGATCAAATTTATAGTCGTAAAGAAGAGGGAAAAAAAAAAGTAAATATGAAAACTGAAAACCAAGTGTGCACGCCTTTCATACAGCGCCAGAGCGGGCCCGTAACACAGTCTTACGCATTAGAAAGCGGTCCCTTGGCGTGGGGAGAAGTTTTTCTGATGTGACTAACGGTGCGTCAAAGCGGTCCGAGGGACCGCCGCGGCCCCCTGCGAAAGGTACAAAACAGCCCTCCAAAACACCATGGCGTTCAACGTGTTAATAATAACTTTAGTAATTTACCTTTCATTGTAGACCCCGAAACAAAATTAAAAGTTTTATTAGATTCCGGTAGTACGCGATCATTCATTAGTTCTCACCTAGCAAAAAAATTAAACAAAAATTTATTTAAGGATGATCCTTTCGAAGTAACAAGTGCTCATGGCACGTCCCGCGGAACACACAGCGTTATTATTAACCTACAAAAATTATTTAAAAGTAACTTTGCTGTCCTGTTAGGCGTAGATAACATGACAAAAATTAATATCTGTTTAGATTTTAAAAGGAAATCAGTAGTAACCACTAACGTAGAAATACCATTTAAATTTCGGAATGACCAAGGCATATCTAATGAAAATAATGATAAAAATAATAGTATTAGAATTAGTTATAATAATCTTAATGTTAATAATTATAGTATTCCTGTTGCTCCGCCTGTCACTAAGCGAATATTAGTGCCCGCTCAGAGTCAACAGGTAATAGAAGTAGAAGTTTTAATATTGAAAACGGTGAAGCCGTAATTCCTAGAACTGACGTTACGAATTTCTTAGTGCCTGAATGCGTCACTATAGTTAAAAATAATAGAGCTCTTTGTACTGTAGTTAATAAAACTGACATAGATAGGGAAGTTACATTAAAAAGACCTGTCGTGGTTACCCCCATCAGCGGATATGATGTGGTACCCCACGAACAGAATTATAATGAAAATAGTAATTTAAGTAAGAAAGATTTTAGGACAAATAATAATTTGAATATGATGAATACAAATAAATTTAAATTCGATTTCTCAAGTATTAGAACTGATCACATGAATGATGAAGAAAAAGCTGTTATTAAAAAATTAATAAATAAGTATGCCGATATTTTTCATGTAAAAGGGAATCATTTAACGTTAACCAATAATATTAAACACAGGATAATTACGACCGATGAGATTCAGGTCTATACAAAAACGTATCGCTACCCCGAAGTGCACAAAGCCGAGGTAAGCAAGCAAATTAATGAAATGTTGGAACAAAACATTATTAGGCCATCCTTTAGCCCATGGTCCTCTCCTATATGGATCGTTCCCAAAAAATTAGATGCTTCAGGTCAACGAAAATGGCGCGTTGTATTCGATTATAGGAAATTAAATGATAAAACTGTAGGTCACCGATACCCCCTTCCCAATATAAATGACTTTTTAGATAAATTAGGGAAATGCCAATATTTTACAACCCTAGATTTGGCATCAGGCTTCCACCAAATTGAGATTGACGAAAGTGACGTCCCAAAAACTGCCTTTAATACAGAAAACGGTCACTATGAATTTTTAAGAATGCCATTTGGGCTTAAAAATGCCCCATCTACTTTCCAGCGCTTCATGGAAAATATTTTGAGGGGAATTCAAAACGAATACTGTCTCGTCTACATGGACGATATAATTATTTTTTCCACTAGCTTACAAGAACATATCGATAGATTAAACGAAGTTTTTAAAAGGTTAAAAGAGGCTAATTTCAAGGTTCAAGGGACCGAATCCAGACAAAATTATTGCCATTCAAAATTATTCCATCCCCAAAACGACAAAACAAATTAAAGGATTTCTCGGACTGTTAGGATATTACCGAAAGTTTATTAAAAATTTTGACTAAACCGATGACGAAACGTCTAAAAAAGAATTCAGTTATTAATATTAATGATGCAGACTACCAAAATTCTTTTAACTTGTGTAAGAACATCTTGACTAACCAACCTTTATTACAATATCCAGATTTTTCGAAACTCTTCTTGCTGACCACAGATGCTAGTACTCAAGCCCTTGATTCTACTATTGAAAGAGAACTACTCGCTATTGTTTGGGCTTTCAAATATTTTAGACCATATCTATTTGGGCGTAAATTTACAATTATCACTGACCACAAACCACTCCAATGGTTAATGTCTATCAAAGAACCAAATTCAAAATTAGTTAGATGGAGGCTGAAATTGTCAGAATATGACTATGACATTGTTTATAAAAAAGGTACTTTAAACAAAAATCTATCTAGGATCGAACTAAATGTTAACGAAGAATATGCCCAAAATTTAGAAGAATATTTGAAAAATTTTGATGAGATTGAAAATGATCCGTCATCAGTTATTGTAGAACCCCCGGAAACTACTCGTATGAATGAAATTGAAAATGATGGCGCTACAATTCATTCAAATTCGGAAAACCCTATTTTTGGTATACCAATATCAGATAAACCGGTAAACGTTGGTGATAACCAAATTATAATTACAGAGGTGGAACATTCATCATCTAAACCGAAAATTACTAATTTATTTAATAACAAAAAAATGCGAGTACATGTTCAATTTTCTAAAAGAAATTTTGTGAATGAAGTCATTAGTTTTGTAAAAGAATATATTGTTCCCAAAATAAATTATTATCTATACTTCAAAAGTCCTATTTACGAAAAATTCAGTAGCGTTCTCCAAAATTATTTTAAAAATTCAGAACTTAAAATGACTAAATGTAATAATTTGCTCACGGACGTTGAAAATAATAACGATATATTGGAAATTATCCAAAATTATCATGAGGGAAAAACAAATCATCGAGGCATAGACGAAACTGAATTAAAACTCAAACGGATATATTATTGGCCAAGTATGAGGAAATCAATCCAAGAATATATTAATGATAGTGAAGTCTGTTTAGTTTCTAAATATGATCGCAAAACACTTAAATTAAAATTTAATCACACCCCAACAGCTATGAAACCATTTGAAATAATTCACATAGATTGTATTGCTCTCGAAAGTTCCAAATTTCTTACTATAATTGATTCATTTTCTAAATATACGCAACTTTACAAATTAAATTCTTACCAAGCTGTTGAAGTAGCAAACAATTTAATAAAATTCTTTTGTCACCATGGAATCCCTAAATTAATTATTTCGGATAATCATTTGGAATTTAAGAACACGGTTATTAGAGAACTTTTGGAAATTCATAAAATCAAAATTCATTTTATTAGTTCCCAACACCCAGAATCTAATGGAATAATAGAACGCGTACATTCGACGATCATTGAACACATACGACTCCTTAATAATCAAGACACATTTAAAAAAGAACCAATAGAAATTAAGACCTTATACGCTGTACTAGCATATAATAATTCTATCCATTCGACTACAAAATTAAGACCTTCTGAAATTATTTCGGGACACATCGATAATGAATCTCTTTTAGACCTTAACCTAGAAACCTTAATTACAAACAATTATGTAGAAAATCATAAAACTAAAGTCAAATTGTTGTATAAACAAATAAATGAAATAATAAATGAAAATAAAACAAGAACTATTGAAAAACATAACTTAACGCGAGAAGAAGTTCCAGAAATTCCAGAAAAAGTATTTATTAAAAACAAACAAAAACAATCAAAAACTAAAAATAAATACCAAAAAGAAAACATTCAAACTATTGATCCTAATCGTAAAACAGCAGAAATAGAAACCAGACATCATAATCAATCTAGTAAAATTCATTTGTCAAATATTAAACGTCCCAGAGTCAAAAGATCTAATTTAAAACAAACTCCAATTTTGAAACATTTATTGAAATTTTAAGTAATGATAAAGAAATAAACAATGAAAACGTAAGAGAAATTTCGGATGATTTATTCAATGCCCCTCTAGAATACTCACTCGCTCACTGTGTGAGTAGAGATTTAAAAATGGGTGCAGGAATAACACGTGAATTTAAATTAAGATTTGGAAAAATTAGAGATTTATCAAAACAGAACGCAAAATTATATTATCGCTGTCATAATAAAGAAGAAGGTAGATATATTATTTATTTGATCACTAAAGAAAATTATTTCGACAAACCCACTTTAGAATGTTTGTTTCATACATTGATAAATTTAAAACAATTCTGTTTAGACAAAAACATCACTAAATTAGCAATTCCCAAATTAGGTTGTGGCCTAGACCAATTAAATTATAATTGAGTTAAGCTATGATAAATTATATCTTCCAAAATTCTAAAATACAAATAAACATCTATTTTGGTACACCAAAAGTTGATGACGAAATACCAGGCCCATCATCTTCGATAATTCAAAATCCTAGTTTATTCCAGCAAAAAAAGTCATTTTATTAAAACTATACTAAATCTGAACATTTCAGAAATTAATAAACGAAAAATTAATATAAATTTCAATGAAACAATCAAAGATATCGCACATAACCAAGGCCAGAATAATGCAATTACACGCAATTTATAAAGAGGAGATAGACCACCAGCACGTATTATTCACTAAAGATCTGTATAAGCAACTCGTTTTACTTTGCCTTTCGACCTTAAATTAGAAAACATTTTAGATTTTGAATCCGCGATATCAGTCGATTGCAAAATCGAACAATCAAAAATCTATTATTTCCTATCCCTTCCTATTAATTATGAACATCCTTTTGATCTGTATAAAATATACCCTATACCGCTAAAATATAAGTCCGAATATGTAACTATAATTCCTAATGTAAAAGTAATGTTAAAATCAAAAATTAACTCAAAAACATGGCCTCTAAGAGACATATGCTTGGGTATTAATAAGAAATTCCAATGCAGCGATAACCTGCTCTTAAATTACCAGGCTGATTGTGAAACAGAGCGTTTGGTCAATGGAACCACCCAAAAATTACAAAATTAGAAATCGAAAAAAATCATTTAGAGAATATACCCAATACCAACCAATTCCTAGCCGTTTTTAAGAAAAAAGAAAAATTAAAGACCACCTGCCCGAATCAAGAAGAGACCCGTGACCTGGAAGGCATTTTCAACATTCAACCCAACAAATGCGACCTAGTCTTCCGGAACTATAAGGTGCCCCAAATGGAAACAACGTATGGAACCCCAGTGCTCGTGAGTGCTTCGACCCCAGAACTCAAGAACTATAATCTAAATAACTTTACAATACAATTGAAAAGACTTCAATTAGAAAACATCCCAGTGTATTCCCCGATACCCGATATAAATAATTCGGTGATACCCCTAAAACCCAGTGCATGGACATTAATACTTTATTCGTTTATAATAATTTGTGTAGTGACTTTGATTTACAGACGCTTAAGACGCAGAGGAGCAGCCACTTAAAAGATGATGACTCTCCTCCACAGGTGTGTCGGATCTAGGGGGAGAGGAGTGACCTGACGCCCACAATAGACTTTTCTTTGTTTTAATATAATTAATTTTATTATTTAGAAATATATCTTATTAATTAACGCGTAGTTAGGATGACATCATCCGCCAGATGTCAATATGCTTAGTTCATAGTTTTAGTTTATATAAATAGATTAACCGCATGCAATTCAGATTCATTATTATTATATTAACCATGTAGATCCATTATTATATTATTACTGTAACGCTTCACATATCAATTATTCTCCGTATAATTAAGTTTTAAGTAATGTTATTAATTGTAAATTTCGGAAATAAACCTTTTTAAAAAACACAATTGCGAACCACGAAATTTAACTTATATATACAGGGTGAGTTTTTTTCGATGTTCTCTATGGGGATCTCGGAAACTATAAGAGATAGAGAAACGGTTAAATGGGGAAAGAAGTGTAGATTTACGAGACGAATAAAATTCCACTTTCAAAGTTTTCAAAAAAGTCAAGGGTAACTAGATATTTTGAAAAAAGTAAAAAGTGACAATTTTTTCAAATCAATATATCTCGGTTTTTATAACAGGTAAAAAAAACTATAAAGGACAAAGTTTTAGATAATTTTATGTAGATTAATAAAAAATAATCAGAAAATTTTTATCGCCATTTTTTTTCCGAGATATGATGCAAACTTACATTTTTTTAAATGGAAACCATAGTTGGCTATGGCCTCATTCAAAAGGTATTTTTTTCTCTTTAATCCAATATGACATACGACATAGTTATTTCTAAAAATAAGTGAGTTATAGTCATTTTAAATTTTATTAGAAATAAAAAAATGGGTAGCCATGAAAAATATGGAAAAAAACTCACCCTGTATATATATTATTGTACATATTTTTTAGTTAAATAAAATCTTTACAAAGTACCGCTACAAACTGACGCCCAACGAGCGGGCCGAAGAGTAAAGATAGAATAAAAAGCAACAAAAATTCCAATAACCAGGAATCAGTCGACGAGAAGGATGGCCCTTACACAAGAGCAGTTAGAACAGCTGATAAGCGCCATCCAGCCGCAGCGCAAACATTTTACACACTGTACGACTCGCTACGATAGAACCCGAAATCAAGAGGTCGTGAAGGACTTCATAGATAGCATTGACTTCTTCAAGCAGAGTGAGAACATCACCGATGACAATGTCATCCAAGGATGGAGGCGTTTGCTAGAAGGACCTGCCAACACTTGGTGGAGTGGGAAAAAAGATAATATCAACACTTGGGACCAGGCGATACAAGCGATCCGGGATGAATATGCTCCAACCCCACCGGCATATAAGATCTACATGGAAATCTTCTCCACGGCACAACAGCTCGACGAGGATACGAGCGACTTCCTAACGAAGAAAAGGTCACTGTTGGCCCAGCTGACACAAAAATTTTCGGAGGCCACCCAGTTGGATATGCTATACGGACTTCTAAAATTTAAGATCAGGGACCGAGTATCCAGTACATCCGTCAACAATTTGAGAGAATTGTTGAGCCAAGCCAGCCTAATCGAGGCTCATTTAAAGGAGAGAAAATCCGATCGCCTAGAAGCAAAGGGAAAAACAACGACAGTCCAGGAGAAAAAGGAACTACGTTGTTATGGTTGCCAGACCCCAGGGTACATTAAACGTAATTGTCCTAAATGCTCTACGCAAACCACCTCCCAGGCGCAAACACTAGGATTTTGTGCTGCAGACCTAGGGCTACAGGTCAGGGATCGTCCAGCCCTGAATATCGAGATTGGAGGAACCCCTGGAACAGTATACGTAGATACCGGCGCTCGCACTAGCTTTGCGAGCGAACAACTATACCAGGAGCTCAGAAGGCAAGGAATAAAATTCCAAAAGAACCCTGGCAGACGGATCCAGTAGCATAAGGGCAGCAGTCTACGCTAGAGTAGAAATCATCCTCAAAGAAAAAGGAATTCCAAACACCCTGGCCTACATCATCAACACCCCAAAGGCCAAGACACTGTTGGGTATTGACTTTCTGGAGGACGCCGGGATCTCCATAAATTTTTCTTTCGACTTCATGTTCCATGACTCGATGGTCCAGGTTGAGGCTGAATGGGATCACCAGATGGCTTCACTAGACATAGAAGACATCCACCTAGATCCAGAGGTCGAAGCTGCAGATTTGACCCAAGAAGAAACAAAAAAATACAATGATCTCCTGGAGGAGTTCCGGGACGTATTCGAGGAGGGCGGACCTCCCACAGAAGCTGCAGAAAATATAATCAATACCCAAGACCACCTCCCCATCGCTCAGCCGCCGTACCGATCACCTCCACAGAAGAGGGAACAACTAAAGGTGAAAATGAAGAAGCTGCTTCAGGAGGGTAGGATAGAAGAATGCGAGAGCGCTTGGGCCGCTCCCGTAGTATTAATTCCCAAACCGGATGGTCAAGTCCGCCTCTGTATAGATTACAGAAAATTAAACGCGATCACGAAACCTGACAGCTTTCCACTCCCGAGGATAGACGATCTCCTCCACTCCACAAGCAGAACAAAGTTTTACTCCACCCTGGATCTCAAAGCAGGATACCACCAGGTGAAGGTACGGAGCGAGGACAGGGACAAAACGGCCTTCATTCCGCCGTTCGACTTATTCCGGTTCACCAGGATGCCATTCGGACTACGGAACGCACCTGCCACATTCCAAAGACTTATGGACCGGATGAAGACAGGCCTGGAACCGATCAGAATGCTGGTATACCTAGATGACGTCATGATCCTGTCCGAATCGATGGAAGAGCATTGGAAGATCTGAGACAACTGTTCCAGAGGTTTGAGCAGCTAAACCTAAGGATCAACCGAAAGAAGACCCGTTTCTGCTGCGAGAAGGTCCTCTACCTAGGACACGTGATCAGCAAGGAGGGAGTAAGACCCAATCCGGAGAAGGTGGCCGCCATCGCAAATCGACCGGCCCCTAAGAACATCAAACAACTGCAGAGCGTCCTGCAAACCTGCAGCTGGTTCAGAAAATTTATCAAGGACTTCGCCAGCACTGCCAAGCCGCTAAGTAATCTGACGAGAAACACCACACCTTAGAAATGGGGAAAGCTACAAGAAGAGGCCTATTCCACACTGAAACAAGCACTCATCTCATCACCAATCCTACAACAAGCGAAGCCAGACCAGCCCTACATATTGAGAACGGATGCCAGCTCATATGCGATAGGAGCAGCTTTGATGCAGGGGGAGGGAAAAGAAGAGATGCCAGTGGAATATGCAAGCCGCCTCCTCACACAAGCCGAGATCAACTACAGCAACACCGAGAGGGAAGCACTAGTTTGGGCAGTTCAACGTTTCCGGGGATACATCGAGGATAGCCCCACAACAATACTGACCGATCACCGTTTCTTAAAATGGCTGATGTCGCTAAGGTCACCCAGCGGGCGACTCGCAAGAAGGGCTCTCAAGCTACAACCATTCCACCTCAAGGTCGAGTACACACCTGGGAAAGCAAATCTGATAGTCGACTTCCTGTCACGACCGCCCGAGGACGAGTTACCAATCGCCCTCATCAGTATTGACCTGCCAGCCAAGACGAGGACCGAGCTCAGAGAGGAACAGCAAGACGATGAAGAAATCCGAAAAATCACAGATATCTTCGAAGCTGACAGCCCTGAACAAGTAGGCCAATAGACCGCTCGTGGATACATAATGAACCAAGGCATCCTCTACAGATACTCACCGTATGATGAAACGGAAGAACCGCAGCTCACCATAAGACCCAAAGAAAGGAACTCATGAAAAGGTTTCATGACGACCCAGTCGCAGGTCACTATGGAGTCGACAGAACCCTGTGGAAGATACTAAGAAGCAACTACTGGCCTGGAATCCGGTACGACGTTGCGGAATACGTCAATGCCAGGAGTGCCGGAAGTACAAGGTATCAAACCAAAAGCCGCAAGGACTTCTCCAAACACCAACAATGAACAGAAGATTCGAAGTGAAAGCAATCGACCTGTTCGGATCACTTCCAGAGGGGCCCAAGAAGGAGAAATGGATCTTCATCATAGAAGACACCGCCTCAAGATGGGTAGAACTATTCCCCTTAGAAGCAGCAACAGTCATCGCCTGTGGAACCACCCTCGTGGAAGAAGTATTCATGCGATATGGTATTCCAAGAAAAATCATCAGCGACAATGGAACCCAGTTCGTCAGCGCGATAATGCAACAGATAACCCATTGGCTGGAAATCGACCACAACTTCACCCCGGTGTACCACCTAGCCACCAATCCAGTAGAGAGGAGAAACCGAGACCTAAAGGCACAACTCGCTATCTAAGTCGGAACCAAGCACACGGATTGGGCAAACAAACTACCTGCAATCCGGTTCGGGATGAACACAGCCTACTGTGCCTCAATAGGAATGTCTCCAGCCTACCTCACCTTCGGAAGAGAACTACGGACCCCAACTGATGTACAACATGATCTGAGGGAGATAATGAAGACGGACATCTACCATCCAGGCTAAAGGACCTAGTCACAACCTTCGAAGCAGCGAAAGAAAAGCATGAAAAAACCCAGGACGATAGAAACATTCAGGCCGACAAGAAACGGACAGAAGCAGAAATCTACGCACCAGGAGACCTAGTTTGGGTAACATCACATACCCTCAGCAAGGCAACGAAGAAAACCACAGCAAAGTTTGCACCAAAAAGAGATGGACCATACCTGATTTTGGCTGCAAAAGGACCCTGCTCCTATGAGATAGCTTCAAGAGAGAATCCGGCAGTTCCAGTGGTCACCTACCACGTTTCAGCACTAAAGAAATGTACAGAAGACGAAGGAGGACTACCCACATATCCAATCAGGAAAAGAGGAAGACCAAGGAAGAATCCAGGACCCTCGGCCGAGACGTCATAAGGGTCCTGAGGGGGAGATTGTAACGTGTACGTACGAAGCGCCCACGTTAGTACCAACGCGCTCCGTACTACCCTCTCCGCTTGCGCCACCGTCGCTCGCACCACTGCATCCCCACGCTGGTACAAACAACCACCAAAGAACGGAGGACCACTCGCTGTGCCGCCTATATAAACAGCTGCACCTCGGCATATTAGCAGAGTTCCACAAGCTCTTAAGCTCAAACAGTCGTTCCGAACCCTTGTGTGGTCAGAAGCTGTTTTAGCTAACGTAATTGCAAAAGCGTTTCCGAGAAGACCGATCTTATGTGCGGACAGTTTTCGCGAAACTCAAACTCCGAAAAAGCCGATAATCCGATCCCTTGTGTGGATGTTTTCTCGGGATACATCGTTAAGAAGCTCAGCCGAGTTCACGGAAGCCGCTCCCCGCTGAGGACAGCCACCCGACGCTCGCATTCGAGGAAGCCGCTCCCCGTCGTGGACAGCCTCTGCTAATGACTACCTTCGTTAACCTGACATCATCATCATCGTTATATATATATACAAAGTACAAAGTACCGCTACATGTTTACTTCTCTGCCGAAAATGGTATAATGAAGAACTGGTTTTCCCCAACGGGGTATTTTGTCACCGCTACTGTATATAATTTACACTACTGAATTATGCAAGTTCAACAATAACAACGTGCAAATTCTACAGTATGCTGATGACCTGTTTATATATTATGTAAAACAAAATATTGAGCATAGAACGAGACACCTAGTAGAGGAAGTAATCCATACCAAAACTAAATTAAAAGTAATTGGATTAAACATTTGTCATGAAAAATCAGCTATTTGTTTCTTCAGTGGGAAAAGATATAAACCAGCATCTACAGTTAGCCTGAAGAATCTAGAAATCAAAACAAATACCTGTATAAAATTCCCGAGCCTTAATATTGACACAAATATGAGATGGGAAACACACGTTAAATATATGCTAAACAAGACGGAAAGAATATTTGATTTCCTTAAATCCATTACAATTCAAAGTGGGGCGCGGATTCAATCGTTCTTCTACTGTTTTATAAAGCATATATCAGATCCATAATTTATTATGTGAGCATATTTTACGGAGCAGCCTCAGGAACAATACTACAGAAGGTGGACATACTCCAACATAAATGTCTGCGGAAATGCCTATCTCTAATGAGATCTATTTCGCTTGATATCATTTTGTCAGAATCCGGTGAAATATAAGTTAATATAAGAAGGATTCTAAAGCATCAAATTTTATACTAAAATGTGAATCTCAGCAGCTAGTACTTTACGACCATATTGCTCATCTAAGTATTGATTACCTAAAATCTAAATATTAGAAAAAGAAGTCCTTGTGCCCACTGCTGAATAAAAGTAATATTGACTTTCCAACTTCAAATATGGTACAAAGTAAAATATTCTCAATATATCCCGTTGCATATGAAGAAGATTTGGAAAAACCCAAAATCATATTAAATGTGAAACTTATGTTTCCGGAACACCTGAGGTTAACCAAGAATTTCAGCAATATAAAGACATACTTTCCTGGCCATATTGCAGTGTTTACTGATGAGTCAGTTAAAGGTAATCGTGCAGGATGAGGGATATTTATTCCAAGTATGAGATTTGAAAGTACAGTGCCTCTGTGTAGTGAATTTTTCATATACACTTGTAAAACAATTGCTATCATCGAAGGCCTCAATGAAATTCAAAGGAGGAAACCAGCCAAATATTTGGTTATAGTGAAAGCTTTAAGCGTATTATAGAAAATTAAATTCTTAAAATTTCATAATGAGAATTATCTGATTAGAGATATATTGGTAAGACTACACCGGAAAAGAAGCAAAACAAGCGAAGTGACATTTTTATGGATAAAAAGTTATTCAAAGCTCAAGGACAACGATCATACTGGCAAAAAAAGGGTGTGAGCAATATGCAAGTAATATAATAACGGGTGTCCAACAATTATTGCAGTCCCGGGTGGCGTTGGAATCAAAAACGTAGATCAATTCTTTCATGTGCCAAATAAATGAACTGACATTTTAATTGTCAAACATAACTTAAATGTGCATTAAAAATGTCAGTTCATTTATTTGCAATATGTAAGAATCGACCTACGTTTTTTATTCCAGCGCCACCCGGGACTACAATAATTGTTGGACACCCGTTATTTAAATATAAGTGCCCAGTTAGTGACATACATAAATACGCTAAGCAAAAGAGTTATGCAGAATGGATAACTGCTTACCAGGGTAATAATAAAGGTCTTTACTACACACCGATACATAATAAACCTCTAGGTGTCTCATGTTTTAAACATGAAGTGCTTAACAAGCAATTTATAAAAACAATAAGCAGGTTAAAATCCAACCATTCAAAATATAAGAAGCATTTACACCGACTAAACATGCGGACAAATTCATTTATATAATGGCAAAAAAATTAGGTTGCTAGAAGAACTAAACGGTCAACAAGTTGGTCCGTACAATGTTGCTAGTCTCTTGAGCGCTGATAACTCTACTATCAATAGAGCATTATATAAGTTTTTGAACAGTATACAATTTGAAATATAAACAATTAAATATGTTGATACATATCCTTGTGTTTGGGGACTTTGTGGGATACCCTATGAATCCGTGGCCTTGTCTGTGTGTAGACCTAAGTCGTCATGATAGGTCTTTTAACGTGAAGCGATTAACCCTGTAAACTTTTCTTATTCTTTAACTAACAAAGGTGACTGGTTGATTCGCAACATGGCCAATATCCATTTAAAAAAAAGAAATTAAAAAAACTGTTTTTTCTTTAGAATTCCAATGTGGAAAGGGGCTTGAAAGTGTTTGCCGTCGAGTTTCTGTTTAATCTTGTTTCGTAACAAATTTGGCATTAATTAATTACGGAGTCGGGTTGTAAGGCAATCGGTAGTATACCTAATATTCTATTCGGGGTCACCAAGTATTACTTCAATTTTTACTTCTTAATAAGAGATACATGAAGTTTTCGTCATTGTTAATATTCATTCCAAATTGGTATTCAGTAATCGATAATGTTCTCTTGAGAATTATTTGCAGCACCCTTTCTAAAAAAAATATTTGCAGGATCACAAACAGTATGATCTCGTATTTAAAGGACAGGTGTTTCTTAAAAAATACTTGAATCAAACGATTTCTAATCTAATTATTTTTTATATCTATATATTTGGATATATATATATATATATATATATATATATAGGCTAAAGATAAACAGAACTGACCAACTTACAATTCAATATTGGTTTTCGAGAAACAAAATTAAAATAAATTATAGTGTTGTTTTTATTCTCTTTGGGTTAGGTTGATGTGAGAGAATGATTTGCAAACTCTTAAGTGGGTTTAAAAACTATGTAGGTTTACTTCGTGGTACATCTTGAATACGTTGTAATTAAAACACGATAACTTTGTTTTACATAGTGACTATAGTTTCGAGTAGAAGTTAATCACTATCAAACTAGTTTTGACTAGAAAATAATCATTATCAAACTAGAAGAAGAACTAGTATGATAATGAGTAGGTTATAGTCGAAATTATAGCCGCTGTGTAATTAAAAAAATATAGCGGAAAACAAAGTTATCGTGTTTTAATTACAAACCTTAGAAAATTGAAAAAAATCATTGTTTTACAGCGATTAGCATTAGTTTGGCCTTAATTACTTATGTCATGTTTTTATATTTATATACTTTTTGCATAGTTTTGTCTGGAAGTTATAATCAAATAATTTTAAAAATTTAAAAGCGATATATATTTCGAACAGGTGATAGGGTGTTTTGCAAAATCCATAACATTTATTTATTAAGTATTTTACATATAAATATAAATATTATTAATATAATAAGTAATATAATTTTTGTTCTCATGTGTACTTCTATTCCCTTGCGTAATTGTGGTTTGTCATTTATAACTCCTTGTAACCCTTACTGTAACGTGAAGCGCGCGTTTGATTTCTCACTCTAAAATCTGAATCTGTTTTAATTTGAGTTATATTTATACAATTTATATTTAATTTGAATTGGTTTTTAATTAGTTTACGTTCATTAAAATCGCACTGCACAGCATTATGAATAACTGACATTTTTGTAATTCAGCAGCAGAAAATTATTTGTGAGTAACTGTTGCGTATGTAAAAAATATATAACATTACGTATGTCGATATTATAAAAGCTGAAGCTTTAAAAATGAATTTAAATGTGGGCCCTTAATACTGTAAACACCTGTGTGTCCGTCATAGTTTCCCTACACGAAGATCAAATTAATGAAGTCCCCAGCTACCATATCCACGTCAACTATTAAAGAAAAGAATACTCAAGACCTTACTGTGTGCGATAAGTGTAAAATAAACATAATTATTTACGGACTGGAGGAACCTACGTGTAAAGCACTTAAACACAGTAAACGTCGTTGTTTCTGAAGCCAATTCAATTCATCTTGCTAATTATAAACCTACGCGTTCTCGTCGTAATCGTCCAATTAAATTACGACTGGGTAATGAAGAATTAGTGCACATAGCTCTCCGAAATTATAATAAACTTAAATTGAATAATTAATTAAAAAATATTCAAATGTCTAGGGACCAAACTCCAGTGTAGATTAAATATTAGCAGCAAACAAAAAGGGAACTTGAGAGAACATCTTATGCTAGTGACTGAGGTCTGGGAATAAAATATGTACGTGAACTATCAATAATCCCCAAAGCAAGGAAAATTGAATCATCCCAGTAATCCCTTGAATTCTTCACTAAACGTAAATTATCAAAACATCAGCGGTCTTCGGACTAAAATTTCTTCCATGTTGATGGGTCATGAAGTAAAGAGTTATTCTGTGACTTAAAGAATCAAAAATTTAAACAGATTCATTTAAAATAATTAGTCCACAATGAATTTAAGAAGACTAATTCATTGTAGTGCAATTAAATCTCAACTATCTTTTTACAAGCTTGCTGATAAATCAAAGTTTGATGGCATTGTATTAAAGGACAAATCACCACTTTCAGGTGCCAAAAATAATGCATTTTACTCATCTCAGCCTTAATTTCAGTGTTGATAAGACCGCTGAATCTAATGGTTTTGAGGATATTTTTAAATAATTAAAAATCTTATTATGATATGACAGAGAAAATAAGAGATTCGGAAAGCCAAAATACTGAACTTATTCATTAGCAAGTTTCAAATTCCAAATTTTTTGGGTTGGGATTAAAGGAAATATTTGTGCTTATTATAGAAGCAGCGACAATAGTCTTGCCTATAAGATTATACAACTTTTGCAGCAAAATCGTTGTTTAGGAATCAATTATAAAGAGGTATTAGAATATATTCCATAACATTATAGTTTTGAAAAGAAAAATTTATTTCAATTAAGACTTTGAGTCTATTTAGAAATGAATCAGGATCCTAATTAAGAAGGGCTCAACATTGATAATTTTGTAGATATTAATTTATTGTTCATAATCCTATAAATCATATTCTAAAAAGTTAATGCGAGCCCATACTTAAAAAATTTATACACTAACTTATAAAAACTAAAATCGTTACAATTTTCGATTCTAAGGGAAAACAAATCCTGGCTAGAATTAATACAATTTCAGGTGAGTAAATTTAATTGCAAATTTATTTGTTTATTAAGGTGAGTATTAACTCTGTGACTTCAAAAAAGTGTGTTCATTTTCACAACAATTGTTTCGCAAATTTATTGCTTCTTGAGGTGAATAAAAATTAGAAGTCGTAGAACTTTGTTTATATAACAATATTGTCACTGTGGTGAAGTGAATATTTTAAGTAGCTATTGTAAATGTTTACGTAGTGAAATAAATGTCTATTAAAGAAGTAGGGAAATTAATACGTCAACTAAAAAAATAATTATATAAATATTAACAAAGTAATTAATGAATACATTCAAAACAATATTAAATTAGGCAACTCTCAATTTAACATTTTAAGGAAATATACTTACTGATTGGTGTGACTTTTATTGTCATTCTTTGTTCGTAAGATTAATTTAGATGCAGATACTACTTCTTCACGCAGGGATAACTGCATATAATTACTAGTCTTGAAATTGCATGTAATAAGTAGAATTTGATTTATAGCACTTTCAGAAGTTGGAGGAGATAAATGACAATGAGAAACGCTTTTATCTGCCTCACTTAGAATGTGAAAACCAGTTGATTCAATTTGTTAAGCGTGATTCAATTGATCCATTTACAGTAACTTTCCTATTTAGGAGTAATTGCCCGTATTTGCTTCTTTGTAATTAGTTGTATATACTTCTATTACGTAATCTGACGCAATTGTCACTTTGTATAAATTTTTTACACTTTGAAAATAAAGACATATATTATTATTAATATTATTTGTAGAAAGGTAAAACCTCGAAAAAACATCTTTCAAAAAACAGGATACGGAGTTTATGAAAAAGTATAATTATGTAAAACATTAAAAATCATCAATAAGCATCATATATGAAATTTATTACATATAGAACTACAACGTATTTAAAATATCGAACATACGCATAAGGCTCAGAGATCTATTCGATGCGTCAAAAAAATTTTGTAGTGGGGTATCACTAAATGATATATTATTGTGCCCACCATTTAGCAGGATTTATTTTCTGTTCTGACACGTTTCAGATCGTACTCATATATTCTCTAATATTGTATAATGCATCATCGAGTTAAGAACGAATAGTGTAATTTTCAGAAAATATTCCAGCGGCCTAAACCAAACCAAGCGCTGCAGGAGTACTGATTTTTATGTTGATGACCACATTAGTGGATCAGACAATTTAGATGATGATGATCTCGTGCAGAATAGGTAACATTTTAATTCGAATAATAAATTAATGCTTAATAACATATTCTACAATAGCAATAATTAAATTATATTGTTAGATAAGGATAGAAATGTAAATATTTTAACTCTAATTATGATATTGGGCTCATTAATAATAATAAAAAATAATAATAAATAATAATTATTTATTTCTCAACAGATCTAAAATCTACTTACAGGGAATATACAAAATTAAAGCAAAACTATGACATAAATCGTTAAAATTAACGCTTTATAAAACCTAACATTTTGAAAGACTCAGAACAGATATTCCTAATATGATCTGACAATATTAGCTCGCAATTAAAAGTGACTTTATAAAAATAATAAACAACAGAACCAGGTTTCAACCTACGGTACATCGCTACTAGGCGTAAAATTCTTTGATTTGTGTCCTTTGTATTTAACATATTGTTTTCTGTCATACAAGTATGAACTTATAAGTTGAACGGGGTTTTTAGAAAATCCAAATGTTGATAACTCAGTAAATTATGATTAATGGAAACGCTTTATGCAGGTCTGTGTAGACGACATCAACTTGACCTCTACTATCCAGAACCTTAGTAAAAATAAGAATGTTCGAAGCTCTATTCTTAACAAAACCATGCCGTCTAGATGATATACGGTTACTCACATATCTATTTATCTGCGAACATACTATTATCTCAAGGTGTGATTCTCGATACTTTCCAAAGCTAAATAGTTTGGGAATCTCTCTACATTTTTTTTGATGAATCCAATAATGTATCCTCTAAGAGCATAAGGTATTTTCGACCTTTGACCTTTTTTAGCGTTAATATAAGACTAATTTTTTTTGATACATTTGTAATTTATTTTTCAGAACTGGTGATGAATGACTTATGATCCTCCTTTAATTTTCGCTTAATTACACTCCGCAAATTTATTACTCTCATGTGTAAGTTGTGTTTAGTTCTCCTGTATAGTGTTCTAAAATGCTGCTTAGTTTTAATAAGATTGATAACTTCTATGGTAAAATAAACGGGATATTTTCGGGAAAGTAATTGCTTGCGTTTCGGTACATACAACGAAACTGTGAAATAAAGGAACAACTAGCTTTTTGAGCAATTTTTATATCTATCGTTAATGGCGGGTGATAAGAATCCACGGGAAATAATATCAAATAATGCGAGCATTTGCACTTAAGGTTAGTTGATGTGGTAACTAATTCTAAAAGTCGATTATTCGCGTTTAATGTTGTATTAATTTGACTTAAGTAATTTGATGAAATAAAATCCTTAACCCTTAGCTGCACCACTTCAATTTTATAACATAACTGCACATGGGGTCTTCCAGGACCCCAAGTTGAAAAATTGCTTAAAAAATTCTTCTATCCTCTATATAGGACTACAGAACTGTACAAAAGTGTTAATTGGTACATTATGTACTAGAAAAAGGACTACAGAACTGTACAAAAGTGTTATTTGGTACATACTAGAGAGTTAACTCTTTTCCCTCGAGAATTGAGAAAATAAGTTAAGAAAATTCTTAAAATGCATTTTTCCTTTAACATTCGTAAAACTCTTATTTAGTTATATGAAGACTTGAAATTGTAGGTAATGGTGTATTTTATAATATATTTCAAAAAAATAAATACAGTACAAGGGCTTCTTTCAAAAAATATTCTTGCAAAAAACTGCAGTCATATATATAAAAAGATTTGTCTATGTGAAAAATGCATATTTTTTAATAAAAAAACTAAATGCCGCAGCAATAAAGACATAAATAGACATAAATAATTAAAACGTACTTTTAAGAAAGGATGGGTTTCTTCAGGACCCCCAGGTGCAGCTAAGGGTTAATGGCCATCTGATTACGTTTGAATTAAGAAAAGTATATTAAAATCACTACATATGAAAATGTTCAAAATTTACAATAATACTATCAAGAATATTAATTATTTCTAAGTAAACATGCAGACTCTGAGATGGTGGAATGTATAAACATATAAAACATATTTTAGTACCAACATATTAATTAATGAGGCCGTTATTTGTTGAAAATTCATATCACCTGTCACTAACTTACCGCCTTCGGAAGTTTTAACAATAATAGAAAAGATGCTCACGGACAATAAAGTTAACCCGATTATAATCTCGGAAATATTTAACCTTTTAAACACAGTAAACACACAAAATTACCTGCAACTTAATAATTTATTCTACACTTAACAAAACGGTTTAGCAATGGGAAAGCCCCTAAACCCCCTAATGACAGAGATTTTCATGAATTATTTAAAGACACAAATATCAAAACTCCCTATGTTTAAAAACTGTATATATTGGTATAGATATGTGGACGATATATTAGTGGCATATACGGGGACAAATAGACAATTAGACCCTTTTCTAAATACACTGAACAGTTTACACCAAAATATACAATTTACATTGGGAACAGAAGTCAATAGCTCCATTAACTTTCTAGACCTTACACTAACAAAAATAAACGATAAGCACGATTTCGCAATTTTTAGAAAACCTACACACAGAGATACCACCATTCACAATAATTCATTTCATCCAAAATCTCAGAACCTAGCTGCATACAACTGTATGATACATAGGTTAATTAATATCCCCATGGCAGAAAAAAGAACTTAATTTCATTCATCAAATAGCTAACAACAGTGGATTTAATAACACGTTAACACACAATATTTTAAATAAAAAGAAAAAAAAAATTCTAAATTCAGTTTACCCCACAATAAAAGATAAAGACATTAATAATTTCACTTCAATAACGTATTCAGGACCAGTTTCATTAAACATTAAAAAAATACAAAATATACAAGTATCATTCAAAACAAATAATAATTTACAATAACAATAATTAAGCGATGTGCTGTTATTATAACGAAAAATAATTAACTTTTCCAAATATTGTAATTTATACAGCGTTTTCAAAAATGAATCTAAAAAAAAATCTGAAATGACAAATTAAAAAAACTTCATAAATTAACAATATAGAGGAAACATATTTTATTTATTTGACTATTCCACTCCTATTGCATGTATCCAATGAAAATGAGGCACGTGATATTTTTTAGCCAATCGCGTCAATTTATAAGTGAATAAACACCAAGTTGCTGTTTATTCACCTGAATAACCTGAAGTTAGCTATTTCCCGACTAATGAATTGAATTAGCTTTGATAAAAAAGCGAAAAACGTTGTTTCTATGTATGTCAGTTGCAAGTAGGTTATAAAATCAAAAGGTTTGGTAACACTTCATCATCCATAATAAATGCGACGGTGACAAGTTCTGCACCAAAAAATCAAACTTAAACGAGATCGTGTGTTTGGAAACGATTTGAAGAAATCTGCGCCGATAAAAACTACCAGTTGTTAGCAAAACTTTAATGGAAACTCTTGCCGTGATTATGATGACTGGGCGTATAATATAAAGAAGGTAAATGCAAATGATTATAAGGGAGGTGTTATTTAATCAATGTCGAATTTTTCGACCAAAATAGTGCAGGAGATATATCATAAAAAATTTAATATAAACATTGAACCATTCACCGATATTCGTTTCAAGTCGTGGAATAGTCTTTTTAAATACCATTCGTGATGACAATTAAATCGGAATAAATTTTGTTTTCAGCGCATTCAAGTTTGTTGATTAATCGCGATTTTTATTCGAGCAACTGATAGACATTCGTGACAGTTGCTCTCATTAAAATCGCTAAGCAACAAACTTTCATGCAAAAACAAAATTTATTCGAGTAAATTGCCATCACTTATGGTATTACTTGTGATTACTTTTCGAAGAATCTGCAAATCGATTATTCATTCAAATTATAATTCGAATGATAGTTCGAGTGATCATTCCATAACCGATTGCTCGAACACATTTGAATTATAAAAAATAAGTTCTCGAGTTAATCGATTTTGATAATTAGGGAGATCGCTCGAGTAAAACACCCGAATTATAAAAAATAGTTCTCGATGACAATTCGCGTAATAATTCAATTCATTGTACTTTTCTTCTAATGGTATTTGTGACCGTGACCAAAACGATAGGCAAAGTTCACTTTAACCTCGACTAAGTAACGGGTGTCCAACAATTATTGCAGTCCCGGGTGGCCATGAAAACGTCGTTTCTTGCTTCATAAAAATTAACCTATTTAATTAAACATATTTGAAATGACAGTTCAATTTATTTGGCACATGTAAGAATCGACCTACGTTTTTGATTCCAATGCCACCCGGGACTGCAATAATTGTTGGACACCCGTTATATTAAAATATGTACAATTATACTAAATTGAATATGAAGTTGGTGCATAGTTTGGCGATTCGTTCTAAACTCGTTTTCGCTGTTTTCCCTCCTACGTCGGTGGGCGCGGGGTGATATTAGGGATGAGTGACGTCAACACCTGTGCTGCGTAGGCCTAGCCATATTGGAACTCGCGGAATACGCACTATTAGGTTAACTATCTGTAATTGCCGGCGGCGCACTTTTGTCCCTTCTTAGAGTTGGAATTTAGTTTATATAGAATAATCTTACAAGCTTGATGTGCTGTGTCGAGTGTTTTTACGTAACTTTTTTGAATTAACTATTCGCGTTGAAACCTTGTGGGAAAAAATCTATTGTTTAGGACTATTTTCAAAAGAATGGACAACAAGCTACGTGTGGTTTATGCAAAAAAGAATTAATTTTTTTCAATAACACCATCAGTTTAACATAATTTGGAATTTCCTACATTCAAAGTAAGTGAATCGCCTTTAAACTTTACGACTTTTCCTCATATATATGTATAATACATTTTTCAATATTTACTTATTTTTTTATTGTTTATTTTCTGGGGAAAAATTGTAGTCTGCCTTATCTACCACGACCGGTCATATGACCGGTTGTACGATTTATACATTTTTGTAATAGTTTCTCTCTAAGACTCAATGCCAAAACTATAAGGTCGTTACAAACGAATTTATCCGAAAAGTGTCTTCCAGAAAATGGTTTACGACCCTTCCAAGTGTTTACAGTTCTCGCTCGACTATCGGGTTAGCGGTGTTTATTTGCTTGATTGATATCCGATACGGTCCAGACCCTCGAATGTTCTTACGCCATCTTATCTAATATGACGTAAAATAAATAAACCTATAACTGAAGGAAATGTATAGACGTCTCCTCAGGAATTCAAATCAGTATAGTCTTGTGACACGAACAGAGTGCATCGAAACGTGAAAGTCACAAAGAGCATACTTGGCAGTCTTTTATTATTATTTTGTAATATTTTATATCGTATTACGTGTTATAAGTGCCATTTTCAAAATAATGAACAAGACTAACAATACGTCGGAGTAAATTTCACATTTTATCTTTTATTCATTTTTTTGTTATCCATTTTGATTTACATTTTCATTTAGTTTTTATTTTCTCCGTTGAATACTTACCCCAAAATGTCAAGACATTTGAGGAGTGCGAATGTATTATTAGAGAGAATAAATGATATCGATGCAGAATGTTCTGAAGATGATCAGGAAATTCTGGATATGGAAAATAACAATACGGAAAATTATGATCCACTTGAAACCGACTCGAACACCGATGAGAACGAAGAAAATATTTCGAACGTGCGTAGAGGACGTAAGAGAAGGAGATTTTTAGTTAGTTCCGATAGTGAAAATGAGGAAGAGGTAAACGGTACAAGTTGAAGAAAATGACACCCGAACCCCGGAGACAATTTGTATAATAGCACCAAATTTGGCGTAGGTGTGACCAAATGGCCAGAAATTATTCGGTAAAATATAAATCTCGGAGATGGCATTTGCAAGTATTTTTTAATATCTTGGATTTAGCCGGGATAAATGCATGGGTTTTATATAATTAAACCATGGGAGGAGAAATTACAAGACATTAATTTCTATTCCAATTGGCAGAAGAACTTGCCATCGAATACCAACAAGAGCTCGGCAAAGAAAATCAACCAATACCCATCGCAAGTACAAGTACAGGTTCCCATGAACGGAAAACATGTTAGATAAGATATTGTAAAGATAATAAAATGTAGATTATGTACTCTTGAATAAAAGAAAATATATTTGTATACTGGTAAGCTGGCTATTGGTCTGCATTCAATATTGAAAAATATAAGTTGTGAAAGACCGGTCATTTGACCTGCCGCGGTAGGAATAGGTATATGTGAAGTGTCGGTAGGAATAGTGTTAAAATAATATTTAAGTCGAGTTCACCCAGTTTAATATTTATCGAAAATATCAGATGAATCATCAGCAACAGAAACTGAAGCGGACGACCCTGATCAACTTGTAAGATCTTTAACAACAAAATCTAGTATGACTAGTACTAATATGCCTAGTAATAGTATGTCTAATACTAGTATTACTAATAAGCGAAAAATACTGGAAGGCAGTAGTAGTACAATAACTCTGAAAAAACCACGCCAGTTAAAATTATTAAAATTGCAATCTCCAAAATTAAATTTAAATGAAAGTGAAGTGAATGGAATTAAAAAGAAACTAATAAAAATGATAGTGACTGACTTTCAACCATTGTTGAAAATCAAGGATTTTTAGAGAATACTAAAACACTTCAACCAATGTATACCAATCTAAGTAGGAAACTACTAACAAGTTTTATACTGCCAAGTTTTAATGAAGAAGCGGTGTCGAAATTAAAAAGCGAGTTAAAAGCAATACATCATATTTTCAGATATGTGGACATCGGACAGCAATTATTTTCTCACTGCCCTCAAATGTACTAGCAACAAAAGAAATACTTGGCAATCATACTGAACAAAATATCGCTAATGAAATAACCATAACATTGACTGAATGGAATATTTTGAATAAAGTGGTAACTGTTGTGGGACAAACATTAAAAATGCAATCAATTCGCACCTAAACAAATACCACTATCCATGTGTTGCGCATACATTAAATTTATGCCTTAAGGAAGATCCAAGATTGGACAGTATATTAATAAAGTGTCGTGCATTAGTGGCTCATTTTAAACATATTGTGTATGCAGCAGAAAAACTGAAATTAACTCAAGAGGAAATGGAAAAGTAAAACAGGACGTTTTTTCTATTAATAATTAAAAATCCTATTTCCATCACAGTCACGAGCCTTGAAAGGACTCCAGAATATTTAGATGCCATTGATTTGGGTATTTTAGAAGACATTGTTCCTGTTCTAAAACTCGTTGAAACGATAACAACCATTTTGTTTGGAGAAAAATACTCTACAATATCTCTCATTATTCCTTTGATAAGAGGCGTGTTCTACTGATTAAACAATTTTAATCCAAAAACAGAAGATTGATTGTTATTAAGTAATGATCTAGTTAATGTTATTAATAGTAGATTGGGTCTACCAGAGACAAACAAAATAGTAGCCGTAACAACAATTTTTGATCCATGATTTAAAAAGATTGCTTTTGAACTTGAAGAAAATGGAGATGTGGCTCAAAAATGGATTACTGAGGAAATTTCCACTATGATTTCTGAACTTAATTATAAGGAAGAAGAGCAAACTGCGATCCAGGTGTAGTTATACATGAAACCGGTTTAGAAACTATTGATATTTGGATCCATTTCGATAAAAAGATATCTAGAGAGCGGATAAAAAAGCTTAAAAAATATGAAAAAAAGCACTTAAAAAGGCACAAAATTTAGTGAAAAAAAGCATTAAAAAAGCATAAAAACAGGAAAAAAAGCATAAAAACACGAAAAAAGCACTAAAGAAGACTATATTTTCTTAATATGTTACACGTTTATCAACATATTTTACATAGAAATTCTGCTTAAAACTAAAATAAACACACTTTCTTTACTCAATATATAATATCATGTAAGTATTTAAAAATTAAATTGTAATTTTGTATACATTTCAAAATAACTAAAATCTATTCATGAAAACAGTAGATCATTAAATGTTGTTCTAGGGGTTTAATTGTAAAAATTATTACTTCTGACGCTCAATAAAGTTTTGAAAGTGAAAAAGCTTCTCTTTATTTTAAATTATAGCTGGATCCATTTGAAAATTGCCATTCAAAATCAAGTTTAATTTATTTAATATAAAAATCCTTCATTTTCACCGAATACTTCTTTCGATATTATTTTGATTTCTTGGCCAATGCGTCTAGGTATTATCTAAAATGAATCTGCTTTTATAAAGATTTGATTGTGTTGCTCACAAAATTTAAACGCGATTTTGTGTAACTAAATTGTTTTGAAGGAAGCTCTTGTTTCTTAAGAATTGTTTGACAGTCATTAACTGATTTGCTTGTCGTTTCGGGAAAGTTGTATATAACCTTATTAAATTCTTCAAAATTGTTCGCATAGTACATCGTAGAATATAGCCAAGTTCCCCATTTTGTTAGCACTGGTTTATGGGTCAGTGAGTGACTCCTTGAATAATTGCACTCACAGAAGAATATAAGAACTATTTTTCCATATTTAATTAAATCTACAAATGGAAATTTCATTCTTATAGTTTCAGAAATTCGTTTCTATCCATGTGCTAAACTTGTACAATGCACAAAATGCATTATTACTAAAATTTTGTCACTTGGTATTGTCTACGGCAAAAATAAGCTTGTCAGTCCATCATTTATGAATTTTGCTATAATGTTATTATCAGTTTTCTTCAATTCTTTTGTATATATCAAAATACTATTGGTCGGATGTCTTCATGTTAAACTCATATTATTAAATTAAACAAGCGTCTGTGGTTTCATCATCATATATAATTATTGTTAATAATATCTTTCTATCTCAAGAGCTACATATTTTTTTCTCGGGAATGCGCATTTTACAATATTTTCCCAAGAAAGATTTAAATGCATTATTTTGTAATTTTCTTAAAGGGATATTCAAATGTAAATGTATTTTGCACAAATGTAAATTTAATTTAAATTGTCCATCGTTTGTTGAAGATGCTAAAGATTGTGAAATTGTGATGTTTTTTTAGTTCAACTTTGAACTTTTTCAAACGTTTTTGATGAAGTGTTGTTATAACATGTTTTACATACAAGTCTTGACTAGTTAGGATGCCGTTGAGAATTAAAATAAAACTTACTATTTTTAAACATGCCTTACAAAATAATGTATAATTTTCACTTGTTAATTCTGGATAGTCTCTAATTAATTCTTGTATTGTGGTTTTCACCTTTTGCATTATGGGTAAAATATACATGTGAATTATATAATATTATTTATCTGTGATTCTCCAGATTAATACGATTCACGCATAAAATATATTTTGATAAATAAGCAAAGTTTTTGGAATGTCAATTCAATAGTTTATGAATGCGAGTTTGAATATGAAAATTAACGAAAACGGTAAATATGCGCCAGTCGTCCCATCCGTATTTTTGCCGAGAGTAGAAAATTGATACGGTTGCAGAACACCTGATTATTAGCTATGACTTAAATTTGTTTACATTTAATACTTACTGGGGCCCCTGTTTGGGCCTAGTTTAACGACGTTTACATACGGAATATCATAGGTGTGATTCCTATGAAGCGTTCGTCTGTATTATCTGAATAATGAGACGGTCTATTATATCTACTTATTTATAAACGAATCCATTGTAAATTGGTAATTTGTACTAATATTTATTAATAATAAAATTCATTATAATTATTGTATCATATTATGAAGATTTTAAACAATTATGTTGTCAAAAGACACGAAGAAAATATGTAATATAAATATAATCTATAAATGATGGGATACAGATTTTTACGAAAAATCTCTATATTAGCACATTAATTTAATATCAGCGTGAAATTTTTATTAAATGTTTTTGAAATGTTTAAGAAAATGCTCCAAATAAGCATCATAATATAAAAAAAGCATGAAAATAAGCATAAAAAGTCAAAATAAGCACAAAAAGTCAAAATAAGCAAAAAAGCACAAAAAACGTAGCGCTAAGTAATCACATTCTTCAAGATTCGTATAGATATTAAGAAATTTTTTCGATGCTCTTAATATTAGGGATAAGCATAATGCCAGAAATCCGCTCTCTAAAGATATCAAAGGCTCAAACAAGCACTACTCCAAGCACCATGGTAATGCTTGCTGTTCAGCAATATTTAGAAATGCCTCATCTCAATCGGATAAAAAATCCTCTGGAGTTTCCATTTCCATTTCCATTTCCACACCTTGCTTGTAAATATTTATGTATTCCTGGGACATCTGTGCCTTCAGAACGAGTGTTTTCCAAAGCTGGGCAATTTGTAAATATTCGGAGAAATCTATTATCTCCACAAAATTTAATTAAAATTATATTTTTGAATGGATATTTTTAATTCTTCGTTGTATAATTTGTAATAATCATCATATTATAACAAAGGCATAGACTAAGATTTTTTTTCATGTTAATAAAATCTTGTTCGTATTCAACGAACATTAAACTATTTTGGAAACTTTGTTGTATATTTATTTAACTACCCACTGAAAATTTAAAAATTTATTTTAGAAGCATAATTATTTCAACAATCGATTATTACTTTTCGAATAATCTGAAGATCAATTAATCATTCGAATGATCCCTCGAATTATAATTCGAGAACCGATCGCTTTTAAAAATAAATTCTTGATGATAATTCGCGTAGCTTGTTTCGGTGAGTAATTTTTTGTAATTGAACTTTGCAAATATTGTAATTTATAAATATATAATATCTATAATATAGAGGAAAAATATTTTATTTGAAACTGTCAAACTCATTTTAACATTTTTTTAACAATTTCAAGACAATAAAAACAACGATAACATAATTATGATGATTCAGATTTGTTTGAATATTGTATGTGAGGTCATTGCATGCAGATGGAATTCCTGATTGTTTTTTATATGCATATTGCTGCGAGGCTATGATTTTACTTGAACGTATGTGTTTATGGAGTTGGTTAGGAATAATGCTTTCAGTAATACTTACTAGACAAGATGTTATTGATATTTGGCGGTAGTTCTTAGGATAAAGATGATCACCGTTTTTATATTTAGTCGTGATGATTTTTAACACTTTGGGATAAATACTTGAGGATGCAAGATATTTTATAAGTTTGTTTGTGATGTCATTTTTACCAGGTGCAGAGTATATTTTAAAATTCTTAATTATTTTCATAATTTTCTATTGATTGGTATTTTCAGGTAAAATATAGCTACTCTTCTTTTTGTATTTCTTATTCAGTATTTTATTTATTTCAAACCAAGTTTTCTTTTTGTTACCTTCTGCAGCTTTTATTTTATTACCATAATATTTAGTTTAGTTGTTTTGTCTTTTGGATATAAATACAATTTTCTTAAGTTTTTGTTTTGTGGGTTGATAAAATTGACGTTTTGTTTATATTTTTAAATTTCTTCTTTACTTGTTCGCGGTTAATAGTTCTCTTATATACTTTTTCATACATATATTTTGATTTGTTTGTTATCCATTCATTTATAACGGCATTATGGTCGGATCTTGATGTCTCTTCAATAGTAAATTTTATTAATTGGTTGTTTTTTTGTTGATAGTATATGATCTAATATATGTTATTGCTGCTGAGCTTGAAAATTTTTCCTTTGACTACTTTTTTAGTTAAATCCTCAACTTTTTCGTCGGCGCGTTGCTGAGGAATTTCATTTAACGTAATACTTTTGCTTAAATTTTCTTATTCAGATCAATAATCTTCTTTTTAGTTTCTCATTTTCTGATTTAAATTCTTTTAGTACGTTTTTTTAATTCTCGGTTTTTTTATAAATTCCCTAAATGGGGCATGATAAAAAAATGAAAAAGATTTAGGGGGACTCCCCCTCGCTTACTCCTCTATTTCGTTCGATCCTACCATATATGCTGATATGCTTAAAGTAACACACTTGTAGTTTGAGAAAAAAATAGGGGATACTCTCTTCACATTACAGTGTTCGTTGTAGTTAGAATTAGAATTTATTTTTGTCCATTACATAGTTTGTTAACAATATTAACACGTCAAGTACACAAAAATAGTTAAAATGGCAAATATGCGATAAAACGCTAAAATCCTAACATAATATAATTGCAAAAAAATTTCAAAGTAAATTGGTTAGGAGATAGCTCTTATTCTTGGTGCTACATAATTGTATAGTTTTTAATCTCAGTTATGATATAAAAAGCCTGCTGCAGAAGTAACGATTTTAGTTTTTGATCGATTCCTGATTAATATGGAGAATTTTCAAAGAATGTTTGGGTATTTGGGTTTGGGTTTGGTGAATCACAATTTTTGCTTTGTTTCGGGTCGGGTACTCATGAATATCGTTAGTTTCTGGAAAGTTGAATTATTAAAATGCATATAGCACAAAATTTTATATATGTAAATACAGCACAGTATTAATATTTTTTCTTGATTAAACTTCGGTTTTCAGGTTGCTGTAAAGTTTAAGTTGTGCACTAGTCTGATAATACGTTTTTGTAATAAAAATAATCTATCGGCATCTTTGGGTCGGCCTCGTAAAGACATTATAAGTGGAAATAAACTATTGCTAATATATATTGTTAATATACACATTATGAAATTGATTCTTAATTCCTGAGATTATGTAATATGATTTATTTAAATTAAAATAAACAAATTCAATATAACTATTCCATTTGAGATGTTGATCTAAAACTACTCCCGAATATTTTGTGTAAAGTCTTAATGAAAAAAAGTCAGCAGTTGCTCATCACGCATTAACAACGGGTCATAAATTTTCGGTAGACAGTGTAAAATTATTACAAATTTCCAATAGTTATAACCTTAATATTTATTTATTTATTTATTTATTTCTTAACAGATACCAATCTAATTACAGAGAAACTTAAATTAATTTAAATTTAACTTTAAATAATAATTATAATAGTCTTAATTTGACTTAAATTAAAAATTAAATAATATTTATAATAATAATTAACATTAGCATAGCGCAACAAACCTAATAATAAATGAACAGTTGTTTAATGAAAATATTTGATTACAATGCAACTTAATTTTAATACGAAAATAAATAATTTCATGAATAATAATGCAGCAAAATGATAAATAAAAATACCTTAGCGTATAGTGAAAAATAAATTAATTACACACAGAAAATATAAATAAACGTTAAAATGTGGAATCGTTAAAAATATCCACAGTGTACTGAACCTCATGATAAGCTTTGATTAACTTAATCAATGGTGAATTCCCATGGTGGTTTAGTCGCGGAGTGTTATATTGAAATGTCAAAGCATTTCTTGTGGCGCAATAAGGAACGTGAATACCAATAAGGCTTAAAATATAACTACAATCACATTTATTGTTTAAGATATTATGCAAAGTTTTTACAAATATTCTTTTGTGCCTGTCCGAAATTGTTCCTAAACCAAACATTCCTAGCAATTCAAAATATGTAACATTTACATCAGGATAGAAACCACGAGCGAGAAAGTGTAAATATTTGAAAAATCGCTTCTGGATTCGTTCAAGTTTTTTTAGGTGTATTAAGTAGTTAGGTGACCATATGGGTGCGCAATAATCCATTTCGACAGAACCAATGAACGAAATAGCGATATCAATGATGAGGGATTCTTAAAATCTTTTATTGATCTAATAATAAAGCCCAGTGCTTTATACGAATTCGAAACTAGTTGATCTATGTGACTAACAAAATTCAAATTATGATCGAAATATATTCCCAGATCTTTGACAGAATTCGTTCGCGTCGTATTTCTATCACTAATTTTGTAAGTGTACGCAATATTATTACTTCTTTTCTTCGAATACGAAACGGAGTAGCATTTATCTGAGTTTAATAAGAAGTCATTATGTTTACACCAATTCTCTAATTCTCTTTTATAAAAATGGTAAATAACAGTGGTCCTAAGTTAGATCCCTGTGGAACCCCGCTATTAGGAGTGAACACATCTGACATACATCCCTTGTACTCCACAAACTGTTCTCTATAGCTTAAACAAAATTTTATTGCTACAATTATATTCGAGCTTATATTGAATTTATGTAATTTTTCAAGGAGTAGAGAATGAGAAACTTTGTCAAATGCCTTTGACAGGTCTGCGTATATGACGCCAGTTTGTAAGTTATTATCTATGGAGTTTGCCACCCTTTCTGTAATACACAATAAGTTGGTTAAAGTAGAACGATTCTTCATGAAACGATGCTGATTCATACTTATTTGTGATTTTATATTTGAGTATAAATAATCAGATACTAGACTTTCGAATACTTTAAGGAAGTTGCAAATGATATCAATAGGACGGTAGTTTAAGATATCGGATTTATTGCCGGATTTAAAAACAGGGCAGATTCGAACACGCTTCCATAACTTGGGATAGATACCAGTTTTCAATATTCTATTAAAAAGAAATGCCAGTGGCTTGTATATAATAACTGCTATATCTTTTACAAAAAAATCGGGTAATTGATCAACTCCAGCAGTGATTTTTGATCCAAGGGTTTTTAATTTGTTAAGAACGTCATTCTCACAGAATGTCACATTTCCCATTATATCAAGTGATATAAGTGAATCATTTGTGTCGTTATTAGAGGTGTATACTGCGCTGAAACTATGAGCAAAACTATTTACTATTTTCTTGGGATCAGTGAGAGTTTCATTGTTATACTGCGTGGTACCTGGTATACGGGTGGACTTTCTGTTGTTATTTATAAAATTCCAAAAATTCTTAGGATTGTATTTTATGGATGATTCAGTGTGATTTATAAAATCCTTATACGCACTATATATTTTTTTCTTGAGATCCTTGCGAAATTTGTCAAATTCATTTCTATTTATAACAGAATTGTCTCTTTTCACGTTTTTTATGTTTAGTTTGTATTAATCTTATAATGTCACCATCAAACGAAACTGTATAAGACCTTTTACATTCCTTACGAGATTTTTGCTTGGGCACATACTTATCACAAGCCGAATATAAGAGCGAGTAAAATTTCTTACATATTGAATGTGTGTTTCCAGTAAATGTATCCATTCCGGCCCAGTCAATATTACACAACTCATCATATAGCAATGAAAAATTAGCTTTCCGAAAATTATAAGCGACTTTTCCTATACATGAGGTGTTACAACTACGGCTTGGGCCCTCCCAAGATAACATAATATCCAGTGGGGGATGGTGCGAATCGATAGGTACTAAAGAATCGTCACACTTATTTATATTGCAAGTTAAATACTCAGTTAAAAATACGAGATCTAGTAAACGATCCATTCCATTTAAAATAGAGTTGAATTACGTAATTCGCAGAGTTGAGTAATATTATTTAAAATTTACAATTTTTGTGTGTTAGCATGGGGATTAATAAATTCGGGAATATTAAAATCACCACAAACTGTCCTTAAACTGCATGGGGATTAATAAATTCGGGAATATTAAAATCACCACAAACTGTCCTTAAACTGCTATTCACCCCTGCGCAACTCCCTATCGTCTCGAAATATGACATAATTATTAGAAAACAGTTCATTATTATTGACATTCTCTTTGAGCCATGTTTCAGTTAAAAATATAACATTAAAATTGTTACACTTTACGTTATTGTAAAAAGAAGCTGTTTTTGTATTAAGGCCACATACATTTCGATAGTAGCAGCTAAGTGATATCTGCTGAGAAGTGTCTAGTTTTCCGAATTATGCTTTCAATTTCCAGTTCTGTTTAGTGTGCTTATAATTGGTATATCATTAATAAACTTAATTCTTAACTTCCCCTTTCGAACTTCTTTCTTTTAACTCAGCGTGTAACAATTTCAATTCATTTCTCTGCATTAACGTTAAATCTCGTTTGAATTTAAAGGTATTAGTATTTTGATTAGAGAAGTCAAGTTTTAATATTTCATCAACTGTTTGAATATTTTTATACATCATTTTAATTGGACGGTAATTTTGACTGTTTTTCTTTCCAAGACGAATCGCATTTTTTGGTTGAGGAAATGGTCCGCGATTGTGCAGGATTTTGTCGATTTCTTGAAGATCGTGCTGTTTTCTATCATCTAAACTTGAAGATTATGATTCCGGAATGTTGTAGAGTATAATATTGTGTCTTCTAGAATTCCTTTGAGTAATTTCTGTGACTGTGTCATTTACAGCTGTTTCTGATATAACAGACACTGTCTGACTATTTATTCCTTGACTTCTGAATTGCTGAAGTTGAGCTGACATAGTATCTAAGCTGGCTTCCATATTTTTAACTTTAACATCAAGCGTATTAATTTTAGTTTCATATCTTTGTAATAATTCTTGCATTTCCATCTTAAACGACGCAAACAAATTATTTAAAAGTTTGTCAAATATGTTTTCTATTTGATTAATTTGCTCCTGATTAAATGAAACGGCCCCACTTTATACACGACATTTTTCACATTTCCAAGAACTAGTTTTCAAAGACTTCAGTTGTCTAATTTCCGCCGTAGTTAGATCTATACATTTCCCATGGAACCATTTTTCACAAGTTCCCGCACATTTCATATAACATGAATTGGGACCAATATTGCCCGCGCATTTGTGGCAATTAAAACCCAATATGCTTAGGCTAATTTTAAGTATCCGCAAATATACAAAAAGAGGAAACAATAAACGAAACACAAACTTCACGCTACTGGGTCCGTAGTAGCGGCTTTTTTAACACAGACAAAGACGAAATAGACAATGGAGGGGTAACATAAGAAAACAAAGGAAATAGTAGGGAAATTAATAAATTTATTCGAATACTCAGGCAAATCATCTATGTACACCTTTGATTTGCAGAATCAACCTTGAGCGTAGAGGAGATGCACAAAATTAATTAAAATAAATAACACGCTTACCAACCAAGTGCCTAATATGTAATTATATAATTACAATCTTCACACTTCTAACACTTTGGTGTACCATTTTCAAAATTATTGATAAAGTATTTTACTAATAAATCACGATTTATCAGGAGCTTCACTTTCGACATGCACTCGCACTCGCTAATTAGAAGCAATCCACATGAAAAGACATCAATACAAATTGTTAAATTTCGAATTAACCGCTTTAAATAATCCATTACTAGAAATACTAATCCCGAAAAAACCCAATCACTAACACAATTGTTCATCTTGTCCCCTGTTTTTTTTCTAATCCGCACAGGTATATATTAGATTGATTTAACTCATTTATTTAGTTTGCTATTGATAATGGTCACTTAGTGACTGAAATGTACATCTAGGGATTAGTAAACCAAGTGAAAAAAGTGCCGAACTAGTGTTTTATTTAATTATAAATATTTTCACGTACTCTTAAAATTCAAAAAGTATCAAGATGATTTCCTGGTCAACCGAGTTTCATAAATTTTTTCAAACAAAAACAAAAATCAATCTAATAAGTGCAAACATATATTTTTTACAACAATGTGTAAAAAAGTGATATTTCCTAAATTCATAAAAGTGAGAACCAATAACCACAATAAGAACTTATCTAAGTTAGTAACCGGAATTAAAAAGAGTGGCATAAATTTGCAATAAGCGTATTACATAAAGAACGCACAAGTTACGAAATCTCCGCTTATGAACTACATCTAAAACTGAGTAAATATGATATATGGGATGAGTCATTAAATAAAATGTATACAGATAAGTGCTAAAGTTAAGAGGAAATCGATCATACTACATATGAAACTTAAACATATGCTCAACTAAAAACACCAAAGCAACAGCAGCAGACAAAAAGTGACAACAGAACTCCCACAAACACTGGTACACAATAAAACAGAAGACGTGTTTCTCGATAATGAATTAAACCTTTTGAAAGAAGGACTCAACCATGCCGTCCACCCAAAAGATGATTACATCAAAAATATCGTAAATGACATAGAAATTGCCGCCTTGAGATTGAAAAGAAACAATACAGTTCCGCCTAGCCGCTAAGAACACCCTCAAGAAAGTAAGAAGTAGAAGTAATACAGGAATGAATAAAAAAAGAAGGAAGAATCAAGACCCTGAAAGAGAAAGACTGTTACTATCTGAAATCTGACAAAGGTACTGTTATTGTAATTGTTAAAAAAGTGACTACATAAGTGATGTGAACCTATTATTACGATAGATAGAGGCCCCTATACTAATTTAAACAAAAATCGCTTAAATAGTTACGTCAAGAAAATTATTGCCTCAAATCTCCAACATCTTTATTAAACAAATAAATCAAAAACCCTAAACTACCGAGGTTACACTGTCCACCGAAAATTCACAAACCCGGAAATCAATATAGACCTATAGTATCCAACATTAATTCACACACAGACAATGTAGCCAAATGGCTTGTAAACAAATTTCAGAAATTAACAATTAATAATGACTTCTCAATAAAAAAATCCATTTGCCTAGCCAACAAATTAAAAAATATCACCCTACAACCTGACAAAAAACTTATATCGTTTGACGTAGTATCCTTGTTCCCAAGTATCCCTTTAAAGGAAATGATAGACATTTTAAAACAACTATTGTTATACAATCAGACACCCGAAAAACATATACAAAAATATCTAGATCTTACTGAACTAGTCATGGATTGCAATGTGTTTGAATTAAACAACGCCTTTTACAAACAGACATTCGGTACCGCAATGAGTAACCCCTTGTCACCATTTCTAGCTAACATTTTCCTCAATCATCTAGAAAACAGAGCAGAATATTTCATACCACACTTCCCTAATACATGGTTCAGATATGTAGACGATATTTTCGCGATAGTTAAAACGGACATAAACTTAGACCATTTCACATTCTCACTAAAAAAATTATTCCCTAGCATAAATTTTACATACGAAAATAAGGGACAGCTCGCATTTGTCGTTATTTTAATTATTAGAAACGATAAGAAACTAGAATTTAATATATATAGAAAACCTACCCACACCTATAACTACATACACTTCCATTCCAATTCTCCCATGAAGCATAAACTAGCAGCATTTAATAGGATGATTTACAGAGCGTTTTCCCTACCTTTGACCGATCAAAACAGAAAAAAATGAACTCAATTTAATCTATCAAATAGGAGATTCTTTGAACTACCTGTGACTCACAGTAAAAAAATTAATTGATAAAACATTTATTCAGACACACCCTTCACTCAGCCACTTGCTTAACACCAATTAAAAAACCAAATAATAACACGAAATATATCAAACTTCAATATGTCTCCGAATTAAATCAAATCTTAAACAAACTTCTTAAAAAAATTAATTTACAACCAGCCCACTACACCACTTCAAAATTGAAAAACATTCTAGGAAATACCTTCTCGAAAACTAACAAATTACAACAATCTGGCATTTATTCCATTCAATGTTCCCATTTTGACAAAATCTACGTTGGCAGACATCAATACAAATTGTTAAATGTCGACTTAACCGCTTTAAATAATCCGTTACTATAAATACTAATCTCGAAAAAACCCAATCACTAACACTATTGTTCATGTTATCCCCTCTTTTCTCCTAATCCGCACAGGTATATATTAGATTGATTTAACTCATTTATTTAGTTTGCTATTGATAATGGTCACTTAGTGACCGAAATGTACATCTAGCGATTAGTAAACCAAGTGAAAAAAGTGCCGAACTAGTGTTTTATTCAATTATAAACATTTTCACGTACTTTTAAAAATCAACAAGTTAATTGTATATTTTTTATAAATATTAGATATTTGTATTTTAACAGTTTTACTTAAGTTTACTATTAAATTAAGTTGTTTGCATTACTTTTTAAACTAATTTTAATTTTAGCTTCGTTTAATGAATCAGCTGATATTAGAACTGCACTATCATCTGCGTATATAAAAACATCCCTCTCGGTAATGTGAAATGGCAAATCAATGGCATATAACAAAATTATTAACGGCCCTAAATTACAACCCTGAGCTTTACCCACATCTAGGATAATGAGTCCTTATATTTGACAATATATTTCCTTTGGCTTAAGAATGACATAATCCAACTAATCATAAAATTACGGAAGTCCATATCCTGTAATAAATTTTGTAAAATATCATGATTTATGGTGTCGAAGGCTTTTTTTTAAATCGAACATGATAATAAAACACAATATTTTTTTAATTGTAGCATATTTAAGGTGTTTTGTATTAAATTTACGCTGGCGGTCTCTGTTGATCTGCAACACCGGAATCCATATATATAATAGCTACAGGTCTACTCTACCCGTTTGTTTAACTGAGTAATTTAAATTTTTAGCCCCATCGTAAATATACTGCAAATCCTATTAACAGGGTTCCTAATTTTTTTCAATGGAAATGCTACGTTGAAGCACCATTTGAAATGATCGTCCAAGTTATCGAATAGGATATAAATGTCAGTATCGTCAGACCATGCAGAACATTACTTTTGTTAAAAAGATATTTAAATTCGTTTATATTTGATTCCAAATATTGCCGTTTGTTTACGTAAGTGGTCGAATTGTTGTTATGTAATTTTACTTTTCATGTTTTACTTAAAGACAGTGTACAATGGTACAGACCAGGATCAAAATTACATTTAGTTTGTACTATGTCCATCTTATTTTTTTAATAAATAATCAATGGAATCTGAATTAGGAGATTATTGAATTCTTGTGGCATCCTTTACGAGGGTAGATTAAAAGTTTCCGGAATGGGCAAGAAAACGCAGTAATTAAACAGGTTTTTTTTTATTTTTCAACATAGTACCCTTGCAGGGCGGTGCTCCAACTTTTTTAAGCCTTCAGAAAAATATGATTTCGGGAACTCTGCAAAATAAGCTTTAGTGGCGTCGATGACCTTCTCATTTGACGTAAAGCGCTTGCCTCCGAGCCAAGTCTTCATGTTTGTGAACAAAAAGAAGTCGCATGGGGCCAGGTCTGGTCGTAGCCCAATTCAACCAATTTAGCATTGGCGATTCGGGATGAATGGGTCGGCGCGTTGTCGTGGTGGAAGAGCACTTTTTTCCGCTGCAAATGAGGCCGTTTCTCTTTCAATATGCCGTTGAATTGATCCAATAAATCGCTGTAGTATTGTCCCGTGATAGTTCTTCCCTTCTGCAAAAAGTCGATATGTATCACACCTTGCGAATTCCAAAAAACGGTGGCCATGACCTCTTCAGCCGATGGGACAGTTTTTGCCTTCTTCGGAGCAGATTGATTCCCCTGGAGAAATCCACTGTTTCGACTGCTGCTTGGTTTCTGGTGTGTAGTGGATCCATGTTTCGTCCACGGTCACGAATAGGCGAAAAAATCCGTTGGATTACGCTTTAACAAGGCCAAACACTCTTTCGAAGTGGTCACACGATTTCGTTTGTTGTCCATAGTCAGCAAACGCGGCACCCATCGCGCCGACAGCTTCCTCATACCCAAATGTTTGTGGACGATATTTTGCACACATTTATATGAGATGCCCGTGGTCTCTACTATTTCGCGCAACTTCACTCGTCGATCGGCTAACACGAGATCATGGACCATTTCTTCATTTGTGGCCGTTTTTGGACGTCCACTGCGTGGTTCATCCTTGGTTCTCGTATGGCCACGTTTGAACTCGCTCACCCAGAAACTAATAGTCGAAAATGAAGGTGTGGATGTGCCATGAACTTTCTGCAAAATATCTCGTATTTCCGTCGCCTTTTTCCCATCCATCCAGAAATGTTTGTTTTTATCCATTTTTGCAAAAGTGCCTGACTTGCTTCACAAGATATCCTAGTAAACAAAAACGGAACGACGCACGTGTCTGAAAATTTGGCAGCTTACCTAAAATAGGTTAGCCTTGACAACCATCATAACAATTTCACGATACGCGCGCCATCTCTTGCCCATTCCGGAAACTTTTCAATCTCGTATTGATGAATGCAGATTGTGAGCATTTATTAAATCTCTAAGCAAATTTGAAACTTTGTTGTTCTCGTCAGTATTTAAATCGCCACATAAAAAATAGTTTAAATTGTTTAGGTAAAATATCTAAAAGCTGATTGCATTGATTGAAAAAGAACTCAATTATTTCATTATCTACACTCGGGGGTTTATAAATACAGATTATGCAAATTGTTCTATTAATCGATATCCCACAACAATCAATTACGCCTTCAATTGATAAATTACTTATAATTTTTAACGGTTTACTAATTTCCAATAAGTAATGTTTTACTAATATAGCCGACCCTCCATGGAAATCGATTTTTTTATAAAAATTAGCAAGAAATGCATAACCATCTACCTTACAAGCATCCAGTGAACCTCTTTCAACCAGGTCCGATAAACCCTTATTCAACATGTCGTCTAGTAAAGATGTGCCTAAAGATTTACAAAGCAAAAATGTGTGTTCCTGTAAAAGTGCAGCTCGATCAGGACCCAAATGTAGTATGTGTGATACTGTATACCACCCTTCGTGCATTGAAAGGAAGAAGGGCATCATATGGATTGACAAGGACTCAATTATTTGCTGTAAAGGAGAAGATGTAACACCTAACCCCACATCCTCCGAGGTTACAGAAAATGTGAGTAATATAATAATCAAAGATCTTGAATTGGCGTTTCTAAAAGAAACAATAAAAAACAAAGATATTCTTATTGAGGAGGTACGCGACAAAATTCGAATTATGAATAAAACTACTCAATTACTCGAAGAAAAGAATGTAAACATTGGATCTATAGTGAATGAGCAGGTTACAACTATAGGCAACACAAATAACCGCAAAATTGCCAAAAATAATGTAGCTATTAAAGCGGTTCCTGCATTAACACCTCAGCAGAATATAGTACGTTTGGGTTCGGCACCAAATATACCCAAAAACACCAAAACTTTATCTACCAACGAATTAAATTCTGACGGGAAGAAAAACCGCGACCCATCAGGAAAGGAGCGTAGGGACGTGAATTCATTTAATTCCCAATCATCCAGCGCCGACGCCGTTAAACAAACCGCTGTCTCCCAAGAAAGAGAAAAATCGTTTTAAATGAAAATGACGCAATTAGAAATGATGGTTTTCAAATTGTTAGTTACAATAAACGACAAAAACGTAAACGTACACAACCAATCTATGAAATTTCCGAGGAACCTTCTTCAATAAGGGCAGCGGTAAAATTCGGTTACGTACATGTCACCCGTCTGCACCCTAACACCACCATGGAAGATATAAAGGCATTATTAACAAAACAAAACTTTGATAAAATACAATGTGAAAAAATCGAGTCCAAAAATCCCGCCGAATATTCGCCATTTAAGGTGGGAGTACCAATTGAAGACTTACATCAAATTAAACAACCAGCTACATGGCCTAGAGGAATACGAATCAATCCTTTTTTACCGTGGATTCAAAAGACACACACAGTGAAATGAATAGTGGTAAAAATGTAATCAATTTCATGCATTTAAATATTCAATCAATGGGTAACTGTGTAAATGAACTAGAAGCATGTTTAAATGACTATAATATAGATATTGTTTGTCTGTCCGAACACTGGCAAAAATCTGAACAAATAAAATGTATTAAAATATTAAACTACAATTTAGTTTCAGATTTTTGTCGAGAAACAAATATTCACGGAGGAGTTTCAATTTACTCCGCTAAAAATATAATTTATTCAGCCCGCGCAGACATAAACCACATCGCCTCGGCATTGGTTTTTGAATGTGCCGCAATCGATGTTCATTTCTTAGCCGAAAGAATAACGTTTGTGTCTGTGTACAGGCCTCCTAGCGGAGACATTAATGTATTTTTCAACAAATTGGAAATTTTGCTTTCAATCCTCATTTCTAATAATAACAAGTATTTTATTTCTGGAGATTTCAATATCGACATATCAAAAGAAACCAAAACAACAAGTGCATTTAAAACATTGATAGAGTCATATAGTAGTATCTTTTTAGTTAAGGAATATACTAGAGTATCTAGTAATAGTAGCTCCTGTATAGATAATATTATTACCAATTTTCGAAATGTTGAAGATTGTCGTGTAGTAAATACGGGCTTATCCGATCACTATGCTCAGATTATAAACTTCCCTGCGTCGTTTATAACTGAAAAATCAAAAATTAGAACCAGACAATAGAACAATGGTCATGTATTTATAAAAATAATGATGCAAATACACAATTTAACTTGTTTCTAGCAATCTTCCTTAAACACTTTAATACTTGTTTTCCATTAAAATTAGTAAAAGTGCAAGATAAAAAATCCCAATTCCTATGTCACAGGAAACGTTACAATATAAACAATTAGTAAATTTATATGAAATTGTTTCTAAAAATTTGCCAATATACACCCCTTTATTAAAATATTATAAACAACTGTATAACCAGCATCTAAAACTAGATAAAACAAATTATTACGACAGAAAGATAACACATGCGACCAACAAAACTAAAGCATGCTGGGGAGTAATTAAAGAAGTAAGTGTCATTGATAAACATTCTTCAAAAAAACGAGAGTTAGACATGGACCCAAATAAAATGAATAATTATTTTATAAACATCGTAAACACTCAAATAAATACACAACCATTATACGATAATACAAATTTTCCAAAAAATTACTCTACTATGTTCTTGCGTTCGATAACACCCGAAGAAATAAAAACTATAATACAAAACATTGCAACAAAAAAAGCAGTGGGTTCGATGGGGTCTCTTCATATATTTGAAAAAATGTGTGGACTGCATTATTGATCAATTGTGCTTTTTAATTAATGAATCGTTAAGGCAGGGAATTTTCCCAACACAATTAAAACTTATAAAAGTAATACCTATTCTTAAAAATGGAGACCCCAATATCGAATCTAATTATAGGCCCATAAGTCTTATATCAATTTTTTCAAAAATTTATGAATATGCAATGATAAAACAAATGAAATCCTTTTTAAATAAACACCACATTTTATCACAAAATCAACATGGATTTACAACAGGAAAAAATTGTAGCACAGCTCTTTACGATTTTACTAAATTTATATATTCCTCTATGGAGGATGACCAGTTGTCGTGTGGGGTGCTCCTTGATCTCTCCAAGGCATTTGATTGCATTAATCACGAATTGTTATTGCAAAAATTAGAGTGGTATGGATTTAGGGGCGTGGTCCATCAATGGCTAAGATCCTACCTTACAGGAAGAACGCAGGTTGTTGAGATTAGAAAAAACAACGGTTTATATATGCACTCAGGAGGCTTGGAGATTATCAGAGAAGTGCCTCAGGGTAGTATTTTGGGACCCCTATTATTTAACATATATATTAATGACTTATTTTCGATAATTAACAATCCAAATGTAGCAATTATAAATTACGCTGATGACACAAATGTAGTAATAAAAGGTAGCGATAATACTCAATTAAGCAAAAATGGACTAGAAGTTTTAAAATCACTATTTGATTGGTTTCAAAATAATGGTTTACTTATAAACCAGTCCAAAACAAATTGTTTATTATTTTAAAAAAAATGAAACTTCAATTACACCACAGACCCTAAAATTTGGCGAGTACGAATTAACGACTATGCGTTCTGCAAAATTTCTCGGGATAATTGTAGATGACAAACTAAAGTGATGTAAACATATAACGTACATCTCAAATAAATTACGTAAGGTAATTCAATTCAATTCAATTCAATTCTTTATTTCACGTAGCCACCATATACAAAAAATACAAAAAAGCCGAAGCACGATACTCTTGTAGTGGATGTGAACGTCAAAATTATGGATAAAATATAATTGTGGTCTATAAATTACAAATACAACACATTAAAATCCTAGTTTAAAATAATAAATAAATAAAAACAATATATATGATACTAAAAATATGTATAAAATAAAAATATAGTCTTAGTCTAGAAATTGCAAATACAACACATTAAAATCATGGTTTATTATAATAATATTATTGTAAAATAAAAATTAAGTTAAAATACATCGTTTCGTTAAATAGGTTTAGAGTAAATTATTGCACATATAGCTTGTCAAGCAGATAAAAAATCAGAGATTTTGTAGAAGCATTTTGCCGCCAGAAATTCCTTTAATTTATGTTTAAACTGTACAATATTTTTACAACTTTTTATCTCTTTCGGAAGCTTATTGTTTATTAATATGCACATGTACCTTGCTGATTTCTCATAAAGAGTCGATTTATGAGTCGAAATACGTATGTCTGCGCTTTGCCTCGTATTGTATTCATGGGTAATGTTGTTTTTTTGGAATAAGTTCGTATTATTGAATGCATAAACCGCACACTTAAGTATGTAAATGCTGGGGACCGTTAGTATATTATTGGCAATGAAAGTATTCCTACATGTTTCCGTTTTACTCAAGCCGAATATTAGCCTTAGGATTCGCTTTTGCGCAACGAACACACGCGTTATATCGGCTCTACCCCAAATTAAAATGTTGTAGGATATGTGAGAGTAAGCCAAGGCGTAATATGCATCCAGTAAGGAAGTGCGGATAATATTATGTTTCAGTTTAAGAATGGCGTAGTAGGCGCTACTTAATCGAGAGGCGACATGGGCAATCTGGGTATCCCAACTTAGGTTTGGTTCTATGTAGGAGCCTAGGTATTTTACACAGGTGGATGCAGCCTCAATGGGAATAACGGGACGTTTCCTGTTGTAGAACTGCACTGTTGTTGTTTTGTCAGTGTTGAGGAGAATATTGTTTTTGTTGCACCAGTCGCACATTTCCTTATTTGTTGTATTGATTTTCAGTAGTAGATCATCTTGGTTGTTCGCGGATATCACAATTGCAGTGTCATCTGCAAAATTGATAACCTCACCCACTGAAATGTGATCGGTTAGGTCGTTAATGAATAATAAAAACAATAACGGACCTAAAGGTAAGCTACATGCTTCGTACATTAAAGAATAGCGTCCACTTTGAGATACTCAAACTGGCGTATTATGGAAATTTTGAGAGTATAATTAGATATGGAATCATCCACTGGGGTGCCACAGGACAGATTAACAATATATTTTTAATACAAAAGCGAACACTTAGAGTTATGTTGGGCCTAAAACAGTCAAAGTCATGTAGAACCTTATTCTCAGCAAATCGCATTCTTACTGTTTTCGCCTTATACATACTCGAATGTCTGCTATTTGTGTGGAAGCATAATAATTTATTTAGAAACAATAAAAATACACATTCTTACAACACACGGCATAAAATTAACTATACATATCCAGTTCATAAACACACCATAACAGAAAAAAGCTCTGAATACAGAAGCATGAATTTTTTTAACATTTTGCCTCATTATTTAAAAGAGGAAACTAATGTTAACATTTTTAAAACTAAATTAGTAGAAATCCTGTTAAAAATTGAACCGTATAATTTAGATGAATTTTTCATGTTTAAGTTTAAATAAATTATACTTATTTTGATGACGCCACTTTCTATATTATGTATATATTTGTATATTTGTAGAAATAAAGATGATTTATTATTATTATTATTATTAAACACAAGATATTAAAATTATATTGATCAAATAATAATTCAATATTGTTAATTTTGTTAAAAACTGATCTAATATTTAAATGAAAAATATTTAGATATATCCCGTTACAATTAGAAATTTTAGTATTTTCTGGTAATCCAATGCCTGTTGTTACCGTAGAGGTTGGTAGAGTTCCAGCGTTGCCTGTTGTTTCCTGGAAATAACTGCACTTTAATTCCTTCTGACCAATAGTTTATTAAGAATGGATTTGGCTTCAGTCTTCGGGACGGATCTTTTAAAACTTTAATGATAATGTTTGTTATTTAATTTATTTACGTGGAACTGCTTTTGTGGGAATTTCTTCCTTTAAGTATTGAAGGACATCATCTTCACTTGTATTTAATTGAGGATTAGACAAATGTAGAACAGTCATTGGCGCTGTTGCCGTAATTTCATTTTCTTCAGGTTTCTTTCTACCCGTTATAGGTGTTTAGTTATGACTAGCATTGGCTGTCTTGTTTGTTGATTTATTGTAATTTTCCGTATTAGTTTTATTTCGATGTTTATGATGTTAGTGTGTGTATATATTATCGGGAGTCTGCCCTTGTAACAATTTGATAGGAGATGAATTCAATTGTGAGTGAGTCATGGAATTTAAAGGTGATATATTTATTTGAGATTGGTGTAAATCTCTCCAAGACCTTGATTTTAAATCAAAGTAGAGAGTGTCTCTAATTTCCAAAACAAATTTATCTAGTAACTTATTTTCATTACCCAAATGTTCGTATTGAATTTCTATTTAGATTTAGGTCTACCACTGTTTCAGTCGACGAATTAGACGTATTAGATGTATCATCCGAGTTAAAATGTGACTCCATAGGTCCGCAACACAATATTCGATTATAGTGATATCGGTATAGTATTTTACACATCCAAAATGCATTATAATACCACACTTTACACACTGTAGTCCAGATAATTTAATGTATCAATTAAATAAAATATAAAGAATTATTATAATTGAATAATTGTACATAAAATCAGTATATTTGTTGGTTTGTTAATACTAGTATAGAAAATAAAATGTGCACAACTAAGTATTCTTTAGCATGAATGATGTTAGGTTCTACCACTTCGGTAGTGACGTCGTGTAATTTTATAAAATGATTTAGTAATAAATAATTCGATGTTCATCACAACAACCGAGTCACCCCCAAAAAAGAGAGTAACAGACAGAAATTTATAAATACTAATTTATTTATTTTCATTTGAGTTCCATTATTAGATGGAGCACAAATTTCTGTGTCCAAGCGCCATCTGAACAGTCTAAACGGCCTAACACCAAAATTCTTGTTAAGTTGATGGATAAAACAACGAAAAGAAATCAAATATGGTAGAATGTGTTTTATTTAATGGATACCAGGAAGACAATATAAGCATAATATGTGGAACATGAAAGGATTTTTGCAAATTTTTCAGTTAGGTTTTGAAGACGTTCTTGGATGGAATAAATAAGATAGTGTCACAGAAAGCTGGTTAGAAAGTTATTGAACTGAACTCGTGGTAATTTGTGAACAAAGTAACTTTATTTTACGTTTATTTTAAATTAATTGAACCGGTCACCGGAATTTTATTGTACTACGGAAATAATATTATTAATGTTCTTCATATATTGGCAGCCAAACACTCTAAAGTAGAACCTAATTATCGACGAGAGGCTGGAGAAGTAGTTCGGTTTTTTATTGAACCACAAGTTCTACATTTTTGGCACAAAGATAAAGTAACATTTTATCCGTTTTCTTAAGGGTAATCTTGTCGTCTAATAAACCTAGGGTTGACGGTTGGGGCCTTTTCCCAAAACAAATTACCCTTGAGGGTGGCTACTGTTGAAGTTTCGGGTTCCCGCTCAACTCCTGATTTTCATACGTCGATTAATATAATTTCTTGTTTTTCTTTTTACTTAAACAAGGTTTTAGATGATAGAGATTTGCGTTTGGTTTTGTAATTGTAGTACTTGGAAAACTTGCCTTAATTATTCGCGCCACAAATTGGCGCCAGACATGAGGCCTTTTAATACAAGTTGACGGTCCTTTTTCGGACCTTAAATATATTTTGGGCCCATTTTGGTAATGTTTGTGTGGCCCTTAACGGCCTATTTTTATTTTTCTTTGTTAGCCTATCTGTTTTCGTTAGTTATTTTTCCTTGTATTGCTTTATCATAGACCGCACTTAGTGGGTTGGTCCTTTTGAGAAGATATTGGTGGGTGTAGTCGTAAGATTCTCTTAAGATCAGGAGAAGTGTCTATTCTGTAGATCCGAATTAAAACATTTAGGATATGTCGTTAATCGTAATGTGTTGCATGTAGATAAAATTAGAACCATCTTGGATATACTTACACCTTCGTTCGTTTCGGAAGTACGGTGGATTATTAGAATAGTGTCGTGGTATCGTCGTTTTTTGCCAAATTTTTCAACACTCTGATGGCATTATGGGATGTACAATCCCATTAGTCGTCTAATGCGTTTTGCAAATATAATTAATAAGGACCCTAATTTCGACTTATTTTCTTTATCATTTTCTATTTTTAAAAAACGTTTACGACATATGGTTTTATCCGATTTCATTGAGTTATTTTAACCTGATTTAATTTATTTTTTAATCTATTGTTTATTTGTATATAGTAGGATTTTATTTTAATGTTTTTATTGTTAATTTATTTTAGTTTCTAGTATCTGATTTTATTTTATGTTTTTGTTTGTAATTTCCCTTTTTTAATGTAATTCCATCTGTGATAAGTGCTTTTGCACACACTTAGTCTGTAATATCTGTGATACAACGCATTTTATTGATTTTATTTATATTATTTATTTATACAAATGAAATATTAAAATATCTCGTGCAGTTGTTAATGATAATAATTAATATTGAGAGTAATAAATCTCTATGAGCATTACTGCACTAATGTTTTACATAATAATGTAAAAACTCCAGCTAACAGTTAAAACAACTACTCCCCGTACTAAAGCACCGCCAGGCATTGAATGATATAACTGTTAGCTGTCGTTACATGTCTAAAATTATATTTAGCACTATGTAACAATTTTGTGGTGTTATCGTTTCTTAACCGCGTCTCGAAAAATGTTATGTAAGACAATCTGCAGACACGTGTTTCGCTGTATCACAGCTCATCAGTGCAGCTATGTCGTAATTACGTGCGTCCTTCCAGTTGGAAGGCC
>OZ018399.1:30874909-30937960 GCA_963969525.1 Ontholestes murinus
GTGTCATTTTATTTGTTTATCTATTTTATTACTTTTATATATGTTATTTATTATATTTTATTTTGTATATTTTGTCATTTTAGTTAATTTATTTACGTTAAGAGTATCATTGAGAAACATTGAATTATGATTTTTATTGAATAATTTGGGTTGGATCATTTAATTTTAAAACCACTTTTTGTATTACTTTATGTTTATTTTGTATTTTAAATCTATGCAGTATTGTTTTTTGTAAAGGAGTTTCCGAATAATAAAAAATTATTATTATTATTAAATAAAAATCGCAAATTTTTGTCGACTATAGAATATTCAGAAGCATTATGTAAGATTAAAGAACACCTAGTTTAAGTCCTTTTTACATTAATACAAATTAACCAATGTGCGACATTTATATAAATGCACTAAAATCCATATTGCTGAATATATTATGCTAATAATAATTATCCATTTATATTGTAAATCCACTTTAATAAGCGCAAACTTAATATTACGCACACCCTCTGTTCAATGGCTTATTGACACTAACGGATCATCTAAACAATCTTCATAATTTGCAGTTGAGGACGTATTTATGATTAGTTCCCTAAGAGACGGCACGTAAGTTTTGGTATACTAATTTAGTGTAAACGACTCGACTTCATAACCCATTTCAAGGATCTGAAAAACGCATCGAGCAACCCTAACGAAAACAACCGACAGAATATTTAAAATACTAAAAAGATATAACATCAAAACATTAGCACTTCTCATTAATTAGGATAAGTCTCTTATGCCCAAAGACATTATTCTTCTCAAATATCAAGGAGTATACAAAATTTCCTGTGGTGATTGCAACAAAGTTTACATCGGACAAACAACTAGACGCATGAATAAACGGCGAGATGAACACATCAAAACCGTTGAAAAAAATACCTTCCTCATCTGTGAATCACACACTAAATCATTTCACCGAGATGATTATCTGTGAGGCAATCGAAATAGAAAAACATACCGACAATCTCAACAAAGCCGAGGACGCGCAATATTTTCCACCTACTTTGAAATCTACTATGCAACGAGCATGCTTCACCAGCACCACATATTTTAATCCCCTCACAAATTGAATCAAGTCTTATATGTTGAAATTTATTTGCTTATATTTATGGTCCTTGAAAGTAAAATATGTAGTGGAGGCGAGGTCTAGTAGGCCGTGAGAAGGATTGTGTTTTGCCGGTATATTTGTGACTGTTTTGTCGACAAGAATCTGTCTGAATAACGACTTAACTTTTATCATTAAATCGCCTGGTCTTTAATGATGTTTATGAAGTGGCAAGAATTTTTGACAAACGAATTAATTTTTTTCGGCTATGTTTGCCATTCCTTTGTAATGTATTTCGCCAAAAAGTATATTGGTGATCATTTCGAGGTAACTGTGTGTCTTAGTAGGTTCCTGTCTTTGTGAATTTTTGGAAGTCGGTAGAATTTAGGGTTTATTGATGATTTTTCCTTGGAATAATTAACATTTTAATGTCCTTTGGTAGGTTGGAGTTATTTATTTTCGGTTTTATTACTTTTCCGGTCCGTTTTGACTCTTTTGCAAACTGAGTCTTTCAGACGTCTTCCATTTTGGAGTTGTAATTCTGTTTATTCATTATAACAGATGCGTTGCCTTTATCAGAAGGTAAAACAATGATGTCCGCACCTTATTTTCCGGTAGTTTCATTTTTCGCAGAAGACGGTCACTTTTTGTCTGATAATTTCTAACTTCATAGGTTCTAAGCTTTTGAACGACGTTTCTATGTTGCAAATGATTTTTTCCATCGGTATGTAATTTGGTGATATGACATAATTGAAACCATTCTCTAATGCGTTTTATGTTGTTACGTTAATTTCCTTGTTGGATATGTTGTAAACTAATTTTGGCTTGGTTACTGCATTCTCGTGATTTACGTTTTTCATCAGTTGTTTGAATTTGTTCAAATCAAATCAAAACAAATCATTTAAGGCTGAAAGACCGTATAAGTTATATATAGGTTATATGTTAACATAGGGTGCTAGTGAGGTGTGTTAGCCTCTCTTGAACTGCGACCAAAAAGATCTATTGTTCTACCTTTAACCAATCACTTCCCAATCAGTCCCACGTCCTCCATGAACCTGGTAACTTTCTTGGGGGTGCAAACTCCTTGACTCTCACCAAAGCCGTTTTGGGGTCCTCGATCGAGACCTTAAACGGTAATTCGAATTCTAGCTGCAGTCGATTTGCTGCAGTATTTCTAAGTGTCCTGTCCAGTCCGCCGGTAGTGTTTTCCTCCTCTGGTGTAGTCGGAGGGCTGCCACTAGTCCCTCTTTTTGTACCACTAGATGGAGCGGTGTGAGACCAATGATTGCCTCCATTCCCGCGGTTGGGGTCTTTTGCATGGCCCCTGTGATGTTTAGACATGCTAAACGTTGAAGCCTACTCAGTTTCTTTTGCGTGTCTAGTTTTTGGGTCCTTGGCGACCACACGAGGGCAGCATATGTAACAATGGGTATCACCGCCGTTCTATACAGCCAATACGTGATCTTGGGCTTTAATCCAGGGTTTTCCATAATCCGCCGACAGGCCCAAAGCTATATCGTTGCCTTCGCCATGATTTTATCGACATGCTGATTCCAAGTCAGTTTGGTATCCAGAATTAAACCCAGGTACTTTACTTAGTTGGAGAGATTTATCTCTATTCCATTCAGCGAGGGAGCCCTTATGTGCAGCTTCCTCCTACGTGTGAATGGAACTATGATCGTTTTATTCGGGTTGATATTTGGTCCTTCCCGAACACACCAGTTATTGAGGCTATTTAGTGCTTTTTGCATTAGGATTATAAGAATGCCTGAATGCTTGCCCCTGATTATTACGGCGATATCATCTGCGTAGCCTTGGGTTACAAAGACTTTTCCATGCAGTTCATCCAGGAATCAATCCACCACTATTGACCATAGTGTGGGGGAGAAAACACCCCCCTGAGGACACCCCTTTGTTATAGTCACAGATACTGTGGACCCTGCTAGAGAAGCCGTTACTAGTCGGCTTTGAAGCATTGCCTCCACCCATTTTATCGTGGAAGGATATAGTCCTTTATTTATAGCCGTTCGTTACTGTACCCGGATGATCTAAAATTATTTCAAATGATCGATAATTTGGAAGATTGTGAGAAGTTACAGGTTGGTTGTGACAATGTGAATGATTGGTGTAGTGCCAACCATCTAAACCTAAATATCTCTAAACTGACATTTTCAAGAACAACTAGCCACATTCAATTTGAATATTTGCTAAACTCAATGCCCTTGTCTAAAACTAATTCCTTTAAAGATTTGGGCGTTGTTTTTGATAGTTCTCTTTCATTCAAGGATCATATAGCTGCAATTTGTGACAAAGCAAGGAGAATGTGGATATTCATTTGGCATCTTGCAAGGGAGCTTAGTCCTGAATTCTGTTTTCTTGTAAGATATTGTGAGAATTGAGAGGGTTCAAAACATATTCTGAAGATTCATTGAATACAAATATAATTTAGAGCATATACAAGGCTAATATTTAAATATTTTGTCAATTTTGAAAATGCACCCTCTTGCAGTCCGTCGATCTATTGCAGACTTATGTGTACTTCATGGTATATCGAGTGCATCTATTCATTCCTCTGTATTGTTGTCTGATGTTAATATTATGGCTTCTAGTTGTGTTAATAGTTTGAGAAACAGCAACATATTTCTCGTGAAAACCTTTCATTATAACTGGGCCTATAATAATTCGGTAAACCGTATGATGATGTAGGCAAATAAATTGAGCTCCAAATGGTGGTTCAATATTTTTTATACTAACATCGGAAAGTTTATTCGCAAGCCTAAAAATATTGTCTTAGTATGCTCTTTTAAGTCTGTAATGTAATTCTATGTGTTATCATTCTCTGACCACTTCCCCTAATAAGGTGAACAGCGCAAACGCCGCAAATTCTTATGGGATGCTTTTCCTCAGCATAGAAGCTAGCTTTCGTGATAAGGAACCTCAAGGAAGGTAAAGCATATCTCCTTCTATCGAGCAATCGTCCCATCAGCTTGCTCAGTTTGATGGGCAAACAGGTCGAAAATATTCTACTAAGTTGTAGTTTCAGTTTCCTTGAAGACAAAAAACGAATTCATTTCAAAGGCTTCTCAAAAAAATAAAAATATCAAAAACTTTCAACAGAGTTTATCACAATGGACTCATTTATAAAATTATCCATCTTAATTTCACCGATCAACTAATCAGAGTCATGCACGACTTTGTTGACAGAAAGTTTCACTGCAAAATTAACAACACGCTATGAAGCGAGCGTAAGATCTGTGAAGGTCTTCTACAGGGCTTTACTCTATCCCCGACACTGTACAACATCTATACAAGCGAATCTGGCTTCAATAAACATAATTCAGGCAACATAGTTCATACTCCTTTGGAGATAAACTAAACCCAATAAAAGGCGAACTTTACTTTTTCCGATCAAGAACTCGATTTTTAATGCCATGGTTTAAAACATCCCATCCCTACGAGAAATAAAATATCATTAATAATATTGATAACGCTTCATACCGACTACCTCCTTATCAAGCTGCAGAATTCCATTCATGAGCTAAGGAAGTTTTGAAGAAAAACAGGAATAGGAACATCTAAAGGAAATAAACAGTGCACACAGTTTAGTAAAAATGTAAAAAAAGAAGAAGAAAATTCTGAAAAAGGCAATAGTGTTGTAATTGTTGATAAAACCGACTATACAAATAGTGTTCAAAACTAATTAGATTCATTTCCTTATATAGTCCAACAAAAAAACCTACTCAAAACATAGATTAGAAACATTGACGAAACATTAGAGGGCTCAGCATGTTTAATCGACAAAAACTTCAGTTTCAAGTTAAAACAGAAAAATCATAACTGCCGCAGTTCATTCAGACGTATTGTTTCAAACAATAATTTCCCTAACCATATAATAGACACAGGGCACCCAATTACAAAAAAGCTACTATCCTCAGAGAAAAACCATTTAATACCAGACCATATACTCGATTGCAATCTCAAATACATACTTTATATACAAAGGTACACGTTACAGACAAATAGAAGGTGAACCTATAGAATCACCATTATCCCCTGTTTCAGCCAACTCATTCATGGAGGACTTTGAATCTACAGCAATAAGAACTGCACCAAATGAACCACCAGTATGTCAATGAGTTACTGCAACATCTAAACAACATACATCCCAAAATAAAATTTACTATGGAGGTAGACGTAAATAAAAAAAACAATTCCTTGATATACTTATAATCAGGAAACCCGATGGAACACTAGGCCATAGTGTATATAAGAAGAAAACACATACAAATTCATACCGACATACAAAATCTAACCGCAACTACACTCGGTATTTAAAACGCTTATTACGCAATCGGAACGTCTTGCCGATTCAAAAAATAAAGAACCAGAATTAAAAACAATCAAAGAGGTGCTAATCCAAAACGCTTTTACATTATAATACTTTAATAAGATAACAAGAAGTAAAACGCGCAACCATACGGAGGGACAGCTCTTTCCAAGGTCCTCACTTCCATATATAAGAGGAATAACCAAGGAGTTTACGAAATATCTTCTAAAGATTGTAATCAAACATACACAGGACAAATAAACAGGCGGATTTCAGGAGGAATAGAAGAACATAAAAATTCTATAAAACAGAAGCACACTACGTTATCATTGGCACTGTATCACCTACAAATGGGCCATAAAATAGATTCTTTTGCTAATTACCTGAGCATACGAATCATTTGTGAAATTAAAATACGCCCAATGATAATGAACGGAAGAGATGACTCACAGCGCCTTCCGAATACCTGGAAACCGGTACAAAAACCAACAAGAAAACAGGTCACCCACTAACGCATACCACAAATACATATACACACTATACTAACACACAAACTACTACAAGCAGACCAATAACGCGCTGTCAAACAAGAAGGAATGCTGAAAAGGGAGGGGGCTACAAATATAAATAGATTACCAGCCGGGCAACAGATTTGTATTACCCTGAACACACAAGAGTAAACCCTTAAGAAAAATGGCGGAGGGTCCATCGATTGTTTTGTTTATAATAGTAATAGAACAATACAAACTAATAAACAAGAAAATAAAAACCCTTGCTTTTACCAGAAATAAGAGCACCCCACACAATATCTGTCGCCTAAATTGCGTCAAAAAATATTTAATAGTATTATTACACACTCTCTAGGGCGATTTAAAACTAAGTGTGTTAAAACTGTAATTTAAATTAATATAATAATTCGTTTATATTTAATCATGACAATCCTAGATTGTTATATGTAATGAAACAAATCTATTGCAGATGTGGAACTTGAAATTTTATTAAATCTAATTTTCCCACATGTATAAACTAATTTTCCTTTTCCTAATTTATTTAAAACGTCAATACTGATTGACGATCCAGTTACTAGAACTAATTTGAAATGTGTATTTAAATTTGTTATTCGCAAAAAATCTACGGCCGTCAACGTGGAGTTGTGCGCTATTGGTTATTTCCGCGGAAATAGCATTAATTTGCAGAATGCGACGTCAACGATTTGTGAACCCTGCTCAATTCGCTCCTGTTATTTACATTGAATGGTCTCTTAGAATGTGATATATGCACGCAAAGTACGTTTGCAATTTGTGGATTGTATTTCTTTGTTCATATAAAACAATTGCGATAGATTCTTTAAATGTATTGCTGTTCCAGGATTTTATTATTGTTTAAAATACTGAAAATTTTATTATTCAGCTCTATAAATATAATTAATTAAACGCATTGCGCGAATTAATTTATTTTTACTATCGAACAAAATAATTTTAAAGTATAGAGGAAATACATAAATACTAAAGTACATAATTAGTTGTTTCTGAAGTCGCTGTTTCCGAGACCTAAAGGAATCCAGGTGAATAACTTTATTATAAATTAGTTTCAAACTGTGTGGTGCTTCCATTAATCAAGGGGATCCGATTTTAGACAAAAGACCATTTTTATTATGTTTATTCGTGCATAATCTCAGCAGTCAACTCTTTAATTTTCTCATTTGATAAATGTCGCCCAACATATTGTAATTTAAAAATCAAACTATTTAATTCTTCCTAAATAATTATTGATTCCCAATACATATACATTTCTATTTCAATTTGCTAATCAGTTACACAATTAATTTATTTTACGTGGTTAATTCCCTTTGCATAAATTAATATTTTTATTATAGTGAAATTTTAAAATTTTGTAATAATTAGAAAAAAACACGAAAATATATCGTAAAATCTACAACAAATGAGTCTTATTAAGACTACAAAAACAAACCACTTTTGAAATAACTACTTCTCTAGCTAGTACTTCGACAGACATTGAATAATACAAAAGTAATTTGCGTGTTACAAAATAGCAAGGCTATCAAAGCAACACTAGTTTGAACGTATTTCTTTCTGTAAAATGAACTAAAAATGATTGAATGTACGTTAAATAATTTGTGACTGACTATATTATGACAAATTTGGAACAAGAAATTAATTTAGGTTGGTGTAATTAAAAATAAATTAGCAAAAGCAATTAAATAATTCAATACTCAATTTATAACCATCTGCAGACACGTGTTTCGATCTCTCGATCTCTTCAGTACAGCTTTATTATAAAATTGATTTCAAATATAAATAAAAACGTTTACTAAAATAAATATAATGAAATATAAATAACTTACTCAGATATGTACGGCAACTGACACAATAATGAAATATAACCGACTGAAGGTCTGACTTTATACCTGAGGTGGATAACTGAATTCTACAGAAATAATTACGTTCGGATTAAGGAAAATACCCACTAAGAGCATAATTTGATAATAAAGTATAAGGACTTTTATATTTATATTTATATTTTTCTATGTTGTAGAAAATTAACTAATAATTAGAAAAAACACGAAAATATATCGAAAAATCTACAACAAATGAGTCTTATTCATTAGTCATTTAGTCATTCATATAGTCAGTCACAAATTATTTAACGTACATTCAATCATTTTTAGTTCATTTTACAGAAAGAAATACGTTCAAACTAGTGTTGCTTTGATAGCCTTGCTATTTTGTAACACGCAAATTACTTTTGTATTATTCAATGTCTGTCGAAGTACTAGCTAGAGAAGTAGTTGTTTCAAAAGTGGTTTGTTTTTGTAGTCTTAATAAGACTCATTTGTTGTAGATTTTACGATATATTTTCGTGTTTTTTCTAATTATTAGTTAATTTTCTACAACGTAAAGGACTTTTATATTTTATTATAAAATTTTGTTATAATAACGAAAGATAATTATTATACCGACAGTCATATTGGAATTGTACCTGCCACCTTGTACGCAAGGTTACAATCGTCAGTCAGAAACATCAAAGCGCTCCTAGGTGGATCTACCAAGATGCGGCTACATCTCAATGCCTTTAACAAGACGTCAGTGTATCGCGGAGTATTCATGATGTTTCTAGTGTATCTCACGCCTATATGAAGATACAAATGCTTCGCAACGCTCCATTACAATGCCAGTGTATCGCAACGTCTCCATCAAGATAGCAATGATTTAAATTCTAGGTCGTCACTACAAAATAGTGCTTGCAAGAAAGACGCTTCCTCGACTTTAATTTCGAAACGTTTGCTTATTTTGTTAATGGTGTGTAAAAGGATGTTAAAAAATATTTTTGACCTTGATGTTGGCCAGAACTATTTTTGTGCAGAAATTCCTCGCAACTGTACTTTGATTAAAAATAAACAGTCGGATAAATCAAAGAAACAAGTAATTCGAGCATTTTATACTAATATCAAGTTAAACACTAACCTCCGAAACACTTTCAATAAAAATGACTACCTCTCTTTATCCGGCATTTATTCTATAGAGTGTTGCAATTGCGATAAAATTACAGGCTTAATAGCCTTAAGGCAATAGAAATGAAAAAAGTGGAAAACCGGCTATTAAACTTCGACTTAACCCCATTAGTTAATTATTTTCTTGAACTAATCAAACCGCTCTGATCCCCAGTTAACCGAAACAATATTATTGTAATCATCCTAACTTATTTGTACCGCCCTCACTAATGTTTGGGTATAAATACTTGCTTCATTTGTTTTTGTATTTAGTTTAGCATTGAAAATGGTCACATCGTGACCGAAATGTTCATTTGCGATCAATATTTTTTTAAGAAAGGAGACTCAATCTTTTATTTATAGTATAGTACATCTTCACGTAAGCCAACAATCTTACAAATAAGGGTTTTGATAATTTTTTAAAGGAATTGGATAAGCTAAATACCACAGAACCGATTTGCCCTTAAGTCAAGCCCATGAGAACAAAATAGACAAATAAGCGAATGGCTTAGTCTCTCAAGAAATTATTAAAGTAGCACCAGCCCATAAACGCCTCCCATTGTAATTGTCAAAAAAGGAACAGAAACGATTGTGTATTGACTACTAGAAAATAAATGCATCGCCTCATAACCAATGCCGATTTTTCAAGAAGCATTTTGCGACCTTGGTAATACTAAGATTTCTTCCAGGTTAGATCTTAATAGTGAATATTTGGTAAATTCCAATAGAAGAGCAATCCCAACTAATCACAGCGTTTTCAGTTCTAGATGGCAACATTATCACTTCAAAGTAATGCCGTTTGGATTGCAAAATTCACCTGCCATATTTAGGCGATTCATTTCACAGAAAGTCCATGAATTCATGATAGTATACTTAGAGTATATTATGGTAAAATCCAATGCGCTTGAAGACCATCTACGACACTTATCCTCGAACATTAGACAATGAACAAACTGAACTATCAAACTCCCCACTACTTAAAATATTCACCCAACTATAGTGCCAATAGTGTTATATCTACAAACTTCTAAAATTTCTAATTTTAATGTAAAAAAGAATGGATAAAAACTTGATAATATGTATTACTAGTTTTGAAATTAATGGCGCTAGATTATATTAGATTGGATATCGATTGGCTATAAGCCGCCATACAGCAATGCAACCTGGTTAGATCTTTTGTACTAGTACCCTACTACTATTATGTTAGCAAGAATTCAATTAACTTCCTAGAAGGCCATGCTCTGATCCGTTCTGGCGTTATCATCATTTCTCCGGTTAGGGCTAGTTTAGTGGTAGCCGGTGCTATAGACGCGCATAGGATGTGCTCGTTCGTTTCATTTGCTAATCCACATAGCCTACAAGTGGTATTGTCCACTTTATCTATCGTGTGAAGATGGTACTTCACCAGGCAAAGTCCTATAAGGAGATCTGTGACCAGTCCTATCTCTCTTTTAGTGAGACACAAGCGCTGTTTAGCTCTGCTTAGCGAGATGTCAGTAGACATTTTTGATTGCCTTCAACTGTGTGTTTTTGAAGTGCCTTGTTTTGCACATTTTCTCTCACTCATTTCTATATGCTTTTGATAGCCCACATGTAGGATTTGGATTGATTATGGTAGAGTGAGCTTGTTGCCCTTGATCAATTCGTTTTGGAATCGAAGCTGTATGCTTTGAGGTTCTTAAGGACAGCCTGGGTGTTTGAGGCGAGAGAGATGTGTAGCCCTTCTTTGTATAAACATGAGCACACCTTTCTTATGTGTCCCTTATCGTCGTTGACGGAGGATCCTTCCTCGGTTTTCCTTGGGTGTCTGTATCTGGAAAAGGATCTTTTGGTAGTCTCACGTCGCTTCGCTTCTTCCTGCCCTTGGATCGCAGCATCTCCAACCTGTCAGCGGACTATGAATCCACCGACAGTGTTACCTCCAGCTTAAGTCCTTTTGAATATTTCCTTAATACTCTCCAGTTGGAGGTCTTCGCCATTCTGGGCCTCAATCAGTTAAATGATCTTAATGGTAGATCCATCGCTATTGGAAAAAGTAGCCAATCAGGACTTTGGGGTGCGGCATCTCTGCTTCTTCCAGTATCCTTATTCTGGCTCCCTCCCACACCTTAAGATAGGCCGATGCGACCTTTAGTCAGTTGGATGTGATACGGGTAATTTTCCGCATATGTCCTAACTTATCATATTCGTCTATAAAATGTCGATAGTCTGCAAATATAGAAGGATGTTTGACGAGCCTACTCTCAAGGGTATTTTTTTAACGTAACACTGGAATTTACACGCTTGTTGAGGTTGACCTTAAAGAGCAGTAACACTTGAGACCCTCAAAATGTATCACGATTTCTGTTTTCTGGAAGTGTTACTTATACTTTTCGTCTGCAGGTGAAAGTTTTTATACATTTGTGATTTTTCATTTCCCAGAATTTTGAAATCACATCTTTGATTCCAAGGAAACATACTTTAAATTATCTTGTTGTATATGCCTGGTCTTTTGTACTTTACTGTAAACGATCCATCCAAACTGGATGTTTAGAAAAGTGAGAGGCCCTAATTTCACTTGATCTTTGGTCACCGTATCGTAATGATATTCGTTACTGATAAAAATGTCAACGTCCTAGGGTAGATAAAATTCTGGATCAGTCACCTCCATTCCCGGTGAAATACAGGATTTATTGAAATTGATATTACAGGCTGGTGTGGGATCCGTCTCTTGTTGCTTCTGACTACACCTACTGGTCTAAAATTGCTCAATTTTTGCGTATGTCCGCACTACTTCACACATTTCTTCCAGTCTTTTTAATTCGTGGCATCCAGTCTATCAGACACTACACCAATTAATATATAGTCCCACTTTTCAGCCGGTCTGTTGAGATTCTTTAATGCGGAAATATTAATAAAGACCATAATGACTTAAACTCGTGTAATCGCCCTTTTTGTCATAGGGAGGTTTAATGCGTTTTCACATGTTTTTTCACTAGAAATCATTCATTTTGGTAAAGTTTTAGCAGCCGCTCCCACGCAATCTTGTAACTATCTTGGAAAAGGCTTAAGTACTTTAATATTGACGCCGCTTGACCTTTTAACAAACCTTCAGATAGTGAAATTTCTGCACGTTTGATAACATTTCCTTGAAACTCGCTTGTGAATCTTCGAGAGGTATTCTTTGGACCAACGCTTCTAGATGTCCTGCTTCATCTTGTGGATTAAATCCCATCTTGTCAGCCTGTTCCGATGAGCTGAGTTATAGTGTGTGAGAGCCGTATAATCATTTGGATCTTTGCTGACCGGACATGTGCTATTATGACCTTGATGCGCTCTCTGAAATAAATAAAACAATAAAAAAGGTATAATTATGCAAATGAAGGTATACAATTTTAAAAATAGAGGTAAATACCAAAACGTTAGAAATATACATAAATCTGAAATAAACACACTACTGCCATTACACGCGAATTGGCGCAAACAGACATTATAATATTCATTGTAATTTAATACGCTTACAGATTGATACGGTGAAGGAACAAGAAGCATGTGCACCAGAGGAACCTACTAGAGCATTCTTCATTCCATGAAAATACCTCAATTAAGGATGGGGGGATTATGTCACCACCTCTAAATTACGCTTAATAATTATAAATGCCTAGGTGTTGGCTCGGCTTATTTAATGTCCATTTAGCTTATCTAAAACGTGCCGATACAGATTTATAGTTCTGTAGTTGAACCCATTGTATATGCAGTCTGAAAAAAGCAGGTAGACACGTATACTGTAATTATTTATTATTTGTTCGAATAAAATTAGTATTATATTTTTTAATTTGATTTGTTTTCGACGAATCATAATTTCCTTTATATTTTGGATTCAGTTCTTTTTATGCTTGCTAGTGAAATATATTTAACTTACTTTGCGGCGATGAAGAAGTAACCGGCGGAAGACTCTAACGAAGGCTTAGGTACATAAATTAGTTATAATTTTTATACAAACAAAGCTGAATATGCCTTAATTGATGTTTGTTCTCGAACTCCATGTTTATAAATCAACACATGTCCTGCTAAATCCTTTTTGAATAGTTGAACCAGATTTCGTTCATAGCAAAGTATTAATAATCGGTTTTGCTTTTAAACTGGTGACATTTATAAGTGCATTTTTAATATTATTTTTATAAGAAAAAAAAACAAAATTGATGGTTTGAGTTTACATGAAGTGTTTTAATAATGAAAATGACACTCAGTTTTATTCCTTGATGTTCACCTTGTGAGCAGAAAGTTGCCATATTTAATATGGCCCTCTCTTAAAATATTACATACTTAATCTGCAATAGTAATCGATACATGTAATCTGCGATCTGTTACATTACTAAAGCAAAAAAGTTAATTGTAAATAACTCAATGCATGATTGCAACAAGATTAATTGACACACCGATGATGATTAAATTGGTAATTTCATTTCATTGGACATTAGTTCGCGTGATAAAATGTCCACCGAATTATCGCAGCTTATACTTAATTTAAGCCGAGAAAATCTCCATTCAAAGTGAATGTTTTATAATTTGTATTATTTTTTTCTCTTCAAAACTTTTCTTTTTGTAATTATAACCGTTTATAGCTAATAGCAAGTCAATGTGTTTTATTAACAAGTCTTGTAATTATAATGCTCTGCAGTGTTCGATTCTTTATAGAAGCAACTCGAAGATTGAAGTCTATTACACTTGTCTTCTATTATTTGTTTTAATTTTAAAAGCGAGCGTACATACATGCACCGTATACGCTTTTATTTGAAAGAACCCGTATATTTAAAATCGTGAATTAAAATTTAATTAATTAGACGTAATTTATATTTTGTACGAATATTAATAGGGGCACTTTCAGCTTAGCTTAACTTAGCCTCTTATAATTTTTGCGCTACAAATTTTGATGACACGATTTAAGGGAAGTAAATCCGAGGATATAAAAAAGTTGCGAAATTTAGCATGTTTCTTTTTGATATTCGTGATCTATAGTGAAACTGGGAGAATTAAGGCCCTACTGTTCAATTATTTTCATCTTTACTAATATTATCCACAATAGCCCCTCTTAGAGTTTCAATTTGTTCCATGGTCATGAGGCATTCTGGAAAACCATCTAGGATTATACTTATTTTAACTTGGTGTAAGACACAGTGTTGCCAGCGTTGATAGGCACCGTTTGCCATTCCACTCTTTTGGTTCTGACTTCCAATTGACCAAGGTCTTTTGGTAGCTTCTCCGGGTATTCTTCTGAGGGACACTAATGCTTTTATCAAGCCTCACCTAGCTCTATACAGCTTTTGATGAGGAATTTCATCCCATTACGGGAAGCACCACTCATTCTGCTCTACCTGCTTTTCAGTAGGTCATCCTCGGCTATTTTTTTTGCAAGTTCCCATAGATATATTTCCTTTTATATGTAAGTAAGAAATTTTATTTCACTGAATTGAAAAATTCACTATGTTTTAACCAAAAAATATTTATTATTATATAAACCATAGTTAATTTTTCAATTCAGTGTAAGTATGGATTACCACGTAGTAACGGTCGCAACCATTCTCTTAAAATAAAATTCACTATAGAACTTGAAATAGACAACTCTCAAATAATATACTCTTCTTTTGTAGTTTTTCACTGAAGATGGTTTCATCAACCGAAACTAGTCTGAAAAATAAAATTGTATAAATATAATAGGAAGTACGATTTATTCACCTTTAATATACAACACACCTATTAGTATGAATATATTACTATAATATAATAATAATAACGCAAGTACGGCGATCAATATCAAAAATTACAAAACACTATCAAAAAAAAGAGTTAACATTCTGCTACACATCTATTTTGTTAAAACTTGCTATCAAGAAAATCTAATTCCAAATTAGAAAGCATTCCTAATGCAAGAAATACACAGACATTATTCCACACTGGAGAAAATGAACATAAAACTGATGATTACATAGACACATTTATCTAATCAACTGCATTACCTAGAAATACAAGAAATACTAACGCAGATCCATTATAGCAAATATATTAAATACAAAAAGGACATAAAACTAAAGAATCTTATAATGGCAAAAAAGAATCAAATTAAACTAACAAAAATAACATACTCTACACATAATTTTCACCCAAGATTAACCAACAAAAGCAACACTAAATTCAATAAGGACGAACTACAAATTCTAACATAAGGAGTCAGCCATAACAGGATCCGTACAAGAAGACAGCATAAGGAGAGAATGTATCCATTACTAATAAAAGAAGAAAGAAGACAAGCCCACTACAGAGAGAGACCGAACAGTCAGCAAAAGAAGAACAAACAGGTTCTTAAAAGCTCACAGACTAAAATTAAAAGTAACAACTTAATTTTAGTCACAGCAGATAAAAATGCTGGATTGGTAATTTTGAATAAGGATGATTATTTAAAACAAACAGAATAACAGTTAATAACCATTTTACAATTTTGAGCTGTAACCCACTCTTTAAATTCATAAATAAAACAAAATCTCTAATCACAATTACCAAATCCACATTAAATAAATTTGCCAATAACCACGAATTAATAACCATGAATCCCCAACCACCTAGGATTTATGCCTAACCTAAACTACACAAACGAGGTATAAGACCAATAGTTACCTTCTATAACACACTAGTACAAAAAATACACCAAATTATAGTTAATATACGTTTTTTGGCAATGTGTCATTTAAAATTAAAATTAATAATATTACACAAAAACACAACATAAACGTTTCATTCAAACCTTTTTCTAAAATTAAGAATTGTTTATTTAATCACATAACCAAAATACCAACAGCTCACAGATCAGGGATATATAAGTTGACGTGTGAATCTTGTAAAGGTGTGTATGTTGGTCAAACTGGTCGTAATTTCAAGACTCGTCTGGGAGAACATTTACACTCTTTTCGAAACAATTTAATCGACAAGTTGTCATTCGCCAGACATACGATTGAAAATAATCATTCTTTTGGCGAGGATGTACTTTCGGTTAATCATTTTTCTGAAAAGGGTCGTAAAATGGACCTCCTGGAATCACTGGAAATTCATAAAGCACGCGCTAATCCGGAAACTCCAGTAATTAACGACCAACTTGACCTAGTATACACTCCTATTTTTAATGCCATTGTTAATCCATAATCCAATCGTATATAAATACCACACGCTAGGTAGTTTAAGTTACTTTCGGTTTGAAAATGATATGCTTATGTATTAAAACCATTGATCACCATATAAATAAATAACGATTATACAAAACAAATTGATTATTGTGTTTAATTTTGTAATATATTTAAATACCAAATTCAATTCAAACCTAAATACACAATTAAAAACAGACAAGAACTTATATCACTCCTCAAAAACACCCGAATATCAAAATCATGTACACTAATCTCATTTGACGTAACCAATTTATTTACAAATATCCCTGTTGAAGAAACACTTAACCTAGTTAAAGAAATACTAGATAATACAGACCTAGAACTAACACATAAAGACAATATTTACAAACTCATTAAACTTATTACTGAACAAAATGTTTGCCTATTTAACAATAAATATTATCTGATGACTGATGGCCTTCCTAAATAGTTACAAAAACAACTTTGTTATAAAAATATACTCTTGTTTTGTAGTTTTTCACTGAATATGGTTTAATCAACCGAAATTAGTCTGAAAAATAAAATTGTATAAATATAATAGGAAGTACGATTTATTCACCTTTAATTTACAACAAACCTATTAGTATGGATATATTACTTCAAAATACCACAGAGTTTTATTACATTCAATATTGTTTAATATTCTATTATGTATTTCTTTTTCAAATATTTTGGAAAATGCAGGTAACATTGAAATTAGCCTGAATTTACCTATTTCCTACCTATTTATTTATGGGCACAATTCTACCAATTTTAAGAATAAATGGAAATATACCTTCTTCTTTTCGACGTCTTTGGACTTTGGGGAGTCGTCCATTCCATGTTTACCGTTCTGGTACTGTTAACGGTCTGCAGAAGACGTTCTAGTGAAGCACTGCGGTACTCTCTGGAACCATCACGCACTGGATGTGGCACAGGGGTCCCTGGCGAGGCTCACTATCGATTAGCAGCAGCAGGCATCGATTAAACAGTTTCCCGCAAGTGCTACTTGCTTGAGCTTTCATGCCACGTCAACGTATGGGCACCGTCTAGCTGTAAAAACAAAATAAAAGAACAGTGGAAAAAAGTGTAAATTAAATATGTGGTCAAGAGAAGAGGAGATTATATTACAAAAGAAAGAAACATAGAAAAATATACAATTAAAATAAGGAGGCTTAACTCGCAAGATCGCCTCAAGTCTAGTTAAATAATGTCACAACACTCTGAAACAATCAGCACACTCAAACAGTATTGAGGCAACAGCAAGGCAGACGAGCTGGCGCGGGCTGGTTCGGCTCTAAGTGATACCATGGACGAGCCCCCGATCGCGCCAAAACTAAAATTCCTAACTGACATCCTCAAAATGCTAAAACGACGTTGGAATAATACCTCAGGCTGCAGAGAGTCCAATGAAGCAATGCGCTAACCCAATCTGAAAACCGTTGAATACTATCTGCGTCATATTACAGATATTCTTACGGGTCACTGTCAGCTATGAAAACACTTATTTACTATGGGTCTGGTGGAAACCCCAATTTTTAGAGCATATGAAGAAGAGGACGAGACAGTGGAGCATGTGTTAACCACCTGCCCGGCTCTCGCCTACCTTAGAGTCGACGCTAGAGGAGCTCTGGCCGAACATGGGAACCATTTGGGAAACCCCTCCAAGCGCTGTGTTGTCCTTTGCTCGTCACTTTGCGTGGCTAAATGAGTGATAGAACAACGGAGGGCTATCGCAGCCAGGGGGGCACAACGGGTCTAGTGAGGCCTAGGCGCTCTGGTCAATGATTTGATCACTCTTGGAAAACTCAATCCAGATCCAGAACCAGAGGCTTAATCCGGCAAAGCCGACCAGGCTGACTACCGCTGCTGATGGCAGACGACTGGTGAATAGCGAAGGTCTGAGCCTGGTTTTATACGGTGATTTTCGGCACCGTATAAAACCAGAGCCCGTTCTATTGTTCCGCACTGCCAGCTGCACATCTTGGAAAATTATTCAGGTAAACTGAACGCCGATAACAGTACATATACGTCCCACAAGTAGCTAGTGAAAGGAAAAGGTCAATTATTGCAGAGCCTCGGATGCCATAATAAAGATGCTGGAATTGGGACCTAGTACCCACTCTGCTCCAGCGTATGCTTATGTGACTACCATGATTTCTGCATAAAATCCTAAGACAAGTGTGTAATAGTCGCCTGCTTTCGCTGTGAGAAACTAGAAGTTTAGAGGTTTACACTACAAGTCCTATTGAGCCTACGACAAGAACTTCACGACTAAACGACAAGGTATATAAACAAGGGGAAGTTATTAAACAATAGGATGTAACAATAGATAACTTAACCTAACTGCCGCCAAAAATAATGTAAATAAAATTTATAAACCGAGTTTGTCTGCGCAAAAACTTCTGCAGGAATCTACACCCAGCCGTCGTGCAGATCTATTGTCACCTATAAACACTAACAGCAAAGCACCCAACCAATCAATTACTTCAACGCGCGCTAGTTCTTCTCAACTCAAGAGGGCGCACACACAAGATATCGCGATGCCCGCGAAAATGAAGAATGGACAATGGTTCGTCAACGCAAGAAGCAGAGAGCAAATTTATCACAATTTAAGGGATCTTATACAAATACCGCTCTGGAAGCATGTTCGTTTGTAAGCCGCAAGTGATATTCGTATAAAGGCTGTAGAAAAATGTTACAGTTGAGCAAGTTTAGAATTAACTTCAGGATAAATCCAAATATCCGGACGAATTAGTTTCTCATGTAACGCAGTTCGTTATTGAAAAAATGAAACCAAAATTCAAGGATGGTGATTACTTATCTAAAATAGTCTAATGTCCCATCAGAAATTGTAATAAGAGCAAATTTCTGGCCCACAAATACTTTTGTAAACAGTTTTTACATGAGCAAAAACAATCATATGTAACAAAATTTTCGAAAACCTCAAAACCCGACACTAAACAAGTAGCAACATGTACGCAATATGTCTTATTATTGCTTAACGTCCGCTTCATAAATCCCGTAAAAATAAATCAAATTAAGATAGATTACAACAAGTTCAGTATTAAATTTATTTGCCTTATAGAAACATGTTCTGATGATAACTCTATTTCGTTATTACATAACAATTCCTATATTTTAGGTAATAAATACTTCAGGAGTAGTAATTTGATGCAATGTAATCGAGATATTTGGAGTAAATTGGACTTTAGGTAAAAGTTTATATAACTTGCTATAGGCCGCCAGGCAGTGAAATTAAAATATTTATTAATCATTTACAAATCCTACTAAATTATGTTTATACTATCAATATTCTGATAGTACTCAACGGGAACTTTAACATAAATTCATGTAATACATCTGATGAACATAATGAATTAACAAGTTTACTACAATCCTTTAATCTGACTCAAATAAATAAAGATATTACAAGATCTACATCTACTTCTTTTACGTGTTTCGATCATATCTATACAAATCTCAATTCTAGAGACGTCCTAACGATAGATAACATTATATCAGATCATAAGTCATTATTATTTAACTTTTAATTCGAATATTTTACAAATAACCCTCAAATTAAGCAATTATTTATAATATTCAATAACTGCAATATAGATCAATTTTTAACAGATTAACTTCCAATTCGTGTAAACCAATATTGCAACACAAATCTTGGATACACACTTTGATTAAGTCATCTAATGATAGATTACACGACAATTTTTACATTTTGCAAAACCAACACTCAATACTAAAACCAGCATATCAATAGCAAGGAACACAAAAACTAAATATCAGAGATAAAATACTCTTTTTACCAAAACTTAATAAATAACTCACACAATAAAGTTAAAACATCCTGGAAAATTATAAGTGAACTTTCAAATCAAACCACGGAGGACAAAAATATGATTTAGGCTTACAAGAAAACCCCACTGTAATTACTGTTAATAATAAAAAAAATACAACCCATTAAAAGATGTGTATGACAAACATTAAATTATATAACTAAGTAAGTAATTATATACATTATATATTTATAAATTTAATTAAATAATTCATGCATTAATATATTTTACACTAAAGTCAGTACATTCTAAAAATGTAAAATGCATAATCTAAAAAGTAACATTTCAATTAAAAATAAAGGTAATCATTAACATTGAGCCCTATCATAGATAAATATTATATATTATAAAGCTTTGTATGTTATATGACATCCCATCATACTTCTAGTTAATCATCACATCAAACAATTAATTATTGAAAAAATAATATTAGTATTCACTACATTGATTGATATGACCATAGGGCCCAATTATAAAAATTATAAATATAAATATTAATGGACTTATATGCAATAATATATTTAATAAATGTTTGTTTCAGAATTTGATGAATACTACATGTCATTAAAGCCGAAAATGGATCGTGAATCCTGTAACGCTATGGCATGAACATTCCACATCCATCAATATCAGGACATCGAATAAATTGCAGAAACATATGGTTTCACGAATTTTGGAGTCAACATAATAAATGCTCCTTTGAAGGAACCAACAACCTACAAAAAAAGTGTACGGGTAATGAAGATATAACAGACTATGAACAGGAAGGATTAGTTCCATTTGTGGGTAAGTCTTAGAAATATTTTTTAATGATTAACTTACTAATAATTAGAGAGCGGATAAAAAAGCTTAAAAAATGTGAAAAAAAGCACTTAAAAAGGCACAAAATTTAGAGAAAATAAGCATTAAAAAAGCATAAAACCAGGAAAAAGGCATAAAAACAAGAAAAAAAGCACTAAAGAAAACTATATTTTCTTAATATATTACACGTTTATCAACATATTTTACATAGAAATTCTGCTTAAAACTAAAATAAACATATCTTGTAAGTATTTAAAAATTAAATTGTAATTTTGTATACATTTCAAAATAACTAAAATCTATTCATGAAAACAGTAGATCATTAAATGTTGTTCTAGGGGTTTAATTGTAAAAATTATTACTTCTGACGCTCAATAAATTTTTGAAAGTGGAAAAGCTTCTCCATATTTCAAATTATAGCTGGATCCATTTGAAAATTGCCATTCAAAATCAAGTTTAATTTACTTAATATTGAAAATCCTTCATTTTCACCGAATACTTCTTTCGATATTATTTTGATTTCTTGGCCAATGCGTTCAGGTATTTTCTAATTTTTTTTTTTTTTTTTGGCGTCGACTACTAGGTCACCTGCCACCACCGATTTTGATCATAATCATTATATTATCTAAATATCTAAATCTTTAAATTGTTCTGTTTTAAAAAGTTTACTATTTCAAGGTTAATTCTTGTATCATTCTGTGCTAGCAGATATGTTATATTTAGTGGCATTTGCATACCCAGTTTCTCTAAATTTGTAATAAAAAGTCCCTGCCAATATTAGCCATATTACACTGAAATAATATATGATTCATATCCCCGTGCATGCCACATTCACATCGGGGATCGTCTTTAATTTTAATCTTGTATAAATGTGCCGGAAATGAACCGTGATTTATTTTTAGGCGTGTGATTGTTGTTGAATAGTATCTACTGACCTGGTAACAAAAATATGATTGAGGTGCTTTGGTAATTCTGTATGTATTTTAAAGTAATGACTGCTATGCCTTTTATGTAAATGCCTCCAATCTGCTTCCCATTGTTGTTGAATATTTCCTCGGAAAATTGTATTCAAATCTTCTCCTGTAATGTATTTAACATCTATGGTTTCTTTATTTGTAGCTTCTTTGGCATATTGGTCCGCTACTATGTTACCTTTGATATTCGCATGCCCCTTAACCCATACAAAAACACACTCCAGATTTAAAGTATTTAGTTCATATAATGTAGAAATTATTGCAGCGACCGTTTGATGTTTCAATGTTTTAAAAGAAATTTGTTCCAGGCACTCCAAAATAGATAGTGAATCTGTTAAAATAATAATATTTTCCATATTTTTCACTGCCCATTCGATGGCTTTGATAATTGCGTATCCTTCCGCATTGAAAATTGATGTGTTGTTGTTCAATTTTTATATTTTATGTTCATTACATATTGAATTATACATACTGCAACCGACTCCATTCTTAGTTTTAGATCCATCGGTATAGATGGTTTGATAATTTGGCATTTGTGTTATATATTTTTGTATTATTATATTGTTTAAATTTGGGTCGTCTTTGTATTTTGGTACTATTACCTTTGTAGGTGTAAAAATGTGTTCGTAATCTAATGTAAATATGGAGTGAGGCAACGGTCGAAGATTACTTAAGACTGCTGCTGCATTTACAAGTGGAGGGTCCATTTTTTTCGCCCAATATTTGTTAGTAAAATTTGCTGTTACTAATTTATTGATGTCTTCTATAAGGTATTGAATTTTCAGTGTATGAATTTTAGTTAGATATTTTAACGAAAGGTATTCTCTTCGATATCGAAGTGGTTTCTCTTTTGTCTCAGCCAGAACAGCTTCTACTGGTGACGATTGCATTGCACCAATAGCCATTCTTAGTGCTCTATTTTGGAGACATTATATTTTATTTAAATATGTTTTACACGCAGAGCCGTACAGAGTGCATCCATAGTCGATAATAGAGCGGATATACGCTTTATAAAACATAATCATCATTTTAGGATCGGCTCCCCACCAAGTTCTTCTTATATTTTTTAATATATTAAAACCTTTTTCTGTTCTGTTCATTATATATTCTATGTGTAATCTCCAATTTAGTTTGCTGTCTAAAATCAGTCCCAAATATTTGTAATTCTTTGTAATGTTAATGCTGATATTGTCAATTTTAAGTGTTTTTCGTTATCAGGTCTATGCCGAGAAAAAATTATCATTGCCGTTTTTTCGGGTACTATTTCGAAACCAAATGTTGTTGTCCAGTCTATAAATTTTCTCACGCAATTTTTTGCTTCTCTATATATTATATTTAGTGATTTTGCACGGAAGTTAATGCAAATGTCATCGGCATATTGTATTATATTATACGGAATACTTCTATGAGCAGAAAAGGTGTATAAATTAAAAAGTAATGGAGCAAGTACAGACCCTTGCGGAAGGCCTTTTGAGGTGTACCTGGGTCCTACTATGGTATTATTATTGTCAATAGCATATATTTGTCTATCGCGATAGAGGTCTATGATATTCCTTGCCTTTATACATGGGATACCTATGTTAATCAGTGTATTTTCTACTTGATCTAGTATAACCGCATCATAAGCACCTTCTAAGTCTAGAAAAATACACCCATGATACTCATTTTCAGTAAACGTGTTTTGAATAGATGTTGTTAGAGTTGTTAATGCATCGATGGTACCTTTGTTCCTTCTAAAACCGAACTGGTTACTAGGTAGAATGTCATTTTGTTCTATCCACCATTCCAATCGGGTCGTAATAATTCTTTCATAAATTTTAAATACGCAAGATAAAAGTGATATTAATCTGTACGATGCTGTTAATTTGCTATCTTTCCCAGGTTTTAATATTGGGTGTAGAACAATTTTCTTAAAATTAGTATTCGTACAACCGTTGGCTAGGTATTTATTGAATTCGTTTACCATATATGTTTTAAATGTTATATCGCTCTGTTTTATAAGATCATAGGTAATCCCGTCTATACCTGGTGCTGTATTTTCAGTTCTATTTAATGCCCATTAGATTTCTTTAAGAGTAATTATGTTATTTATTGGATGTATTGTTTTGTCCGAACAATTAATAGCGTCTTGATTATTACTTACCGATGGCGGAGCCATCTTTTGTATGAAATTCTCATATAATTCCTCAGGTACCGGTCGTGTTATTGTTGGTTTTGAGTTTGATATTTTTTTCGTCATTGTCCACACTTTTTGAATCGGCGTTGCTTTATTTATACTTTCACAGAAATTTTTCCAGGAATTTCTTGCTTTATTTTTGTGTATTCTTTTTATCCTAGCCTGTAATTTCTTACATTGTATATAATCATCCATTAATTTATTACGTTTATATTTGTTTAGTTGTATTATTTTTTCCTTTTCTAACGTTTTCCTAGAATACTCAATCACCGGGATATTTTCATTGGCGCTTCTTACTAATATTTGTTCCAGATCCATAGTTGAGCTGTTTAGACTATTCAATCTTGTTGCTTCTTCATATCCCAACCAATTTGCTCTCTTTGTATTCCATATTCTTGTGGTGGATTTCTTATCGACATACTGGGACTCCAACTGAACTATTATATTTATAGGTAAATGATCAGATCCTAGCCCATCGTCATGGACTTCCCAATTAGTTTTTGTTGCTAGATTTGGTGACATAAGTGTGATATCAATAGCAGACGGTGCTTGTTGTGGCGATGCAAATCTAGTTGACTCACCGTTATTTACTACTAACTCATGTTCAGATAATGCGTCTACAAAATTTTTCCCGGTTGAATTTGTATATGTGGAACCCCATAAGGGATGGTGTCCGTTCATATCACCTCCAAAAATTACTGGTGTTGGTAGATGATTAAATATATTCGACCACTGAGTTTTTGATAAATTGATATTCGGTGCTTTATATGCAGATATTACATTTATGGGCATATCGTTGGTTTTAATCTCTATTCCACAAATTTCTATATTTTTAAAAGTTTGGGAATTTAATTTTAATTCCGAAAATTGTATGTTATTTTTTATGAGTATTAATACCCCTCCCCCCTTACCGTTTGGTCTATCCTTGCCAACGCAGTTATAGTTTTTAATATTGAGTTTTTGTGTGGGTTTTAACCATGTTTCAGAAACAATGGCTATGTCATAGTCATAATCATGTAGTTTTATGATAAAATTGTTTCTATTAGCATTAATTGACCTGGAATTCCATTGTAGAATTTTGAAATTATTTTGAGTAATTTTGATGAATTATTTATAGTATGTAAGAATTTATCTGAATATACTGTTATAAAATTTTGTACTTCTTTAATTGTATCTCTAGTTTCCGGCCCGCCCGAGTCGGGTTTTGTTAAAGATTTTATGAAAGTATTCAATTCCACAAAAAAGTTTTTGGTGAATTGTATAAATTTGTCTTTGGTATTTATAGGGTTCAAAGATTCTGAGGTTAAGGTATCCTGAGATTTTGTAAACGAAAATGTTGACGAAGGATGGTCTGCATAGCACAGATTTGTAGGAGTTTCTGTTGGGGAAGAAGGTTTTCTTTTCTTTGATAATATTGACTTACTAGCATTATTGTTATTATTACCAAATACGGTTTCCGGAGGCTTGCGGATATATCTATTAGTATTATTTTCAAAAGTATGCGAAGTTTGCGGTAGACTGGGAAATTCATTTACATCGCATAATGATGCAAAGCGGTTACTAGTGGTGGCTTTAGAAAATGTTTTAATATTGGAGTATGATTCAGCTTCCTTAAAGGAGATTCCGTGTACTGCCATAATTTTTTTAATTTCTCTTTGTTTTATATATTTTGGGCAATCTCTTGACCAGGAATTATGTTCTGTTGATGAGCAGTGAATACATTTGGGTGGGATAAGACATGATTCATTTGGAGGGTGTTCGCCGCTGCATTTTTTACAAATGGTTTTATTTAAATTACATTGATGCGCCGTGTGTCCAAATTGCAGGCATTTGGTGCACTGAACGACAGGTGCAATATATTGTTCCACCTCGAACTCTACATAATTTATATGTATATAATTAGGGACCTTTTTGCCCTTAAAATTTACAACAATCATTTGTCTGGGTATTTTATTAGATGTACCGTTTTCTTCAATTCGCCTGTACATACGTCTAACGCCTTTGACTGGGATATATGATTCAATTTCGTTTAAAAGAAATTCGTCATCAAAAGTCGTATCTACTCCTTTCACAATACCGCGTGTTTCCACGCAATATCTCGGTACATATGCAATTAAATTTTGTTCTAGAAGTTTTTGGTTATTTACTAAACTATTAGCAGCAACATAATTATTTAAAACAACTTTAATTTTATTTATTCCAATATCTTTAACTGTTAATATGTGATTTTTAATATTATTTAGCGATTTTAAATAAAAGCCAACTTTCATGGGGTGAATTTTTCTCAATTGTTTAATTTTATGTTCAATGTGCACTACAAATGTGCCTGCGCTTGAAGAATCGTATGTCAATTTTAAATCAATGTATGTTTTTTGGTTCGCGTCGGGCTCGCTTATCTGCGGAACAGGTAAATGAACCGTACGAGTCAGCTGATCGGCCGGCTTGTCCACATTATTAGAATCGATATTATTCGAATCGTCAGTGATCATAATGCTGTCGTAATTTATTTTAGGATCTGTGGATTCATTGGGGGGCGGTCGACCACCCCCTGTATCCTCGTCCATTCTTCTTTTTCGCGAGATAACTTACTACTATATTAGTATGGTCTTTATTAACAATTGCCCTCTAATCAATCGCTCTCCAGATAAACGCGTCCTCATTCCACGAGAGTCAGAACAATACTGGTTTTCTAAAATGAATCTGCTTTTATAAAGATTTGATTGTGTTGCTCACAAAAATTTAAACGCGATTTTATGTAACTAAATTGTTTTGAAGGAAGCTCTTGTTTCTTAAGAACTGTTTGACAGTCATTAACTTATTAAATTATTCAAAATGGTTCGCATAGTACATCGTAGCATATAGCCAAGTTCCCTATTTTGTTAGCACTGGTTTATGGGGCAGTGAGATATCAGGTAATGACTTCTTGAATAATTGCACTCACAGAAGAATATAAGAACTATTTTACCATATTTAATTAAATATACAAATGGAAATTTCATTCTTATAGTTTCAGAAATTCGTTTCTATCCATCTGCTAAACTTGTACAATGCACAAAATGCATTATTAGTAAAATTTTGTAACTTGGTATTGTCTACGGCAAAAATAAGCTTGTCAGTTCATCATTTATGAATTTTGCTATAATGTTATTATCAGGTTTCTTCAATTCTTTTGTATATATCAAAATACTATTGGTCGGATGTCTTCATGTTAAACTCCTATTATTAAATTAAACAAGCGCCTGTGGTTTCATCCGCACCAAAGCAATAATTATTGTTAATAATATCTTTAATTTTTTGTATGGTTTCATAGTACGCAAGAGCTACATATTTTTTTCTCGGGAATGCGCATTTTACAATATTTTCCCAAGAAAGATTTAAATGCATTATTTTGTAATTTTCTTAAAGGAATATTCGAATGTAAAAGTATTTTGTACAAATGTGAATTTAATTTAAATTGTCCATCGTTTGTTGAAGATGATGCTAAATATTATGATATTGTGCTGTTTTTTTAGTTCAGCTTTGAACTTTTTCAAACGTTCTTGATGTAGTGTTGTTATAACATGTTTTACATACAAGTCTTGACTAGTTAGGATGCAGTTGAGAACTAAAATAAAACTTACTATTTTTAAACATGCCTTACAAAATAATGTATAATTTTCACTTGTTAATTCTGGATAGTCTCTAATTAATTCTTATATTGTGGTTTTCACCTTTTGCATTATGGGTTAAATATACATGTGAATTATATAATATAATTTATCTGTGATTCCCCAGGTTAATACGATTCACGCATATAATATTTTTTGATAAATAAGCAAAGTTTTTGGAATGTCAATTCAATAGTTTATGAATGCGAGTTTGAATATGAAAATTAACAAAAACGGTAAATATGCGCCAGTCGTCCCATCCGTATTTTTGCCGAGAGTAGAAAATTGATACGGTTGCAGAACACCTGATTATTATCTATCACTTAAATTTGTTTACATTTAATACTTACTGGGGCCTCTGTTTGGGCCTAGTTTAACGACGTTTACATCCGGAATATCATAGGTGTGATTCCTAGGAAGCGTTCGTCTGTATTATCTGAATAATGAGACTTATTTAGATTGGTAATTTTTACTAATATTTATTAATAATCAAATTCATTATAATTATTTTATCATATTATGAAGATTTTAAACAATTATGTTGTCAAAAGACACGAAGGAAATATGTAATACAAATATAATCTATAAATGATGGGATACAGATTTTTACGAAAATTCTCTATATTAGCACATTCTTTTAATATCAGCGTGAAATTTTTATTAACTGTTTTTTAAATTTTTAAGAAAATGCTCCAAATAAGCATCAGAATCTAAAAAAAGGATGAAAATAAGCATAAAAAGTCAAAATAGGCACAAAAAGTCAAAATAAGCAAAAAAGCAAAAAAAAAAACTTAGCGCTAAGTAACAAAATTATTATTAATGAAACAAATTCGAAAGAAGTAATATTTACACGTAAAATATTTTATCAAGAAAGGATCAGTTTAAGTAAAAGTCAATTAATCTTAAAATCTATTCACATCATACATAAAATTAAATATCAATTTAACATATAAACTTGAATACTTAAACTGAAAATAACAACAAAACTAATTATTTATTAGTGTAAATTGAATATCGATTTCGGGTGAAATTTCAGACATGCAATGACAACTAACATTTATGTAATTAAATGCCTGGCGGTGCTTTAATACGAGGAGTAGCTGTTGGTTGGTAGTTTTTACATTGTAATAATGTACACTCAGAGTAATTATATTTCATTATTACTTTTATTTTTTTAATTATTTGTAATTTTAAATTTTGTTCTATGGATGTTAGTTATTTTTTCAAAAGATTCAAATTTAGTTCTAGAATATAATAATTATTAATAAATAAGTACGTAGAGTTAAGTCAATCTTATAAAACTAACACGTTAAAAATGAAATATGAATTAACACTAATCTAGGCAATAAACATTAAAAACATTGATTAATAGGGTCTAGTGAATATGATTACGGAATGAAATCGCAATCAGTACAAAGTAACGCTTTTTATTATCTTATTGTTTTTTAAACATATCATAGAAGTTATTATGTAATCTCTAGATACGTGTTTTGCTGTATCATAGCTACGCCATAATTATTATACAAAATATTAACATTTATAAAACGACGTTTTAATCAATTAAAGTTATGGTTAAAATGAATACTTCATTAGCCGCTCCTAGACTAATTTACTGAGTGAGGCAAACCATTTTGTGGTTATTATTATATTGGGTGAACTTCATGCATTAAGAAATTGACGCACTCTATTTATGAAAACTTTTCATTGACAGTATAGTTAATTTATCAACAATGAAATTCTCCGGATCTGAGGAATTCGAAAGAAACCCTAAAAAATCTTGAAACAGAGCTTTAACCTTAGCGGATCAATCATTAGATTTAGACAAAATCCTATTCATCAACACTATTAGGAAAAGAGTTGAAATATCCACATCAAAACCGATTGTCAAACAAACATCCTTAGAGAAATTATAACAATATGCAAAACGCAATTATTTGCAAAGCAGATAAGGATAATACTATTACGATTTTGGAAAAGGAAATACACATTGAAAAAGTAAAAACATAATGAATTACAAAACATCCGAATGATAAATTTTAGACGCAGATTGCTAAAGTAATTAAGAAAGCGCACTTAATTATCCCATATAATGATATTTATAAATATAGAATTACGACCTACTCAAAGTGCACAAACGGAACATCTCAATAAGACCAATTGTTTCATATATCAATGCTCCCTCATATAACGACTATTCACTTATAAATTATTAATAATTATCAGCATAGGCAATTACGGAAAATTCTACCGACTTCATGAAGAAAACTAACAACCTGACAGTCAGCAACAAATCCAGTCTGGTCTTTTTGGATGTCAAGAGTCTCTTAAAGTCAGTCTTATTACTAGTACTTAGAATTAAGAGGAATCTTACGCAAAAAGTATCAAGAGCAATCACCAACGTATAACACACCAGAAATCACTCACTTAATAAATACTTGTCTTGACCAAAATTACTTCCGCTTCAATGAAACCTTTTATATAATGGCCGCCATAATTGAAAGAACACCAAGAATTCGTGGGTCAATTTTTATGAAAATTTTAGATAATACGTACATAATTCATACTAAGCAATGATTTCCACAATTACAGGAGCGCTCAGCAACTCGCCTAAGTATATGAGAAATCAAATTGTCAATGTGAGCCTGAGGGATTGCATCTCAAGCTTCTTGAATTCGCATCTTAATATCAGGTGAAGTGAGTGAGGGTTGCTGAAGATAACCTAGTCTTCTGTCAATTGTATCCCACCTATTGAACACGTAGGTCTGGAGAACGAGAAGGCCATAGAAGTAAATCAACATTAGCTAGTTCCAGGAATTCCATAGTACCCCTAGCTGTATGCGGCTTTGCATAATCCTGTTGGAAAATGGAGTTTTCTAACCTTCTCAGATAGGGCATTAATGTTGGTTCTAGAACTGTGTTAATGTAGCGATTTGCGTTTAATGTTCCCGGAATGAACACAAAAGGAGACTTACTTCCATAACCGATCGCCCCTTGGCGGAAATATTCATTAGTGATTTTGAAGAACAATTATTTAATATATACAATACTAGTGCAGATTTCTTGATGATATTTTCTGTATCTGGAATGACACAGCTAAATAGTTGGATACGCTTTTAACACCGCTAAATTCAATCAAAAGAAGGTAAGAAGCTCGTAGCCAATCCTTACTTTCGATATGTGAGCCAGAATATAGCCGAAGAAATAAACAAATACAACATCTAAGTTATAGAAGTCAACCGGGATAGTTTAAAGAAATATATAGTTTACAACAAAATATTAACAACATATTAATTACAAATATTTGACAGTTTGTGTGTTTGACGATAAACTCTTTGTTCATTTAATGATCTAGCAAGTCGTCAAATTTGCTAAGCTTCTTGTCGGCGTATTTTAATTCACTAGGATCGATATTTGACAACTTAATGCGTCTTGTCGAGACAATATTCGTCATGTAGGATACCTATCTTTGGGATGTAGTCGACGGATAAATTGAAGAAAATCTTATTAGTAGCTTCCAAGACATAGTAGTCGGTGTACACTTTACAACCAGGATACAATTAGATGGCTTCTGCTTGATTAAGCAATTTGGTAGTCCAGAGGACGGTTAGAGTAGTTGGCTTGATTAACACATATATCTATTCGTAATTTTGAATGGATTTCTATGTCTGTATATCGGCTCTTATTGTCTTAGTTGAACATGCTTCGATAGTTGTGGACTTCGCAGTCGGCGAGTTCTGTTCTTCTCTAGTGGAGACTTCTCGGCAGATAAATGATACTTGTATGTATTCGTCGTACTTATTTAAATCTTGCATAGTCTTCCAAAGTGTAAAGTAATTTCGGCTCTTGAGGTTTGCTAGATAGTAAATACGGTTTATGACCCAATAATAATTCGTAGGGAGCATAATAATAAATTTATGTATTCATCCCAATCAGATTAGTTGTGTTTGATGTTATGTTTAAAATAATCTTTTAGGGTTTAATGTGACCTATCCAATGCTCCATTGGTTTGGGGATGGAAGAGTAGATATGTGTGTTGGTTTTAAATAATTGAGTTAGGTGTTTAATTAACACGGCGGGAGAACATGACGTTCCCATTTCCGACGAAACAAATATGTTTAAGTGCTGTAGTAATAGCGAATATAAAATACAAGTATGCATCAAGTGCGGCAACTCCTTCTATCGAAGTTGCAGGAAAAAGAAGGGTATGCAGGTAATGGATAGCACCAGATTAATATGTCGTTGCGGATCGGAAGAAAGTGAGGTTACAAACAACAATCTGCGCCAGGAAAATAAAGCCCTTAAGGGGGGAAACACATGTAAAAAAAAATTTGTTTCGATTTTTTGTTTTTTCCATAAAAATCTTCCTTATACATTTAAGATTTATCCAATAAAATATTAAAGTGATCGAAAAAGTATTCACGTACATACAACAGAGTTTCTACCTCCATGTCATGAGCCGATTTTATCATATAGTCTATGGAAATACAAACAATCGTGTTTTGTTTGTTTTAATGTCGCGGTGATTGTTGCCGTGAACAATGTATCCGAAACGTAATAAAGACGAGTGTCATAGTGCAAGTAGATCGAAATAAAAGACAGTTCAAAGGGAATCAGCACCGAAGGAACCAAAGCATTTGAACTGCGGCTAAGAAACGTTCAAATTGCCGCATATATCACTGCTATTACATTCAACGAAGGATACAAAGTTTTCTGCAAAATTATGGAAGGGATGGAATGTATCATTCGCCAAAATACTAGGATTTTCGTTGACAACTACGACGACGCCCGATACATCCGTTAGGACCGGCGATCGCTAAATAGGAGCAAGGAAGCCAGAACAGCCAGAAAAAAGGCTCAAGCCGAGCTTAACTACTTCTATGAACGTGGGGAAGGCACTCTCTATGTCCCAGGATCGCCGTTTAATTATAAGTTTACACAAATTATGCTTTTTCTAAACTTAAATCTTTAAACGCGTTTTTCTCGAAACAATGTTTTTGAAATTGGCGTACATGATAACTTTGTCAATTTTTATTCAAATCACATGAATTTCTGTCTGCTCAACAGCTAATAAAATTTTGTTCTAAATGAACCTCCGAAATCAGAAAAAAATTAATAATAAATATTTATTACGGGCCTACGAAACCCGAAAAAAGAGTCAAATTTTAAACTTTGTTGCAGAAATCATATATTTGTTTTTTTTTCTACTTTCTGAGGTTTATTTAGAATAAAATACATCTAAGAAAGGGGTTGTGCAAGAAAAACTTTAAAAAAATAATTTTTCAGGCCTCCAGAATGTACGCCAATTTAGTCGGTATTTCCAACATGGCGGCACAATCGGTTGAATATAGGGCTAACCAATTAGCGGAAAGACTTCAAATTTTCTAAAATTACAGCCTATTGTATGCCCAATAAAGTACAGAAACCGTGAGGTTATATCTCTTTTAGTTTGTCCAAAAAAAATCCCAAAAAAGGATATTTTTATGACCGATTACATGTTTTTCCCCCCCTTAAAATGCAAGTTACTTTATTAAATAAAATTATTACTGAAATTGAAACTCGTAGTATAAACAAATCACATAACGACATCGTAGAAAGAAGAAATCTGTAAGAACGAGAACACAATCGGCAACTACGGCAAGTATTTTCGAAAATAAGAACTCCAATAAAAAATCTGATAATGAAGGAATAAAACAAACACGAAAATTGGAAAATCATATACAGGATAATCAACACGGTTTTTATGTTAATAAATCCACGTTAACCAAACTGTTCATTTATACCGATTATATTTATGTAGCCTTGGAGAAAATGCTATATATATATATATATATATATATATATATATATATATATTACAAGAAAAAAATCAGATATCGCATTCGGTACAGCACGACCGGAAGTCCTGAGGATCCAAGTCGAACCAAAAAGAACCTGGTTATTTATTAAACGCGTCAGTGCAAATGCGTCCGTCGGGGATAGGAAGAAGTGTGCAAGAAAATTTATAAGCTGTACTCACTTTTTGTGTGAAAAGGCGGAAATAAATTCAAATAAAATAACCTATAAAATCGCCGCTGATTTTAAACATCACAAAGCGCTTACTGAGCCCTCTAATTAGCCCGCAGGAATAATCATTAGTCGTTATATTTTTAAACGAACCGCCCGAGAAGCACAAAGAATGTTGTAAATACTTTTATTTAAATATATTCTTTTTAAATACCCAACGCGTCTGTAATAAAATAAATCAACTGAAGTCAGTTATTATAGATAAAAATATTAATTTTAACATTCTATGTTTCTCGGAACATTAGCTAAAACATGAAGAAACATCCTTTTTTAAGTTGGCGAATATAATTTCGCATCATGTTTTGCACGTTGCACGTATCAGCACGGAGGAGTGATGAAGGCAGCACACAGGTTAGTCAATTTCAATAATTATACTGATTTCAATAATCTAACAATTAAAAAACGTTTGAGATATCTGCAAGCATTCTACCTGCGCTATTATATTTTAGTTATATGTATATACAGGACACCTGTGATGGTGACTTTAATATATTTTTAGAAACAGTAGTAAAAATATTGCAAGACGTAAATGAACATCATATTATACTCTGTGGCGAATTTAATATTTTATTTAATTCTAGAGATAGCAGAGCCACGGACCTGTGTGATTTACTAGTCCCATTTGGCTTAATTAGCCACGTATATTTTAAAACGTGTTTTATCAATCACCTTGATAACGTCTCAAATAATGACCCTAATGATTTATCAGTCCAGCTATGTGATTCCGACCAATCGGATCACATAGGCATCCATGTAAAAGTGCGCCTTAACGCAATTCTAACTTGAAAATACCGACTAAGGGTTCATTAACTCATTAACATAGTTTTCTTAAGTGCTTTTTATCTGTTTTTATGCTTTTTGGCCTGCTTTAATGTTTATCAAATGCTTTTTTTTCTATAATTTTGTGCCATTTTAAGTGATTTTTTATTCACATCACTAGATGACAGTTTGTAGAGATTAAGGTGAATTCTTTCATTTTAATAGATATTTTTTAACGTTTGTAAGCAATGAAAAATATGTTTATATTAGAATTTATCAAATTAAAAATTAGTAGGAAATAATTAAAAAACAGTTTCTAAATTGTTTCGAATAAAATCTGAGTAAGGGTTACTTTAATCAAAATCTTGAGATAAAAATATTACTAAGGGTTTTTTTATTAAAGGTAACTGTCGGTTTTCTTTGTCATAAATGAATATTATAATGAAACTAAGTGAAATCTCCGTAAGATTCACTATTTATATTGCAATATGGTATCTTGGGTTAATTTATTTTTCAATGTTTGGAAAACTGTTTCTTGGACATCTTTACGTCTTTCCAATTGAGCTCTCCAATAATATCATTAGAGCTTTGACTATTTTTGAAATATTTTTAATAAATTTGCGATAAAAGCTAACCATGCTCAGGAAAATTTTGATTTGTTTCGGATTTTGTGGACGAGGTACTGATCTTATAGCTTTGATTTTAGTTTAAGACATTCGTTCGAAATAATATTTAGATATTGACAAGATTTATTCAGAAACTCGGATTTGTCTGGCGTTTTTCAATTTACGATTGTGAAATTCGAGTAAATTACAATATCGTCGAGGTAAATAAAACATTGTTTATGTGTGAGCCCCGTGAGCATATTATTCCTTTGAAATCAACTAGGTGCATTTTTTAATCCAAAAGGCATCATCGTGTATTTATAATGGTCATTGGAGGTGCTGAGTGCAGTTTTTTTGACCACCATTAAAATATTTCTTCGATGTTAGGTAAAAGGTATGCGTCACCGACTGATTTTTTCATTTAATTTCGGTAGTCGATAACTATCCGCCATTTCTTTTCGCCCGAAGAATCTAATAACTTGGAAATTTCATTTTATTTGCTTTTGATGAATTTTAAGTTCAATTTTTGTTTCACCTAAGGTACAAAACCGTTAGTGAGTAATTTTATAGGTATGATCTATCCCAATCTATTTATAAATTGGGTTTCTAGTGTGCTTCTTCTACCCAAGAAATGAACTACCAGTACTGGAGAAGTGGATAGTGTTGTTTCTGTTATATCTTATCATAGGTCTTTTTAATGATTAGACATGATCATCAAATATCGATGGAATTATTAGTCGAGTCATAGGTAGATTGTTAATAATATTTGTCAAAATATATGACAACACATGTCATAAAAATATGTCTTTTTAAAGACTAAAATATGCTGTTTTTAAGCATAGAATATATAAATGGATACCAGTCATGGTATTTTGAAGCACTATTGATGATGCATATTTATGGGTTTGAGTGGAAGATCCTTCAATGAATTGAACTCTGCTCGTCCTCCCTTCGGCTAAAATTTTAAGTATTATTTTATATTTTGTAACATAATATTTGATATATTTTGTTACAACGAAGTCCAAAGATGCCATAAAAAAATAAAACTGTTTATTCTGGTTTATTGAATAGCTTTTTATAACCCATATTCTAATGTTTTTACACAGAGTGATATATTAGTACAGCCGAAGAAATATAATAACGGAGAACAAACTAATAGTATGCAAACATACCAGATATAAAGAACTAATTTATCGTAATCATCGACTATATATCTCGTAAAGTGCGACCTAACAGATCTATTATTCTACCCTTAACCAATCACATCCCAAGCAGTCCCACGCCCACCACGAACCTGATAACGTTCTTGGGGGTGATACTGCTCACTTCTTCGGGGGATAATCGGTCCCTGCCGAATTCGCTTGTGAGCAATCGCGACATAAGTGCATAGTAAGTGCTCGGTCGTTTCATCTGCCGAATCAAATAATCTGCAGTTTCCACTTTCATCTTTTCCCATTTTTCACAAATGGTATCGGAGGGAACAGTGCATTCTTATGAGTCCGGTGAGAGTTTTTAGCTCGTTCCTTGTGACTGTGATCGAGTTTGATGAGTCGTTTTGATTGACGTAGGCCTGGTACATTGTTCCAATGCTTGCGTCTTCTGTCCTCTTCCCGATTTTGCACTACCTCTCTTATGTGCGCCATGGGGAGTTCGTAAAACGGCTCTGGTCTTATAGGAGAGGCATTTTCAAAATCGTGGGTGTCAGAGAGAGCCATGAAGCTCCTGTTGTTTTGGTTAGGGCCAAACTCCTTGACCCTTATCAAAGCCGTTTTCGGGTCCTCAATCGACACCTTAAACGGTAGTTCGAAATCGAGCTTCCTTGACATGGAGTTTGGACAGAAGGACCGGGTCGATTTGCTGCAGTATTTCTAAGTGTCCTGTCCAGTCCCCCGGCAGTGTTTTCTTCCTCTGGTGTAGTCGGAGGGCCGCCACAAGTCCCTCTTTTTATACCACTAGATGGAGCGGTATGAGGCCAATGATTGCCTCCATTCCCGCGGTTGAGGTCGTTTGCATGGCCCCTGTGATGCTTAGACATGCTAAACCTTGAAACCTACTCAGCTATCATCGGTCATCTGTCACTTTTTATCCAACTTCTGTCACTTGGCATGTCATCTGATATCTGTTGTCTGATATTTATCAATATATTCCATTATTATTATTTAACGTATTATGTATTCCAAAGTTTTTCTGTTTCTTACCATCTATTTCAGTTTCTATTGTTGACAATCTTATATTAACTTTTAAATATGTGAATTATAATAATCTCTTTGTCGTTTCTCATATGTGTTCTTTTAAAATATTTTGATAATTTAAGGATTTAAATGATTTATGTGTTAAAATTTATTTATTTAAAGTTATTCTATTTTCTACAGTGCTTTTTTCATCACTTGTCACTTGCCTGCCATCCGTTATTTATCATTGTATGTTATCTGTCACTTGTCATATGCCATATATCATATGGCATAGGTCATATGTAATATATCATTTGTTCTCTATTATCTACTGCTATTTAAATATATTTTGATAACTGAACTTTTCAATCTAAATTTAATTTTTGTATTATGTTTAAATAATCTCCATTGAAGACCATAATATATTACCATCTTTAAATCTGTAATTTATAATATGCTACCCATAATCTCTCATTTTTTTTATAAAGTGTATTAAGCAGTTAGGCATTTAGATTGTTTTATTATTTCTATTTTCTACAGTCTTTCATCACCTGTGGTCTGCGATATAGTTATCTGTTTCCACATAAGGTTATCTAATTTATGATTGATGAACTTGTGTGAACATAGTTCTCTATTCTGGTGTGCTACTTTAATGTCATAGCTCTTTATTACTTCTAATCGTTCTTCTGGCGATAATCTAAAGAACTATTGAATGTCTTATATCCTGTTTAGTGACGCTAGTAAACTGTAACAACTTGTACGGCGTCAAATTTATTATGGGAAACTATACATTTAAGGTGACAGAAGTAGTGTTTCTGATGATCTCTGCCTTCTCAATTAATGTCTGTTTTTTTAAAGGTGCGTTAGTAATGGGTTTACTTTTACCCAGTGTTGCGAGTTTCGAGAAAGTGCGAACGCACATGTCATCTGACGTGCGCGCACTTGCGACCGCATATGTCACCGCATATGCCCGCACATAAGATGACACGATTTTACATTTGTCTGCGCGACTCGCGGCATACTCGCTATCAGGAATGACTAATTCCCGACTTTTTTTGCCAACGAAATTTGATACCGATAAACAATAATACATGTTCACTGCTCTAATTATATTGAATTTCAATTTCATATATCAAACAATTATAACAATTCTTAATAATTCTTCTAAAATGTTTTAAATAATAATACCAAAACAGTAATATTTTCTACTTGTAACTTTTCTATGATACGTCCTCATATGAGATTACCGGTATAATTAATAATTACAAAATTAATAACAATTATTATTAATCAATAATAAATATTATTAACTTTCTATTTATTAAAATTATTATTTAAAATATGTTAGTTATATTAGTATGCATTGTTATAATCGTGTCATCTTATGTGCGGGCATATGCGGTGACCTATGCGGTCGCAAGTGCGCGCACGTCAGATGACATGTGCGTTCGCACTTTCGCGAAACTCGCAACACTGCTTTTACCTATTCCGTTAGCAACACATACGGAGATAGGTCTCAAACAAGCCAACCCTGATTCACTTATAGACCAAGCTAATCTGGCAAGCATAATCAAAAAGATTCTTGAATTTTGGAGGCGTTTACTTCGTGGTACATTTTCAATTTTTAATAAAGAAAACACTTAACTTTTTTATACCACTTATATTTTATTTTCTCGTGACTAGTTTCAATTACAAGGTAATCATTATCAAACTGTCACACAGTTTGTGGTATAAAAAAGTTAAGTGTTTTCTTTATTAAAAATAATCAAAAAGAATTTCCTTCAAACAAATAAAGACATTAACAAATAAAAGAAACCAGATTTAAAAACAATAAAATCTATAATAGCCAAGAGGGGAAAACACAAACTAGTAATTTGTAAGGCAGACAAAGAAAACCCAATCACGACCTTGAAAAGAGACCAATACATAGAAAATGTGGAGGATTTCCTAAACAATAGTAATTTCGAAATTTTACCTAAAGACCCAACAAAAAAGGACTCACAACAAAACTGAAAAACTCAGAATTCATAATACCACAACTAGAACAGTACAAACACAAAGAAATGAATCCCCACGCCCCGGTACTATATGGAACACTTAAAATCCACAAACCGAACCACCCCATCCGCCTGGTAGTTGTATACTAGAATGCAGACAATGAATATAGGCAACGAAATATGCAACTCCTTATAATCCATACTTATAGAAATATTCTAATGTGCATCAAAATTATCCATCAAAAACTTATTACAATTCGTGAAAAAAAAACAAAAATTTCACAGTACCACAAAACCACATCCTAGTTTCATTCTGCCTGTTTAAAAGTATACCTACAGAAGAATTAAAACAAATAGTAATACATAAGTTAATAACATCTAACTACGAATACACCAACGGATTGCTAAATATTATAAACCTTTGTCTCGATCAAAATTACTTCACATTTAATAGAAAACACCACCTACAAAAAGAAGAATTAGCGATGGGATCCCTACTATCTCTACTGATAGTGAAAATCTTCATTGTGAAGAACAACTTTTTAATGGCAGATCCATATTCACAAAACACATATAGCTTTGGTGCAGATATGTAGACGACGTATTCTGTGTGTGGACAGACACGCAGATAACTAGACCAGTTTCTCAAAGAACCTAACCAGACAAATGAGAGCATCTAATTCACGATGGAAAAGGACATTAAACATAGCATAAATGTTCTAGACCTAACCGTAAAAACTAATAACCACCGTATTACAAATAATATCTTCAGGAAGCCTACCACAGCCGATGCCATTATCCCGAATGACTCTAATCAATCTACCACAATCAAATTGGCAGCTTTCAACTCACACATATACAGGCTCATAAACACACCACTCAAAAAAGAAGACTCGACGAAGAATACAATAATATAGTAGAAATTTCAAAAAAAACGGCCACAAAAACAAACACAGTCAAAAAGATACATCATTACTAAATTAATATACAACGGAAAACCTAACAAAGAAGAAATCTTAAAACACTGTGTCCTCAAATATATCAAAAACACCAGTAACAAAATTAGATAAAAATCAAAAACTACTTAGTATCACACCCATCCAAGTAAACAACAATAACCTAGCAAAGGCTATAATTAACACCAAATTTCATAACCAGGATAAATTAACAAACAGCGAAGTGAACCAGCTAGATTGCGACGCTATACACATAGGGCAAACAGGCAGAAACTTTAACATGAGACTGAAAGAACATAAGAAATCTATTTAAAACAAGATCCTTCAGACGGACATTTCGGAACATTGTATCACAAACTAACATACAATAAAAAAAATTACACCGCTCCACAACTGTATAAAAGGATTAATACTTAACATCTTAGAATCTTGGATGGTACCAATCTGATAATACCGGGAGCCCTATTAGAAGTAACCTATTAATTATAATCCATTATCTTAATGCGCCTATTGTAATACCACGTATATATAAAGGTGATCACATCCGTATTTTTCAGTTTAATTTTTATACTACTTTGAGAATGGCGAGTAATCGCCGAAAATTTATTAGGAAACTGATAGTAAAAATAAAAAACAGAACAAATGTATCATTCTTATTTCCTATCCAGTGAGTTATATTTTTCATCAAGAGTATAGCAAAGCAAATACCAATCATTTTCTGGTACCTTCGATCTTCTTGTACGACCTTGATTTGTATGTAGATTTTTTTGATGTCTGCAATAAATGCGACTCGGTGTAACCTTCATCGAAGCAATATACCTGTTATATCGTTCAAAAATTGAGGCCCCGCATAATTTCATCATTTAATCTTTTGGTTAACGTCTTGCAAGATGAATCAAAAACTACTAGTAGATTGGTACTGCTGCTGTTCTCTTTAAGCACTGCATGACGTGGAATGAAGTATTCTGGTTGGGCTTTGGTGTTTGGACTGACGGATTTCATGTGTTCGAGATCCAGATACTCTTTCATGAACTTGTGATATTTTTTTTCATCTCAATTTATGTTCGAAGCTTCTTTTCTTGTTTCAAAAATCTTGCAATTGCTTGGTTTCGTGATTTATTTAAAGCTAATTGTCTGTTCATCAATGGTAGTTGCACACAATAGTAGCATTCTGATTCCGTATTGTGTTTAACTAAAACTGCTCTTCACATTATATATCTTCTTGTGTTACCTATATTTCGCCAGGAATTTCCTTCATTTTGCAAAATTTGGTGATGTGTGGAACTGCTGTTACTTTGGTTAACATGCATCTTTGGATCTTTGTATTTTGCATGGTTAATGAATGTTGCCGGATATTTTGATTCTTTATAGCATTTAACAAGACTTTGCCATAATATCTTGTTCCTAACACGATATAGCTTTTCCCTGGGCTCTAGAACGTCGAATCAGCCAAGTGATATCCTTTAGAACCGGCATTTATTAGAATCCTTCAAAATGGACTTCCTTGACGGGTGTTGTTAGTTGCAATCCAGTGATTTTACGTAGACGTGAAGTAGAACGTGAAGTTGACTATTTAATTTGAATTTATTGGATTTCATTGATGTCACTTGTACGTCAATTTTTGACTTCGATATTTGTTCAATGTTGTCTCCTATTCCTGTGACCGAAGTGTAGGATTTCATTGGAATGCACAGTAGTTGTGCTGTTTTTTTGGTCACAAAGGAAGGTTGTAAGAGAGAGGCTTTTACTTCGAGATACATTTTATGATTCAAAATAAGATAAAACGAATAACTTAATTAATTGTTTGATAATGACAAGCTGAAGTTGCCGAAACTATAGTAATAAGTGTTATTATAAAAGTGATAAAAACAAAGTTATTCGTTTAGTTTTATAAATTGTTTTCCAAGTGATTAAGTAATTGTCTTCGCTCATGGGAATATGGTGTGTCCTTGCACGTACCATTTAAGGTACTTGGATTTTTCGACATCAGATAACGTGTTACTTTAATCGATAATCGTCTGATATAACTCACTGAAGTTGGTCCATTTCTCGTAGCCTCCATCATATGTGGGAATTGTTTTTGTGGCATCTATATTGAGGGACGATTATGTTATGACTGGCTTTCTAAGCAGTCATATAGGTATGTCTCAGAATATATCTTCTTTATAAATAATTCATTGTAGGCTTCATTGTCGATGATAACATCGGTGCTGGCGTAATTCGTAAATTGTCTACTTCCATTCATGAGCATTTGATGCGAGGTATCCAGAAGTCAAGTTGTGGTTTGTTGATGGATGTCTGGCCCAGAACTAGATACAATAGCTTATTGAGTATATTCATTACCATAATTAATCCTGCAATGCATTGGCGCACAAGCTAATATTTCTTTATATTTCGTGCGTAATTTGTCGTAGTAGTTATCACGATGAAATGGATGAATTGCTTTCATTTGTTGTCCCAGTGTCTCTTGTTGTTTCGAAAGCTGATGTTGTTTTTCCATGATGAAGGTTGTCGTTGTCCTTAATGGATGCATGTAGACGCCTTCTATGACGCGTGATTCCTCGCGATTGAAGCAATGTTTTCCCTTATAAGCAGGATTGGTGCGGAAGTGAGTGTGTTTCGGGTCTTAAATCCGAAACAAGGTTGGAATATCTTTTTTCGAGATGTCTGTTGTCCACGGAGTGTCTGTGTTAGTTAACGAATATTGTTCAGGAACTCCGGTACTCAATTCCCAGAATATATAAAAATCGCCAAAAAGGTCTTCGTCGAAGTTAACTACGTGGTGAAAATCGTATAAGCTAGTCTGTTTGGTATATGCACCGGTATGTGCTACAGCTCCAGGTATAATAGAGCGGAGATCAAACAGGATGAGGGAGAAATCGTTCTCGGAGGTTCTTAAACTCTTCGGTGATAAACAAATTACTCTAGTTAAAGCTGGTTTGAATCTGATTTATTTCTTATGCTACTGGCTTTTTATTTATTTTTGTTCGCTTATTAACTACGTCAAAACAAATTAAGGTTAACAATGTATAATAGATATAAGATTATATTTACACATTGCCCAATCTTTTGTCGAAGCGATGCGATCAATGATTGAATTGAACACGTTCTTTGTGGCTTTTATATAACCAGTCTCTCATTACTGGTATTTTGCACGACTGCTGGAAAAGTGCTTTCATTACACCAATATATAAATCCAGAAACTAAAATTATGTTGAGAATTATGGCCCAATATCTTTCTATAGGCTTTCCCTAAAAACACTACCAAATATATGACTTTGGTGATACAAGCCTTGATATATACGTGTCAATATGGTTTTAAAGCTGGTGACCCGACAGGAACTAATCTCTTGGTTTATAAATGCTACATAATTGACGCCATTGCCGAGAGAAGTCAGGTAAATTCGATTAATATCCATTTCGCATTTGACACAATCGATCATACACAATAAATTCATAAGTTAAGTTGTGTTGGTATTAATAGAACCCTTTTATATAGAGTTCGCTCTTATTTGTACTTTGTTTGAATTGGTTATTGTGTATCTTCCCGTATTAATGTAACCTTTGCTGTTCCCCAATGGTTCCATCTTGGTCTCTTGTTATTTAATATGCTTATTGTTTGCCGACTATATGATAATTTTGATAAGAGTACAATCATTGAAGTATACTTGGTTACTAGGATGAGCTATAGTCATTTCGTAATTGGTGAATTTCACAGATTTTAAAAAATGGGTGAAAGGTTTAGGTATTCTTTTTACTTCTAGCAAAGTGACCAAATCTTACAGATTTTCTACATCATAACACTGTAATTCTTCTTTTTAATATTCTAATTTGTTTAAATTTTTACAAATATGAACAAAGGTGAGTCAGAACCTGGTCACAAGAAATTTATTCGATTTTTAACTTACAAGCGCAACTTTGTGGGAGTAATACCAACTTACTGCCAATCTTTAATATACGAAGTCTTGATAGAAGACGCTTTATTTCCGATGTTGTACTTGTTCGGCAAGCCGACACGCGAGAGATTAAACAGTTTAGCTTCACTTTGCGGCGATGATGACACACGCTTTGCCTAACGATTCAACGTGCTTTTGTCCACTACCAGATCTCCGTAGACATTCTGCAAGCACCTATGAATATGTAAAATGTCCTAGTTTTCCGCCAAAAGAGACTCAATTAAAGCCTGTTGTGGAACCTCCGTTACAGACGCCATTTTAACAGTCATACGTAGCTATACGTAGCGCTGTCAATTATCGGAAATCAATGAAATTATTCGAGACGAAGCGGGAATATTGAATGATATTCCACACGAAATGTTCAGGTTTTTCAACCAAACGTGGCCGAGAAAAAAAATCTTGCATTAACTGTTAAACTCTCCTCGTTTCTAAAGTTATTAATATGAATGTTAATTAAGTTCGTACTATACTACTACATCTAGAAAATAAATTTATTAATCTAAATATGTTTCATATTTTCAGTTGATGCAGTTTATGCAGCCGCCCATCCGATTCATAATCTTATATCGGACGGCTGTGGAGAACCTTTTACTTTTTGTGCGGACCTACGCCCAGCTCCAATAGGTCCTCAAGTTCTCAAATACATCAGAAATGTTACGTTCACAGTAAAGTTACAAATGCACCTTATAAACATTTACAATTGCAATAAACACATTGAAAAAGTTTTCTTTTCCAATTAAAATAAACTACCACAGCTACACATGCATCGCTATTACATCTGCTGCTAATATTAACTGAACATAGTATATATTCTGCAAGATTTAGTTTAAATTAAGATTTATTATGCCAAATATAAAATACATAGCAGCTCAATCATTTTACGTAGAGAACTGGCAATATTATTTTCACAATATATATATATATATATATATATATATATATATATATATATATAAAGTATTGTAAAAATTACTTAAATTTACAATAGAATTGAAACAGTAGTAATCAAAAAAGTATGCAAATTAATTTTAAAATTTAAAAAAACCTAAAATGCAGTTAATTGTACCTTAGGTTTAATATTTAACCCATTTATAAGTTTTCAACATTTTCTATTAGTCTATTGAAATTGGGTTTCTCGGGATTCATGGAATTCGACCTCTCTCTAATTCATAGACATGCGTTTACTGGAAAGTAACTAATTCTTTTAGAGGATTAAAGATTTCAGTATTATTTTTTCAATATAATGAAGGAACTAAAGATTTATAGAATTTACCTTCAGATCGCCTGGCCAGCATTAATATAAAATAACAACCTGTTCATTACAGAGATGGTACAGAGAAAATAGAATTTTCTGTACTGACGCATAACAATTCTGACCATTAAGTAAACTTTTAGCGCTGATAGTAAATCTGAAAGTACGAGGATTATTCGAAAGCCTGACATATCGCAGTATTTAAGCGCTTGCCAAATTACATAGAGTTCGCTAGTATATACGGATTAGGGATCAATAGGTGATTCCACTTCCACATAAGTTTTAGATCGATTCGTTTATATGCAGCAAGAATTCGTTTAACGATTTATAGTTTCACTTAAATTTTAAGGATTGTTTATAGAAAGGCACTTGGTTTGTTTCACAATTATTTACATTGTATTCCGACTAGTTTCGATTTTTACATAATTATCTAGTAATGATGTAAATAAAAAATCCTTAATATTAAATATGTTTTACCACGTGATAAAAGAGAATCGCATTATACAAATATCACTTAAATTTACTCGTATTCTTCTTGAAGTTTCTGATTTGGCAAATTGCAACAGATGTAAAATAATGGTTCTTCTAGAAGCCATTCAATGTGAAATAAATCTCAGAGACACCTGCTCGATTTAAAGGTTTTATGCTTTGGATTACTACGTTTTTCTTAAAATGGCTGTGTTGAGTATAAGTAGAAATTATTTTAAATACACCATTCTCTTATTTGTTTAGTTTCTATGTTGTAATAGCGTATTGTCTGTTATTCGTTCGGAGTTTGTATAATATAGTGGTGTCATTCGCATACTGGTATAATGGTATAAATCATTACTATATATAAGGAATAATAAAGATGACAAGATTCGTCCCTGAGGCAACCCGACATTTGTTGTAAGGTGTATCGCACCTACATTCCATCGGTGGAATTTTGCTTTAATTCTACATATTTTACCCGCTCTGTAAGATAGGTTTCGAATCACGATATATTAATCTGCATAATTTGAGTTGAGTGAGTCATTTATGATCAACCACTTTGAAGGCCTTACTAATATAATAAAATATTCCTATTACTTCTTAATTTCCTTCTATGTGATCAGTTACATATTGAACTACTTATGTATTGATAGCCGTTCTGGAATTTCTTCCCGACACGAAGCAATTATGGCTGTTCACTAATAGATGGTTTCTTTATAAGTGTTACAATAAGTTAATTTGCATACACTTATCTATTACTTTTACTCTTTTCTTGTAGGTAGGGATAATTTTTGCAACCTTATGTCTCCTTGGATATTTTCCCTCCTTAAATGAACGATGTATTATGTCAGTTAGTGGGTATACTATCAAAGCTACTCAATCATATAGTAAATTTAGGTTCCCTCATGGGGCACTAGAACCTTTACCCAAGCTTTTCCAGGCCCCATACCGCTCTCGATGAAGAACTTCATTCTCTTACGGGCGACACGACTCATTCTAACTTTGTGGTATATGGTATTTAGACGTTTAAGACTACTGACAGCTTTTCAGTAGGTCATCTTCAGCTGTTGTTTTCTGCAAGTTTCCATAGGCCAATTAGCTTCGTTTTAAAGTCTTTGGACGTTGGGAAGTGGTCCATTCCTTTTTTTATATTTTGGTACATCTACGTTCTACGAGTAGCTAGGGAATAAAAAAGGTACATGACAGCTGAGCCCTACATGCCATAATAGGGCTATAAAAACGAGGGATCGTCTGGTACTAAGATTAGTTTTTCATTTGCGATTTCAAGCACACACATATAAGGTATGTTTTTACATAAATACCTTACTGCCACAATAGATACCATGTGAATCTAAATACACCATAAAAAAAACTCCACTGGAAACAAAACCAAAGACCTCACATTTAACAAGAATATAACGTTAGTATCCTCAAGTTGATCGACATTTGCCGGGATCCAAAATACTTTTGATTCAATTCACCAAGTTCAACAAATTTTACACCCAAGTAGATGAACTGATGGAAATCATACATTAATGAACAATATTATTTTTTGGTGCACATATGTAGATGACATCGTTTGCACTTGGGAGGAAAATAGCGACAACTAAATATATTTCTACAGATATTAAATAAAATCAATGCAGATATCCAATTTATAATAGAAACAGAAGAGGATGGGAAAATTAATTTTTTGGACGTAGCAATTCATATCGAAAAAAGTAAACTCCAATATTCCATTTATAGAAAATCTACAGCCACAGGCACAATTATTCCGACAGATTCCTCAAATCACCGCAAATCAAACAATCATCTATTAATGCGTACTTACACCGCCTTTTAACGATCCCGATGTCAAAATAAAATTTAAAAAACAGCTATAATAGGCAACTTGTAAATAAACTGCTCAAAAAGAAAAAGAGAATAACAAAAATCAAATTACTCTATAGCTTAATTATATTATTATATTGCCGCAATTATTTTTTTATTTTCTCATGCCATATCCAATTTTTAAACGTAAATTAAAGTTTCTGAAGTTTATATGACAGAAATAAATCCATTTAAAGAGCCGTTGCTTGGATAACAATGCTATTTATAATACGTATATTACTTTAGTATAATTCAATATCTGTCGTGGTATTAGACATAAAAGTGTTTTAATACTTGATTTGTTTGTTTTTAGATTTACACAATATATTTCTATTTTTAATTTATTGTTTGTATTAATAATTTAACTATATTTTTTTACTGCACTTCATTAACGTCATGTTTTATCTAATAGTTATATTTTTTATTGACATTATTCTATATTATGTGTTCGGGTTGAGGTTGCAGGTACTTACTTCGTGATACATTTTAATTAAATGAAAAAATAAAAAAATCCTTTTACTTAGTTAATATCACAATATGTAGCCTTGCCTGGAACACATCATCCTGGCCCAAGCGGCATAATATAAAGATGTTGTTTTAGTTGTGTACGAATCATTAAGTAGACAAACCGCCAAATTTATGATCGAGCGTATCAAGTTACTGTTTCGAAATATATACGCAAGGGGAATTATGCGACATAAACAATAATATCCATTTATATTGGATTTAATATACTAATTGTATTATATCTACTGGAATGTTTAAATTGCTGCCTTAATAAATTAAAAATAATGGAAATTATATATAATTAAAATTATATTTCCTACTGTTTCTTCCTTATTTTAATGAATTACAATATAATATTATTAAAAAATTTAATGCAAATACGTGAACTTAAATTTTTTAGTTTGTATACATTCATTTAATGTTGAATTTTGATTATATTTCATAGAGTATATTAAATGTATATGTGAATAATAATTATAATAAGAATAATAATACCTTTATTTTTAGATTAGGTCAGGTTAGGTTAGGTTTAGGTGAGGTTAGATTAGATTAGATAAGTTCAACATATGTGATTAATAACAATATCTTTACTTTATGGTTAGGTCAGGTTAGGTTAGGTTTAGGTGAGGTTAGATTAGATTAGATAAGATCAGCATATATGAGTATTAATAATAATAATTAATATATTGAAAATTTATTTGTTAATATGTTTAGGTTAATTAATATTTCTAGATGAACTTGCAACAGAATGACTTAATTAAAATGTATACAAAATAATTAACATTTATTATTAAGAAAGAATGGTTGAAATAGAAAAAAAAATAGTGTTACTTCTTTGATCTGAATTTTCTTGGCCGATTTTTTATAAATTAAAATGAAATAATTATTTTATCATGAAAATTTAATCAATTGGTAGTTAAAATTTAAATAAATTTCTGTTAACGCTTCCTAATTATCACTTATTTGTACTCGTATGCTAGAAAAATTTGATTCATATTCACACGATGATGAGTTTCGCCATATCCTGCGCGCGTGTACAATTAAGCAGTGTTTATAGACGCCAATAAAAGACGATCGTTAATTTCGCGGCATCCCATTAATAACAATTTATTGATGTTAAAATAACTTCTTTATATTAAGCCGCTCGGGACGGTTTGATATAGTCGCGCCTTGCCTTACCCCCCTCAATAAAGAGTATTCATTTTTTTTTCAAGCGTATACAATATTCATATATAAAATATCTCCCTTTTATTATAGATCGTATAAAGGTCTCGGGTATCTTTATTTCCGGTACCAATAAGCCTTAGAAATCTCAATGGAATATACTTATTACATTTTATTATTATTAGATTCACATATATTACGTTATTGCGTCATCTTCATTTCATACAGAAATAAGTAAAATAATTTAATTAGCATCTTAATTATGGCCTGTACTGTTATATTAATAATTTATTACAATCTACCTACACATTTTAGATATGGGAAAGAAAAATTAATTTGTAATATATTCAATTATTAACGTTTCAGGTCACTACAATTTTGATGACGTTTGGCATTTTTCGCCTAATTGAGTTATGTTGCACCGGCTGGAATTGAATTATATACCTGTTGCAGTTTCATGACTGAAAACACATTGTAACATGTTTTGTATTATTAAAGCTTTTACTCGCATCATCGAATTTACTAATTATTTTTAAACAGAATAATATCAGAATTATTATATTATATATTCATTATTACAAATCTATAAAAGAACGTTACGGATTAAAATACAATAATGATTAATCGTAAATTATGGAATGGCTATAACATAATGTAAATTATAGAATGATTTATAGTTATGCTAAACTAAAATTATAGGATTATGTCAATTTACTTGACATATTGCGAATGATTCATTATTGAGGCGTTGAAAATCCATTTTCAATATTAAGATAACGACCATGTCTGATTCTCAAATTTGTTTTATTTTAAACACTACATATGTTTAGCCACACTGTGACTTCTACAGATATATGTATTTTTTCTTCGCCTGAAGAAGCCACAGTATGGCGAAACAAATGTAGTGTTTAAAATAAAACAAATTTGAAAATCGACATTGTCCTTATTTTATTATTGCGAATGATTTAGCAATATACGAATCAAATAAATAGAATATTATCGCTGGGAATGGTTATTTTCCTTCCTAAAAATAACACAAATATAGCTGGTAAGATTAAAAAGTACTTTTTATTATTAGCTTATGAGATAATTCTTTATTATCTCATTCTAATAGTTCTCTAAAAAAAATTACACCTAACTAAAACTTGTAGCCTTAGAATTATTTAGCTACATTCAATTTGTAAATAAGAAATATAACAACATATTCATAGATAAAAGAATTTGTTTAACGTTTTTATACCGCTATTTATGTAAATAATGGTATAAAAACGTCAAAATTATTTTCACCCTTAAAATGAACTACCACATGGTAACGGTCGCTACCATCATTTTTATTTCAACAAATTTAAAAATTAATTTAAAATATTTTAAAAGGAAATATGATTACATTAGCATTTTATAAACTAAACATTATTCTCAGATAAAATCTAGAAGTTAATTATATCTAAGCTCATGACAATCATTTTATAAAATGATTCTAGCTGCATAATTTTATTTTTTAAAGGTTTCCTAAGTAAACAATCTCACTATTGATCTACGACAGATACGTAGCTTGTATATAATTAATTGCTGTTTTATTGCATCTCCGATTCATCGACCGAAATGTATTTGACATTTCTACTGGAAATGACGCAACCCACGTCTACAGTTAATTCTATTTTGCGCCGATATTTGGGAATATTTAATTATTAATCAAAATTTCGTACGAAACCATAGATTTGCCAGAGAAAATGACATGTTCGTTCACAGTAAGTAAACCTAATAATATGTATTTGTGAGTTATGTAAAGTTTACTATCTAATTAAGTAAACACAGTTATTTTTCTGACCTTTTAACATTAATTAGGACGTAAATCTTCGATGTCTCTCTCTATAAGCTAGCAATATAATCACTGAGCTACGGCAGACACGTAATTTCAATTAAATTCTATGCTGTTTTGTCGCATTTCCAACTCTCGGCCGAAATCACATTCGAGAGCCCCAATGCAGACGGCAAAAGTCACGCCTGCAGACAATTATATCGTGCGTCGATATTTGCCAATTAAATTTTTAATTATATATTTACATACATACAATCAAAATCGTTTGATAATGTCCTAATATGACGAAACTAGTCACAATAAAAAGTGAACAAATTGTGATACTAGTAAAGTGTTTATTTCTCAAGCTACTTCATAATCACATAGTAACGGCTTCAGCAATCAATCATAGTGATCTTAATTTAATACCTTGACGAAAGGTTTAATCTTCGAACGTTTGTAAATCTTCACTTCATATCATTTAAATTTAAGATTTTAGGCAATCTAATATACACATTCAGATAAAAATGTTGGTAATTATTAATAAAAAAGTATCGAATATTTAAAATTTATACAAAAAGTATTACTGCGCACGTGTGTAAATTACTATACTACTTAGTCTCAGATTGAGTTATTACTGTATTAATTTTATAATCTCACCAAATGAAATTGTTAATTTTAGTTAACTTTTATAATTAAACTTATGTTTTTTTTAATCTCATACTTTCCTGACTTGACGTGTCAGTAACTGATTATTTATTTAACTATTTATAGAATGTCTTTTATTTATGAATTAAAATCTCTTATAAAAGCTAAAAAACTAGCCCATTTTAATTATAAAGCAAGCGGTTTATTAACTCATTTTGAGATTTTTCAATCTTTACGTTCAAGCTGTAAGCTACTTAGTGAGCGTTTATATAGAGAATATATTAATAAAATTGAAAATAAAATTAAGTATAATTCGAAATCATTTTGGAACTATGTCAAAGTGTCTCGTAAAACTGATGGCTATTCCATAAATATGCAGTTCAATGGTAGAACTAGTGATAATGGCGAAGATTGCGTTAATCTCTTTGCGGCCTACTTTTCAGATGTCTACGAGGATAGTTCTGGCTCTCTGTCTGATCGTAATGCTATTAATTCTGTCAATTCTGTTGATTTAAATACGTTTACAATTAGTATTTCGGATAATTTTTTTGCTATCTCAAATTTATCGGATTCTTGTTCAGCTGGTTTTGATGGATTGTCCAGTTACTTTGTGAAACCTTGTATGTATTCTTTATGCATTCCGCTACATATAATTTTTAATATTTCACTTAGTTCTGGTGTTTTTCCTACCTATTGGAAACACAGCTTTATTGCACCATTATTTAAAAGCGGAAATAGAGAGGATATAACAAACTATCGAGGAATTTGTATTCAATCGGTAATACCAAAATTATTTGATCTACTAATTGCTAATCAATTAAATTGGTGTAGTAAACATTTAATTTGTAAAGAGCAGCATGGTTTTTGCCAAGGCAAATCTACTGAAACGAATTTATTATGCTATCAGTCTTATATTTTGCGATCTTTAGAATCTGGATACTATGTTGATGCAGTGTATGCTGACTTTGCTAAAGCCTTTGATCGTGTTTGTCACTACACACTTATTAACAAGTTAACATTCCTTGGCTTTGGTCAAGCTATCACTAAATGGCTTTTTAGTTATTTAAGTAATAGAAAGCAATATGTAAAAATAAATAATTTTGTCTCACGTCCAATTAATGTTTCATCTGGTGTACCTCAGGGTTCGCACTGTGGTCCTATCCTGTTTTTACTGTTTATTAATGATTTATCAGCTTGTATTCATCACTGCAAAATATTTCGTTCAATATCATGTGCTAATGATAGCTTGTTAATTCAGGAGGATCTACACAATCTTAATGAATGGTGCAATCTAAACCGTTTACACTTGAAAGTTAGCAAATGTTTTCATATTCAGTTTTCCAGAAGCCAATCATCGCTATTCCACTACTCTATTAATGGCCATGTATTATCTTCGGTTGATCAAATTTGGGATCTTGGAGTAACTTTTGATTCAAAAGTGTCGTTTTCCAAACATAAAAATATTATTTGCCATAAAGCACTACAAATATTGGTTTTTATTTTGGGGATTGGTAGAGACTTTTCAATTGATACCTTGAAACTTTTATTCTGTACTTTGGTTAGAACGCGATTATAGTACGCATCTTCGGTATGGTTTCCATATTACTCTAATGCAATCGAGCAAATTGAAGGTGTTCAGAATAGATTTCTAAAACGTATATCTTTTCGAGTGGTTTCATATGGTGAGACATATAGTCGTAGTCATATGATGACTATTTTAAATTTAAAACCACTCAAACAGCGTAGAATTATATCGGATTTATGTTTTATTTTTAAAATTATAAATGGTTTGATTGTTTCAGTGTTCTTTCAATTGTTATAAAAAGACCTTATGTTCATATAATTTATCTTTAATTTCTTAATTGTAATATTTAATCAAATTTAGCTTTATTTTTTTTAAGTATATTTTTGTATTTGTTGTGCGGCTCATGAAAATTTGAATTTGTTCAGGTAATTTCTTTATGATTTTATGTTCAGTTTATTTTCAGTTTTTTTAATTGTAAAAATTATATTTATTTTTAGCTATTATTTTTGTTTTCAAACTGTCATTTTTGTTATGTATTATTTTATTATAAATAAATACAAGAAAAAGTATATCCTACTGCATATATACTTTGTCACAGCAAGCATTAAGGAAAATCTAATTTCCAATTTTGTTAACTTCAAAACACATAAACTTATAAACAAATCTGATATGGCCAGACCAAAGAACAAGTATTTATACTTAGAAATACGAAAACAATATTCAAAATTAAATATTGTTAATACACAACTTTTTATAATATGCAACGAGCTAAGTAAACGCGTACACTATATTGAAGTTAAACTAATAACTAACAAAATATGCTCCGCTAGTGAAATAAAAACCCTTAACAATAAATATAAGAAAGATCTGAAACTCAACAATCTCAGGATTTGTAAATTTAATAACTTTAAACAGAGGCAAGACAATTACTCCACACATAAATTTCACCCTCGAGTTACAAATAGAAGTCACTTCACATTCAATAAAGAAGACATGGGTACTTTAGAACTTGGAGGATACAAATATAATAAACCTCAACTCGCCATTGAATTGGAAGCTGCCATTAAAGGGCATCCACAAGAAAACAACTTACGAGGAGAGTATATACAGCTTCTACAAACCGAGGAAAGAAGACAAACATAACACCATTCTACCTTCAATAAATAAGTGGGAAATAACAAAATGCTCATTAAAAATATTCTCCGAAAAATTAAAATTAATGATTTAGTCTTAATATATGCCGATAAAAATGCTGGCTTAGTTATCTTGAATAAGGCTGACTATATTAAATATACTGAAAATTTTTAAATGATAATATATTTAAAAACACAACCACCCCACCTCTACACCCAACCAAAACTACATAAAAATGCTCTTAGACACATTGTTACTTTCTATAATACCCCAGTTCAATTTATCGCTAACATTATTATTGCATTCTTTAAAAACCACATTAAATTCAAACCTAAATATACTATTTCAAACAGACAGGAATTGTTACTATATTTATAAAACATGAACCTTTCACAGAGAGCTATTCTTATTTCTTTTGACGTAATTAATCTTTTTACCAACATTCCAACTGTTGATTATCTTTCCATAATTAAAAATATTCTTGACAAACACCTTAATAATATACATGACTTTGAAAATATTTATAAACTTAAAAAAAAAAATAGTAACTGAACAGATTTGTTGTATGTTTAACAATGAATATTACCAAATGTCTGATGGCATACCCATGGGTTCTACTATGAGCTGTCTAGTTGCAAATATTTTCTTAGATAATCTCGAAAACACTATAATGACTAACAATATGGCACGTAATATCATATCATGGAAACGCTATGTTGATGATATTTTTTGTGTTTGGAAGGGTGATAATGACAAGTCAGTAATAGATTTTCACGATTATATCAACAATCTACTTATAAATATACAATTCACTATAGAAATAGAAACCCACAAACAGTTAAACTTTTTAGATGTAACTATAATCGATAATAAACGCAACACATGTTTAGAGTTCGATATTTATAGAAAAACTACATAAAATGATATCATTATACATTTTAATTCTACTTACCACCACAAACACAAAATGTCTGCCTTTCATTCGTATTTACACAGGCTAATTAATACACCCATTGGGTTAAATAATTTCAAAAAAGTATTAAATATTATAAAACAAATAGATGTTAACAATTACAATCCCAATACAATCGAAAAAATTCTAAATAAAATGAAAAAACGTATAAACTTAATGTCCATTCCCGTACACCCATTCAAAATCTTGAAATCAAAGACTGTAACAATAACTATAGAACCTTTACTCAGTTTAAACATATCTCTAATAAAATCAGTAAAATTTTTAAGAGATATGATTTGACTGCTGTTTTTAAATGCAAAAATAATATTAAACACCTTCTTAGTAAACCCAAAGACAAGCCTAATTTTTCGACTTAAATGGTATTTATTCCCTTACCTGTGATCAGTGTGGGGCTACTTATATAGGGGAGACTGGACGAGCATTGGAAATTAGATTCAAAGAGCACATTTCCCAAAAATTGAATTCAAATTTTGGCAGTTATCTTTTTATACCTAACCATACTTGTAAATATGACACACATAAAATATACTTCACAATTTAAATAAAGGTACTCAGCTTTCTATTTTGGAACATTACCAAATAAAAAAAATATAAATACACAACCCCAACTACAATGCCTTAATAACCAATTACATACCCCTACAACGCACCTACACAAATACTTAAAATCATCCTTCAGAAACAAACAATAAAATAAAGTTAAAATTTAATCCACAATACAAATCTAAAAAATAACTTATATAATTCAATATGCATTTCCCTTTAATAATTTTTATTTTTTCAATATCTTATTTTCCTAATATTTCTAACTAATAAAAATTACAATTTTTAATTTTAATCAAATTATGTCGTGTAAATTTAAGATAGGCAATCTAATATATACACTCAGATAAAAACGTGGGCTCCTGTAATTATTAATAAAAAAGTCTCCAATATTTAAAATTTAACTTAAGTATTAATGCGCACGTGTGTAAAGTTCTATACTACTTAGTCTCAGATTGTACTATTACTGCATTAATTTTATAGTCTCGCCCAGTTAAAATGTTAATTTTAGTTAAATTCTATAATTATACTTATGTTTATTAATCTCATATGTTCCTGACTGACGTGTTAGTAACTGATTATTTATTTAACTATTTATAGAATTTCTTTTATTTAAACTATAATTTTGCCGTATGATTGATTTAATGTTTTATTATTTTCCACTTTGTTAAATGTACATTTTCTTATAGTTTCCGCTGATGATGGCTACACTTTAGCCGAAACTAGTTCGGAATTAAAATATAAACTATAAACAAAATATTTTTAATTTTTAATTGGAAGTACAACCAAATACCCTCGTTTTTATGTTTATCCTTGCTCAAAACAAAGATATCGTTGAAGTAGGATGGTAGCTAAGGTACTACCAAATCCATAAACTTTTAGCAGCTTTTTTCAAACCGAAACTCGTCGTAGTATATTTATCAAGAGCGAAGGGTGTCGTTTAGCGGTCTTAGGATTAATGAATAATTATGAATAATAATTATACACTGTATGATAATATATTAACAAGAGCTTCTGTGATTAACGACTTCGGTGTTATATTCAAATCAAAGTTTAATTTTATGAATCACGTAACATATAGTTGCACCAAAGCATTAAAGTTTTTAGGATTCATTAATAGATTTAGTACTAATTTTAAAGTGAGTACCATTCGTATATTTGTATCTCGTATTAGCTCGGTCACTTCTCGAATGCGCTTCAACCGTTTGGGCGCCATATACCAATATCTTATGCCATCAGCTTGAAATGGTTAAGTGCAAGTTTCTAAAACTAATGTTATTTAGAATAAATAAGCACATCACTAGCATTTATAGTCATAGTGAAATGCTTGTATTACTAAATATCAAGTCATTGGCGGAGATAATATATTTAGATATATCGATTTCACACAAACTAGTAAACGGTCATATACAGAGTATGAATTTAGTTAGAGACTAACCTTCAACATACCAGAGGCAAAATATAAACCGCTGTTTCGTTAAGCCTTGCATTCGATTGAATATGGTTTGTAGCAACCGCTTGATGAAGCATGCACCTTCGTTTGCATGATCGTGGGCGAATAACTAAATATACACTGCATTTGCTGTTAGAAATCCATGTTGAGCAAAGTTTGTCCTACATGAGTCCGAAAATTTTATATTTAAAATTGTTCTTATTGTTCGGTTCTTAATCAACATAATTCTGTTGCATTGTATCGAGCTGCCCGAATGTATTATACCGAACCTAATTACTGATATGAAATTACGTTAAAATACACATTTGATTTTAGGACTCTAAGCATATAACATATTGAAAGTAGCCGTGCCGATATATGGTCTTAATGTTGTTGCCATTTTAATTTATTGTCAATAAAGATTCCTAAGAAGTTTTTATTATTTTTGGTTTGATTTTTTGTGAGTTACGTGAAGATAAATTTGATTAAATCAATAAGCACTAAAAACCCTTCAGTCAGAAGATGGAACCAACACACAAAAGATAGTGAAAAACTCAAAGAAAAAGATTATTATTAGTTAAAATCTGATAAAGGTAATAGTGTAGTGATAATGCAAAAAACTGAGTATAATAATAGAGTAATTGATTTATTAGAGTCCGGGCCTTACTTAGTTCAAAGGAAAAACCCGATTAAATCTTACATAAAGAAAATTAATGACTGTTTAAAAGCCTCAGCATGTTTAATTGATAAAAATCTCAGTTTAAAACTAAAAACTAAAAATCTAAGAATACCTCAATTGTATCTTACCTAAGATCCACTGAAGAGTATTATTAAAATTCTTTATTATTTTTGAGTTTACACTATATCCAAATTTTATCTGATTTTGTAAATTATTTTGGTTACTTGACAAATGTTCTAAAATTTTGTTTATTCTTTTCTCGTCACGGGCGTCCATATTACCGCTTATCGATTTAATGATACTGCCTAATCCATCTATCAAGCCTCTTTTACTTCTTTTGGGTAAAACATTTAATTGAATAGTATTAATTTGATCAATAATATCATTTCTGGTGTAATTTACCAATTTATTATAGTTCTGAAATTCTAGTTTAAATTTGGAAATATTGCTCATGGTGCTTATCAAGAATTCATATTGATGATTTAGATTTTCAAATTCATTATATATGGGTTTAATATCATAATGATATACTATCGTATGTTTGGTTTTTTCAAGCTTTGCTGTGCCTAAATTCACAGGAATTAATCCGATATTTTCGGTGATATTTTTAACTTCAAAACACAATACATGCGGAAGGAATTTTTGGAATGTTCAGATTTAGTATAGTTCTCAAAAAATGACTTTCTTTGCTGGACTAAACTAGGATTTGGAATTATCGAAGATGATGGCCCTGGTACTTCATCATCAATTTTTGGTGTACCCAAATAGATGTTCATTCGTAATTTAGAATTTTGGAAGATATAATTTATCATAGCTTTAACTAAATTCTAGTCTAATTGATCTAGGCCACAACCTAATTTGGGAATTGCTAATTTAGTTATATTTTTGTCTAAACAGAATTGTTTAAAATTTATCAATGTATTAAACAAACATTTTAAAGTGGGTTTGTCGAAATAATTTTCTTTAGTGATCAAATAAATAATATATCTACCTTCTTCTTTAATATGACAGAGAGAATATAATTTTGCGTTTTGTTTTGATAAATCTCTAATTTTACCAAATCTTAATTTAAATTCACGTGCTATTCCTGCACTCATTTTTAAATCTCTACTCACACAGTGAGCGAGTGAGTATTCTAGAGGGGCATTGAATAAGTCATCTGAAATTTCTCTTACATTTTCATTGTTTATTTCTTCATTATTATTTAACATCTCAATAAATGACAAATGAATTTTACTAGATTGATTATGATGTCTGGTTTCTACTTCTGCTGTTTTACGATTAGGATCAATAGTTTGAATGTTTTCTTTTTGATATTTATTTTTAGTTATTGATTGTTTTTGTTTATTTTTAACATATACGTTATCTGGAATTTACGGAATGTTTTCTCGAGTTATATTTCTTTTTGCAATAGCTTGGGCCTTATTTTCGTTTATAGTTTCATTAATTTTCCTGTACAACAATTTTACCTTTTCTTTATGCGTCTGAACGTAATTATTAGTTAAAATGGTTTCTAAATCAATATCCAGAAGTGAGTTATTATCAATGTGACCGGAAGTGATTTCAAAAGGTTTTAATTTGGTTGTAGAATGTAGAGTATTATTATATGCTAAAATAGCGTAAAGGGCTTTAATTTCGACTGGTTCATTTTTGTACATGTCTTATATGTTCGACTATCGTCGAATGCACGCGTTCGATTATACCATTTGTCTCAGGGTGTTGTGAACTTATGAAATGAATTTGTATTTTATGTAACTCTAGAAGTTCTCTGATTACAGTATTTTTAAATTCGAGGTGGTTGTCCGAAATTATCAAATTTGGGGTTCCGTGATGGCAAAAGAATTTAATAAGGTTAGTTGCTACCTCTATAGCTTGATAAGAATTTAATTTGTACATTTGCGCGTATTTGGAAAATGAGTTTATTATGGTGAGGAATTTTGTGTTTTCTAAAGCTATACAGTCTACGTGAATGATCTCGAAGGGTTTCATTGCTGTTGGTGTCTCATTAAATTTTAGTTTAAGGGGTTTTCGATCGTATTTAGAAACGAGACAAATTTCACATTCGTTAATGTAATCCTGTATAGTTCTCCTCATGTTTGGCCAATAATATACCTTTTTTTAATTTTGCTTCTGTTTCGTCTATGCCGATTAGTTTTTCCCTCGTGATAATTTTGTATGGTTTCTAGAATATCATTATCGTCTTCGACGTCAGACAAGAGACTTGAACATTTAGTCATTTTAATGTTTGAATTTTTAAAGTATTTTTGAAGGACGTTGCTAAATTTTTCATATACTGGGCTTTCGAAATAAAGATAATAATTCGTATTAGGGACGATGTATTCTTTGATGAAGTCGACTACTTCTTGATTAAAATTAGATTTAGAGAATTGAATGTAAATACGCATTTTCTTTTGTTTGAATAAGTAATTAATTTTTGGTTTGGAAGTGGAATGTTTGACCTCCGAAATTATTAATTGGTTATCGCCAAGATTTACTGGTTTGTCTGCAATGGGAATTCCTACTATAGGGTGCTCTAAGTTAGAATGAATGGTTGCTCCATCATTCGCTTCTTGGTTTACATGAATTGTTTCCGCGGGTTCTACGATTATAGAAGAGGGGTTATCATCGGTGCTTTCAAAATTTTTCAAATAGTCTTCTAAATTTTGGGCATATTCTTCGTTAACATTTAGTTCGATCCTAGATAGTGCGTCAGCATTTTTGTTTAAAGTACCCTTTTTATAAACAATTGTATAATCGTACTCCGAAAGTTTTAATCGCCATCTTACTAATTTAGAATTTGGTTCTTTTATGGACATCAACCATTGGAGAGGTCTGTGGTCAGTGACTATTTGGAAGGTGCGTCCGAATAAATAAGGGCGAAAATATTTGACAGCCCAAACTATGGCAAGAAGCTCTTTTTCTATAGTGGAATATCGAGATTCGGAATCATTTAAAGTACGGCTGGCATATGCAATGGGTAAATCTGAACCGATTTTACCCTGTGACAAAACAGCGCCCAGAGCTTGATTACTGGCGTCTGTAGTAAGTATACATGGTTTTGTAAAGTCCGGATATTGTAATAAAGGTTGATTCGTTAGAACATTTTTGCATTAAAACAATTTATGTATTCGGAATTTTCAATGTCGATAACAGCATTTTTCTTTAAACATTTCGTCATGGGTTTCGTCAGGTCGGCAAAATTTTTAATGAATTTACGATAATAGCCTAACAGTCCTAAAAATTCTTTTATCTGTTTTGTTGTTTTTGGGATTGGGTAATTTTGGATAGCTAATACTTTGTCAGGATTAGGTTTAACTCCTTCGGGTGTAACTATATGTCCTAAGTATGAAACTTCTTTACGTAAAAATTCTGATTTGTCAAGCTGAATTTTAAAATTTGATTCTTTTAGTCTTTCGAATACTTCTGTCAGTCTTTCAATATGTTCTTGTAAACTGGTTGAAAAAATAATAATATCGTCCATGTAAACTAAACAAGATTTGTTTTGAATACCGCGTAAAATTTCGTCCATGACACGTTGGAAAGTAGCGGGTGCGTTTTTAAGTCCGAATGGCATTCTAAGAAATTCGTAATGTCCATGTTCAGTATTAAATGCGGTTTTAGGAATGTCACGTTCATCTATCTCGATTTGGTGAAAACCTGACGCTAAATCTAAAGTAGTAAAATACTGAGCCTTGCCTAATTTATCTAAAAGGTCTGTAATATTGGGAAGAGGGTACCGATCACCCACAGTCTTATCATTTAGTTTCCGGTAGTCAAAGACAACACGCCATTTCCGCTGGCCTGATGCGTCTAATTTTTTTGGGACTATCCAGATAGGGGAAGACCATGGAATAATTGATGGTCTTATAATATTTTGCTGAAGCATTTCGTTAATTTGTTTACTCATTTCCGCTTTATGAATTTCCGGATACCTATATGTTTTTGTATAGACTGGTACTTCGTCAGTCGTAATAATCCGGTGTTTTATTTTATTTGTGAACGTTAAACTATTATTTTTGGAATGAAAAATTACAGTATATTTAGAAATTAATTTTTTTATAGCGACTTTCTCTTCATTATTCATGTGATCTAATCTTAATTGTGAAAAATCAAACTTTTTATCAGACGTATTAAACATATTACAATTATTATATTTACTTTTCTTATTATTTATCTTATTATTACTATTTATTTTTGGTGAATGAGGTACCACATCATATTCGCTGATGGGCGTCACTACAAATGGTTTCTTTTGAGTTACATCTCTATTAATATCTGTCTTATTAATTATAGTACAACAAGCTTTGCCATTTTTAACTGTTGTGATACATTCAGGTAAATAAATATTAACAAGGTCCATCTCAGGGACTACGGCTTCACCGTTTATCATATTACCTATTTCAAATTCAATTATTTGTTGGGTTTGTACAGGCACCAATATGCTCTTGATGACTTGTTGTCCAACAGATTTAGAATTATCACTGCGATTTGTATCACTTTGATTTTTCTCAATATTATTATTATCATTTTTAATATAATTATTAATATCATTGCAACTGTTATTTTCGATATTATTAAGCATTTTAGCAGAATTATTTTTAAATAAACTTTCTAAAGAATTATCAACACTATATTTTCCTCGAGAAGTACCATGTGCGCTGGTAACTTCAAATGGATCACTTAATAAATTTTTATTTAATTTACACGCTAATTGTGGGCTAATAAAGGATCGGGTGCTCCCGGAATCCATTAAAATTTTAACATTTGTTTTAGGATCTATTATAAATGGTAAATTACTGCTATTATTTATTATTCCTAAATATTCAATTACATTTCCGAGGCTTTGTCGTCTAAAAAATTGGATTTGTTATTTCTATTATCGTCTCCCGGTTTATTAATAAAAGCATTATTGTCTTTCGTCTCGTCTAGATCAAATAACCTTGGCCTGTTATTCGTATATGTTGTGGAAGTCGACATTGGTGTCGGACTAGGTAACTGAGGCG
>OZ018399.1:30938160-31002472 GCA_963969525.1 Ontholestes murinus
CACCCATTTTGAATACTAAAAATATATATATCCAGTAATTACACCCACTAACAACAAAACATTTCAATGTTTAACATTTTTTGCCCAATAAGTATTAAAATCAAAAATATCCTTAAGAAATGTAACGTTGATGTAGCTTTTGTTACCGGCGCGAAGCACCGGCAACTTTCAGCAACTTGTGTTGCTTCTTTTTTCTCCAAATAAGTAAAATTCGCGCCGTAATTTGTTAGATTTCCAGAGAACAGCGCCCCTACATCATGATAGCTCAACTTCGTGTCGAAGAGCCCCTCTCAGTAACTGCAGGTAGAGACGAGTTCTGCCGCCGTCCAAGCCGTCCCACCAAGGGTGTCCAAAATTCCCGGAATCCTGTGTTCGCCACATCTGCGAAGGGTCGCAACTACCTGCGACCGAACGGACCGAGCGGGCGAAGCGCACGTATGAAGAACAAAAGGACGGGAAGTGACGTCACGGCGAAAGTTACTTACATCCTCTTCACCGTTCGCAAATATTCGCGTATGGAGTCCACACACGCGAAATCCACATGGGACATCGGATGGCTGAGAGGAAGGCGATTCGAACGACACCAAACACGAAGTGGTTAATCCTACGTCGAAGAATGTTAACCACGAGCTGTCATGATATATAATTATTAATATTTAGTATTTGCAAATATGCAAATTGGTTTAATTAAGCCAAAACGGGCGCTGTATCTACCATATATCGCTGTAATTTAATTAGGCCTACCTTTTCGGTACATCAAAAAGGTAAAACGTACCTGTAGCTACCTGTAACCTACAGGTAGCGCCATAATTCGGGGATGCCCCGGTGCGTAATCTTCGGACATTCATAATGATATTAGTAATATCAAATTATTTTCAAAAATACAAACTTAATAATTAATTTTGTGGATCGACGAGAGTTCGGTGGTCGCTAGAGGTGTGTGAAAGGAAAAGGGATGACCACCGACCGAATAAATACCGCCTGCTCCCTAGAGTAAGCCTCTTTAAAAACAGTATCTCTTCAGAAACAGTCTTTTCTGTCGAAATCGTCCATCCATTTGAGTATCACGTAAGTTATCTCAAAATTGTTATTATTGTCGAGACCCAGCAGTCATTTGTAAATTACCGATTCATTTTTTTATGTGTAAGTGTTCGTATAATTTTTGTATTTTTATTGTGTTTTTTTTCATTCGTGTGTAAATATCCTGTCTTTTTTTTTAAATTTAATACAACGACTTTCCTTGCTATTTTTTTTGTTTTTTTTGTTTTTTTAACATCTTCGAATCGCGAACATCTTTTTTGTGACTAGTCCTAGTGCTCTACCCTGAACTGTCGAGGCATTTGTAAGGCAGGAACATAATCAGGCCGACTTAGTATTTTTTGATTATCGTTCCGGGAGGTATTCCTCACTTTCGGCCAAAGCCCGAAAGAGCCTTGATAACAAGTGGCGCCCTAACTTAGTGGCCGTTCATACCCACGCCTTGAAGTAAATTTTGTTTTTTTACACACCGGTAGTAATTCATTTAAATTTAGCCGCATTTGTGACTTGATAACAAGTAGCGCCAAATATTAGTGGCCGTTTATACTCTGAAGCATTTTATTTTAATTTTACATACATTTGTCTAAATTTTGTCAACAGTCTTGACTTAGTGACCATATCCATGCCCTGAAATTAAATTGTATAAGTTTTAATTTGTTGAAATTTGCACCACAATTATATCGTGATATTTTATTTTTCAATATTTTTTTTAACGTTTCTATCAAGTAAATTTGTAAAGTGTTTGGACCTTTAATCACATTCAAAATTATAGTTAAATTTTTAAATACATAATTATTTATAAGAATAAATTAATTTTGCACAACTTTCTTGGGAACGAATGATATTACTCACATAATTAGAATTAATTAATTATTTGATTTTTACTCAATTATTTTAGTAATATTTTGTTTTATAGTGTTTGTCTTGAATATTTAAATTGAATACCACCTCTGTTGATCTATTTTTAAATCGTTTTCCACCGACTGATTTGTTTAAATTTATCAATGTACTTGCTTGCATCGCGATAGCATAATTATTATTGTCTTATACTGTTTTTTTTTTTATTTTTGGCCTGTTAATTTTATATTAAGTTATTTTACGATGTGTATTTCGGTGTCAATTAATTCCATCTAGAATTTTTCAATTTTAATTTTTTACGAAGCCTATTTTATTTAGTCATTTAGATAACGGTTAGGTATCTAAATAGGGTTGATCACGTGGCACAATTATATTTTTAGTGAATATTTTACCTATGATTAATCGTGTTTAAATACTACACGGGGCTGTGGAGAATATTCTATTTTTACTTCGTAATTGTGCTAAATAATTTTTTTTCCACATTAGGTTATCTCGTCGGCAGTAATTTTATATTTTATATAAACTTAAACTTAATCCATTTTTTTTGCCATTTAGTGTGAGTACATTCTCGACGGGGCCGTGAAGTTTAGTACATTCATTTTTTTTTTAATTATCACCATGTCGAAGAGTAGCTGCAATTTCCGACCCTCTGTTCAAGAGGCTAGAGAGCGGTCGAAATCGGCCGAAATTGACGTCTCCGCATCGGCCTACTTAGATGATGAGAATCGGCCAACACAGTTCCGATTTGTAGCCCGTCTGTCTCCCCTCTCTTTTATCGACGACATCGATGACGAAATAGCCGCTGCAGAAAGGGAATTTGATAGGCGCATGAAACGTCTTCGGGAGGAGAAAATGAGCCGTCTCCGTGCTGCCCGTGAGGAAGAAGAATTTCTTATGGAAAGAGACTCACGAAACCGTCGTACGTCGTCCGGTAGTGGGCTCCTTCAAGAACTGCAAGAACTTCGTGAGGACCAGCAAGCTCGTGACCGAGAGCTCCATGCTCGTGATCGAGAAATCCGGCAATTGCGAGATGACCGAGATCGCCAAGATAGGGAGCTACGAGAGCTGAAAATTTTAGTCCAGAGGGGAAACTCCCGGTCTCCTCCTCAACAAACACCAATAGAAGAGAATAAGGCTCCTTTTCCAAATCCGCTGTCCGAACCTGTCCAGCGATTTCGACAAGTCCACCGGCCCCAAAACCCAGAGGATGACGGTATTGATTCGTGCCCAACAAACAGACAATTCCTAGAGATGCTTCGCGTCATTAAAGGAACTGAAGTCGAAGACAGGCCGACATTCAATGGATGGGATCCTCAGCAGTTCGTAGAGAGAATGGAGAAAGAGTTTCGAGATTTGAACCTGGAAGATTCTACCAAAAATCGACGCACTCTGGCTAGAATGGATGAAGGTAGTAAAGTTAAATTTGGAGGGTATTTTGCAGATGATGTTCCATGGAGTCAGGCTAAGGAACTCTTAATAAGCTCCGTTGACCCGGACATTACAACTTTCGAGGAGCTTATTGAGCTTCTTACGAAGAAGCAGGGAACTACGCCTCCAGGGATTTTTGCTCTCCGAAAAGAAACACTCTTCCGGAAACAACTACCGGATCGAACAGAGGAATTCAAAACAAAAACAATGTGGCGCCTAGTTCCGCTACCCTGCGACAGGCATTATTAATTAAACCAGTCACCGTCATGGAGTTTGTACGGAGAGCCGCTCAATTGTCCGCCGCCGAGAGTCCAAGCTCCACGAATGTGACAAACCCTGACAACGCACAGACGCGGAATTCCACGACAATGTCCCCAGCATACCGACCGCCACAGCGCCGTTCTCCACCCCCACAACACTATCCGGAACGCAACAGGCTTCAATACCGGCAAAACAGAGGACACCCACGGGTAGAAGATGACCCCCGAGAGGATAAACGGTACAACCAGCGGTCCTTGCCGGGTAAAGCTCGAAGTCACCGGTATGACCACTGGCGAAACTTTAATGGCCGTCAGCAGGGTAACAGCCAGTCACAGGAGCCAGCTTCTAGTAATCCAAGAGGCCCATCCCCACCTCCAGAGCAGCCTCCATGTCCCCAAACGCCTCCCTTGTGTCAGCTCTGCAATCAAGGCCGTCATTGGCATAGGAAATGCCCTAATACGCCGGGAAACGACCAGCAGCGGCAGATGAAAAACTAAATTACTTACCACCATCTGCCGCCTCTGAAAAACGACCACCGCTACAAGACCGGAGTAATTCTCAGCAACCAATTACAAAGACAGTTTTTCAAAAAGTGCCGCCCTCCATAAACCGCGTTAGAGACAAATGTTTATCCGAAGACGTGTACCTGTGTCCCCGCGATAAAGACGCTAAGTGTTTGCTAAACCCCATAGACAATACAGGTGACATTCCATTGATAATCCTTCCTATTACCATCCGTGACAAGGTGTATGCTTGCCTACTAGACCTCGGAGCCGGACAGAAATACATACGCCCTGGAATCGCCTCACAAGTTGTACCGACGAGGATGCGGACCCATCTTGCCGGACAACACACAGTCGCCGAAATCACAGAAATAGCTTGCCTTAAATTTCGACTAGGTTCAGCATCTTTTTCTGAAGAGTTCCTCGAAATGCCTGACTTGCGTTTTGAAGCAATATTAGGCCTGAGTTTCTTTTCAAAACATGATGCCGTGGTGGATTGCCGTCGGAAGTGCGTACACTTAGGTGGAGGATTACGCCAAACCATTATCTGGTCGCAGCGGAGCGGCCCAACCAGCGACTTGCCCCTTATGCACGTAGACCACGGATTCGTAGGCCCAAACCAGGATGTTTTCGAGGAGCTAATTAGGAGATTTCGACAAACCTTTAGCCCCAAGGATCAATTCGCTCGTGCCACCGAGCACTGTATACGGATTACATCTGCCAAACCTATACGGATCCGACCATATCGAACGAATCCTAACCGCAGGCAGGAAATCGATCGACAGGTGGCCGACCTGCTTACGCAGGGCATCATCGAACCCTTTTCCAGCCCGTATGCGTCTCCGATAGTGCTAGTTCAGAAAAAGGACGGAGAGAGTCGTTTCTGTATAGACTACCGGAAACTTAATGAAATCACGATCTCCGAGCCGACGCCGATGCATGTCATCCAGGAAGCCCTGCAGGATTTGGGTGATGCCAGAATTTTTTCCACTTTAGATCTGAAGAGTGGTTACTGGCAGATCCCGATGGAACCCAATTCTAAACAATACACGGCATTCAGCACACCGGATGGAGGCCATTACCAGTTTCGGGTCATGCCATTTGGCCTTAAAAACGCAACGGCTACATTCCATTCGCAGGAAGTACTATCTGGCATGCTTCACGACTTCACCATCGGAAAAAACTCCCTAGATTATCTCGGACATACGGTGGACATTGATGTCACTCGGCCATTGACGAAACACCTAAAACAAATCCAGCGATGTCCAACGCCAAGAACGAGACGACAGCTACGAAGCTACCTAGGATTATGCAACTGGGTACGGCAGTACATTCCGGGCTTCGCTCACATCGCAGCCCCACTAAACGAACTGACTGCCACAACTCGCCCGTTTAAATGGACGCTTCAAGCATCGGCCGCCATGGAGCAGATTAAAACAATCTGCCAACAGCCCCTCAGTCTACATCGCCCAGTACCGGGACTCCCTTTCACGGTCCAGACCGACGCCTCCCAGTTAGGAATTTCTGCTGTGCAGTTTCAAACCACTCCAGAGGGCGAAAGGCGGATTGTGAGTTTTGATTCCGCCAAGTTGAACGAAACGGAGAGACGGTATCACATTAATGAACAGGAATGTTTAGCGCTGGTATGGGCATTAAAACGCTACCGTCCTCTGTTAGAAGGCCAACATTTCCAAGCCATCACTGATTCTCGAGCTCTGACCTGGCTCAACAACTTTAAGGACACGAGATCAAAACTCACAAAATGGGCTTTATTACTTCAAAGATTTGATTTTTCAATTAAACATTGTCCGGGAAAAGACAATGAACTCCCAGATTTGTTAAGTCGTGATCCGGTTGACAAGTCAGTGGGAGACCTTCCAGAACTAGAGGAAATATTGCCACCGGCACTCAACGTTATCGCTCTTCCGGTGGCAAACACAGTAACAGAGGCCCAAGTGACTGACCAGGAGACGCAAGATAAAATCCAAATCCTCACAGACAACACCCACCCGGATTGGGAGGATTTGCACGCATCCTTGGAAGTCATAGACGAAGTCCTTTGTCACAAACCTGTTGGGGAGCACGATCGGACCCTCTTCGTTCCTTCAGCAACACGTACTCGTGTCATGCATGCGCTGCATGACGAAGCCATTCATCCCGGCCGTGATGAAACCATCCGAAGTATAAGAAGTCGTTACTTCTGGCCTACGATCCTTAAGGATCTTAAGGAGTATGTGAACAATTGTCTGATCTGTATTGCTACAAAACGAGGAAAACGCCAGAAAGCAGCTCCGATAAAAGCCCGCATCCCCACGGCCCCTTTTACACCATTGCAGTTGACCTCATGGGACCATTTCCACAAGCCGGAGCTAGGAAACGGAATATTTTGGTAGTGACCGACCTCTTCACAGGGTTAACGCCCTAGCTGACGAAGAGCGCGAAGAGCGGCTAAACCATATCCGTGAACGTCAGCGTCACTATGTTAGGCGCTATGATAATCCGGAGGAGGCACCCAGATTCAAAGAGGGACAGCTGGTATTCATCCGAAACCACCCTCAAAGTGATACCCAAAACCCTGCCGGATTTGCAGCGAAGTGGCTTGGGCCATATCCGATCATCGATTTAGTATCCAATCATGTATATCGGATCAACCGTGACAGAGCAACCATTCGCGTCCACGTAGATGATATTCGCCCAGCTCCTCGACCCGATGTTCTTCCTCAGCTGCATTGACGTCGCCCTGCCTTAAATACCGGACAATATAATCACCAGGGCATGAGAACCGCGTTTATGGCTAGTGCCTAGTTTTCCGCGTGATAGACGCTTTCCCGAAACTAGAGACACTGTTTTCCCCGGCTACACCCTGATGGACGCTCATAGTGCCGAGTGATGGACGCTCATACCCCCGAGTGCTTTAGGTTAAGTTAGGATAAGTGTTAGCGACCGCAGTCACATTCGCGTGACTGTGAGATATTCTCGCGTAGTGTTAATTATGTAAATATGTAAATTTGTGTTCACACCCTACAGGAAAAGGTTGCCAACCAGGATTTCCTGTACGCCGCCTTCAGCCAGTGCTGAAGAAGGGAAGCAACTCTACCATCCGCTTCCGGAGTTGGAACGATGTTACAATACTGGGAAAACCTCAAAACATCAGGCGTGAGGATAGCCGCCCCAAATCCAACTACTCGGTATTGCTGTCATCGAATGGCGGAACCAGACGCCGCTATCAGCAAATACCGGATGCTGCTAGTAGACCAGTGATGGAACCAGACGCCATCATATGTAGCAGTGTCTCCACTGATAATGGGCAATTATTACCCATTGTGGCGCCCAATTAGAAGTAGCCAGTGCTACCTCGCTAATAACATAGCCAGTGCTATGTTATAAATTAAGACGTCGCCGATATCCATACCAGGATCGCAGGAAGCCAGTGCTCCCACCTGGATGAGGCCAACCTATACAGCTAGTGCTGTATCCATAATCGAGCGAAAAGGAAATGGCCAGTGCCAATACACCCACGATAGCCAGAGCTATCAATGCTCCCCGGTCACGAAGAAGCCATCGACGAGCTGAAGCGGATCGGGACGGGCGACGCAAGGTTTATCTTTGCAATTTTCTTGTAAATATTTTAGTGTTAGTGTATGTATCTTAACAGGCAAAATTTACTCATTTTACAAGGCCGAATTGTTACCGGTGCGAAGCACCGGCAACTTTCAGCAACTTGTGTTGCTTCTTTTTTCCCCAAATAAGTAAAATTCGCGCCGTAATTTGTTAGATTTCCAGAGAACAGCGCCCCTATATGATAGCTTAACTTCGTGTCGAAGAGCCCCTCTCAGCAACTGCAGGTAGAGACGAGTTCTGCCGCCGTCCAAGCCGTCCCGCCAAGGGTGTCCAAAATTCCTGGAATCCTGTGTTCGCCACATCTGCGAAGGGTCGCAACTATCTGCGACCGAACGGACCGAGCGGGCGAAGCGCACGTGTGAAGAACAAAAGGACGGGAAGTGACGTCACGGCGAAAGTTACTTACATCCTCTTCACCGTTCGCGAATATTCGCGTATGGAGTCCACACACGCGAAATCCACATGGGACATCGGATGGCTGAGAGGAAGGCGATTCGAACGACACCAAACACGAAGTGGTTAATCCTACGTCGAAGGATGTTAACCACGAGCTGTCATGATATATAATTATTAATATTTAGTATTTGCAAATATGCAAATTGGTTTAATTAAGCCAAAACGGGCGCTGTATCTACCATATATCGCTGTAATTTAATTAGGCCTACCTTTTCGGTACATCGAAAAGGTAAAACGTACCTGTAGCTACCTGTAACCTACAGGTAGCGGCATAATTCGGGGATGCCCCGGTGCGTAATCTTCGGACATTCATAATGATATTAGTAATATCAAATTATTTTCAAAAATACAAACTTAATAATTAATTTTGTGGATCGACGAGAGTTCGGTGGTCGCTAGAGAAGTGTGAAAGGAAAAGGGATGACCACCGACCGAATAAATACCGCCTGCTCCCTAGAGTAAGCCTCTTTAAAAACAGTATCTCTTCAGAAACAGTCTTTTCTGTCGAAATCGTCGATCCATTTGAGTACCACGTAAGTTATCTCAAAATTGTTATTATTGTCGAGACCCAGCGGTCATTTGTAAATTACTGATTCATTTTTTTATGTGTAAGTGTTCGTATAATTTTTGTATTTTTATTGTGGTTTTTTTCATTCGTGTGTAAATATCCTGTCATTTTTTTAAATTTAATACAACGACTTTCCTTGCAATTTTTTTTTGTTTTTTTTGTTTTTTTGTTTTTTTTTGTTTTTTTAACATCTTAGAATCGCGAACATCTTTTTTGTGACTAGTCCTAGTGCTCTACCCTGAACTGTCGAGGAAGTTGTTAAGGCAGGAACATAATCAGGCCGACTTAGTATTTTTTTATTATCGTTCCGGGAGGTATTCCTCACTTTCGGCCAAAGCCCGAAAGAGCCTTGATAACACTTTCAAATGTAGTAATAAGATATGAAATTTTGTAGATACGTTAGATAAACGACAGAAAAGAGTATGTTAAAATTAATTAGAATATCTTTTTTTGATGACCCCGGAGCTCACACACTAGACCTTTACTGTTCTTTATACATATTTATTACTGACTTCTCTAATATTCCGAAATGCCCTTTTCTGCTTTTTGCTGATGATTGACTCTACAGTATAGCTTAAGATACTGTAAGGTCAAGACGGCTAGTGACTGCAAGCAGATACACGGGACTATCATTGCTGCCCATGATTGGTGCCTGTTGAACGATATAAAATTAAACATAAGCGAAAGCGAAAGTTATTTTTTATTTTAAACTGGCATTCAATCTCTATATTGATCGTCGTCTTATAAAACGTTGGTCCACGAATATAAGTCATTTACTCACGTCCACAGTTCTTTATATTTACATATACAATATGATCTCCTTAATATTCTACACATATAAATAAATTGCAATCGGTGCAGAATAAGTTGCTTTAAATATATGATGTACAAATTAAATCGCAACGGTATTCAGTTATCAATGGAGCAAACTAGTCTGCCATCCTTCGAAAAACGTAGTGAAAAAATGTAAATGTCTTTCTCATTTAAAATTCTAAATAATACAATTGATTCCACTCAGCTGCTTGGCCTGATAAGCAAACACGTCCCCGAAGAATGGTGCCAAATGCATAATTTTAATATACTCTATTCTGTTGAACTACGCATTGCTCGCACATTGGCCTTTCGCGAATTTTATAGTTGTGTAATAAAGTGTGGCACGGTATATATTTTATTAGTATATCGTACAATTCGTTTAGGCTATACTTTCACAAATGTTATTACTCAAATTTAACCATGTATATCATTGATATTAAGCTTAACTATGCACTATCCATTAGATACTGCATTCGAATGGTTAGTGCTGAACAGTTATTGTTTCCTCTAATAATTTTCCATCTTTGAGTAAATATATAATTCGGTAGATGTTTTGTATTTTTAATGTAGTAAGTATTAAATTTATTCAACGGAGCTGTATTTTTTTATGCGTTCTCGAATTTTAATTGCTGTAATTTTTTATGCGTTATTTTTTGTTTGTAATTTCTAATTAGCTTCTTTAATACCAATTGTTTTATGTATTATATTATTTATTAACTGATATTTCGAAGAATATTAAAACACTGAAAATTTGTTTAGATGCTAAATGTTTTCCAAATTACACTGAATTGAAAAATGATTATTGAAAAAATTTATATAACCTATAGACACGATTAGAGTTTTGACGTTTTATCGTCATTATCAAAGGAATTACAAACTCATGAAATTTTTATTTTTTACTATTTTTTTTGTAAGGGAATATATCTGCCCGTAGTTATTTTCGGATTATCTCGGGAGGACAGCGAAACGATTAGTTTGGTCTGCACATTAAGAGGATTTACTGATGGATTACGGCACTATTTAAGCAAACAACCTTTTATTACCTAGATAAAAATAATCTTAATCCTAGTATAAAAACAGATTTCTTAAATATTTCAGATACCATACTAAAACATAACTATTTCTTTTTCAATAATAAGTTCTATATACAAAAAGAAGGCTTGGCAATGGTCTCACCCCATAGTCCCATTCTTGCAGAAATATTTATGGATAATATAACTAATAAAATTCTAACTCTCCGTTAGGTGAAAAACATATTAGGTAGTGGTATAGATATGAAGAAGATGTATTAGCATGCTTCGAAGGTACCAGTAGACAATTCCTTAATTTTATTAATTCTCTTCACACTTCAATTAATTTCACCGTTGAAACAGAATCTAACAACACAATTTTTTTGACCTACCTATTAGTACATCTAACAACATACTAACTTATGATATTTACAAAAAACCTACCTTCACCGACACTATAATTCCCAACAATTCCCCACATCCTTTTAAAAAAAATGGCAGCATTCAATTTTTTAATAAATAGAGCTGCCAAATTACCTTTAAGCCCAAGTTCTTTTGAAAATAAAATTGCGACTATAAAACAAATGGCCATTAACGGATACTCAGCAAAATTAATACAAAATTTCGTTCAAAAACATAAATTAAAACAATACCAACAATATATTTATCCTGCCTGATGTAGATTTTAAATGTCGTAATAAGATATCAAATTTAATTTACAATCCAAAACCCAAAATTAATATAATGAAAAGGTCAGGAATATATAGATTAACATGCTGGTCTTGTAAAAGAATTTACATTGGTCAGTCTGGTCGGAATTTTGAAACGCGTCTCAAAGAACATGAACGAGCTTATCGCTTAAAATTTAACCATTCAACTTTTGCAAACCATTTATTAGAAAACAATCACAACTTCGGAAAGGATGTACTTTCAGTAATCCACTTTACCGGTAAAAGTCGTAAAATGGATTTACTGGAAGCACTCGAAATTCAAAAAGCCAAAATTAATCCGGGTTTTTCATTCTTAATGACCAAACCGACGTTATGTATTCTCCTTTTTTCGATAGTATATAAGTAACGTTTGTAATATATTTAGGTACTTTATGTTTGATAATGATCAGCTTATGATTGAAACTAGTCACCGTTATCCAAAATATAGTGGAAAACAAAGTATAAAGTGTAATATTTAAACTTTTTATTATCTTGTCTATCTGTTGGTAAAATTTCTCCACCTCTTCATCGTTCTTTGCTGTCGGTGCGCGTATACTTGGATGAGCATATACCGTTCCAGGCTGACTAAATACACAAGTGATTCCAAGCTCAAGAAGGGTGTTTATAAGTTGACCAGCCAAGTACAATCATCAAAGCACAATATAAACTATGGATCGGTGGAAGTGTTAGATACAGTTGGATACTTAAAATCGATTGTTTATGAAGATATATCACACCAATAAGGAACCACATCATATGAATCAAAGAACGGATATAAAAGGGTCGAGCGCAGTATATGCATTATTGTTAGTTTAAAAAAAAATATATATAAAATATTTACGTCGAAGGACGTGTTTTACTGCGGCGTTAATAAACTCAAATAGCGAGAGTTATCACACAGTGGAGCACAAATATTCGGTGCAAATAGACAGTAAACAAGAGTGATTAGAGTAATGAAAATAGTGAGATTTGATAAACTGGAGAGTGCCGTGCGGACAACGTGAAGGTTAGCCGGAAATAAGTATAATACCGAGCTCAGAAATTACGTGACACATAAATGCAATAAGGATTGTGACTGCTTGAAGGTGTATATGGGCAAAATAAATGAAATAAAATATAACATTTTTGAGTGTCTAAAAGTCCGACTCAATAAAAATTCAGGAATACAAACCCAGGTTTAAAATACGGAAATTAAAAGGTTAAGGTTAATTAAAGAGTTAAGCAGGAAAGTACCTTTGATAAAAGCAAGACAGTGATTGGATCACCAGAACAAAGGAAAAGTGAAAAAGATAATAAGAACTACTTTAAAGGATTCACAACAAAAGAGGGGAAAATAATAGCAAAAGAAGATATGGGGGAAATAAAAGAAATTATTAGAGAATTGATGAACAAAATAGATAAGAACACAGAGGATCTAACAAGGGAAATAAGAGAAATTAAGGCAGAAATGGAAAGTAGGGAAAATCAATGGAGACAAGAAAGAAAGTTAGTGTAGTAATCCATATTAATTGGTATGTATTCTAATTAGGTTAATGCTGTGTTTATTTTCTTTACGTATAATAATATTTTATATTTAGTTAATTCGTGTTTTGTAGTCTCTGCTAAAGAAGACCTTAATGTAAAGGGTCGAAACTAGTGCAAAAATAAAATTATAATTATTGAAATTGGAAGTACTTTATTATTATTTATTTATTATTTATTTTAGAAAGAAAATGTTTGATGGACAGAATATATAGACTGGAAAAGAAGAACGAAAGGGAGGAAACAAACAAGCGGAAGAATAACATAACAATTGATGGACTAGAATAAACTAACCAAAAGCCAAAGTAACAATAATGAAAGGAACAGAAATAAATGTTGGCAAAAATATGAAATGATAATATGCAGAACAACGAAGGACGATGTAAGAACAAACAACAGAATATTAGCAGAGTTTGTGACAAAGCAAGGATTAAGGCAAGGGGGTACAATGAGCGCCTATTTATTTATCATTTTAATGGACGAAATAATAAAAAAATTGTAATACAAAGATGAGAAAAACAACTTGGCCATTCCATCAAAGGGTGATGAAAAGGATAATAATTGGGCATTTAGCGTTTGCTGATGACCTTATATAAATAGCTCAAAACGAGAAAGATCTTTAAATGTTTAATGAAGAAATGAAAACATGGAAATTAATAATAAACAAAGAAAAAACAAAAGCAACGATAATAACTAAAAAACCAACAAAATTGAAATTAAGATAGAAAATAAGAAAATTGATCAAGTAAAAAAATTTAATATTTAGAAACAGTGATATCTGAAGATGGAAGAATAGAAGAGGAAATAGAAGAAAGAATAAAAGCAAACAAAAAGCTTTATTTTGCACTTAATAAAACAACAATAAGTAAAAATGAACTGAAAAAAGACACAGAGGTGAGAATATACAAAGCCATATCTATGCCTTCACTAACCTTTGGATCAAAAAAAGGGGAAAAAAAGGAAAACCTAGAAAAATGTGGGATATCATACAGGAACACCTAAGAGAAAAGAAAATGAATTGGAGCGAAGAAAAGGAATTGGCAAGGCATAGAGAGACATTAAAGAACTTAATAAGTGAAAATGGATTAATCGACCTCGAAAGAGGGATGCTTATGAATAAATTAATGTAAATTTGACCATCATAGAGAACGGGCATGCCTAATCCTCTTAATTCTTATAAATGGCCGCAAATGCGTGGAAAATCAAACAAAGTTTCTATGTATTTAAATCACTGAGTTAAAAAGTGAAGTAATAAGTTTAAAATCATAAGTTAGTAAACACAAACTGATCAAGCTCAGACGGATCAGACGAAAACACCTACAGCATGCACGACTATGCAAACTCAACCAAACAACATAAGTGAAGCACCTAAGTAAAAAAATTAGACAAAACCGTATAGTCTCTACAATTCTACAGAAACAATCAATTAATATAAGCGAAGCGTTTACATCAAAAATATAAACAATACAAAAGAAATAAATACTCTCGCATTCACCAATGAAGACGCATGTGATATTAAACGTGGTATTAGATACTCACACTACCATGTATGCAAACACCCCCGCGATTATTCATCTTCTGTCAGTACCAACAGATAACGCTAATGAACTATTAAGGCGGGAACTGTGGCCCAAAAATGTCTACACTGATAATTTTTTATCCCATCTTCAGAAAAAACAGAATCGATACCATCCGCTAAATCTAAAGAAGAAAACAAATCAAAACTAATAGTTACGTATCAAAACGCACAGTCGATTTGAAATTGCAGTGGAACACTCAGCCAAGAAATAAACAAGAAAAATTGCGACATCATTTGTTTAAATGAACACTAGAAACATGACGGTCAAAATGAAGATTTATACACTGGTCGCGTCATTGTGTAGAAAATTACAAACAATGTAAAGGAGAAAGAGTCTATTTGAGAGAAGGATTAGCATATCAGGAACTAACCTAAATCGGTAATATTAGTAAACCATATATTTGTGAATGTGCCGGTATAAAAATTACACATATTATACAAAATATTTTTGTAGTCGTCTATTAAGAACTCCACATAATGAAAATAAACTAACATTCATCACTGGTGATTTTAACACCAATTTTCTAATTGATAATTGACAGTCAGGATCGAATTCAATTATTACAAATCTACGACTATTATAAAAAAATAATGAACCGACAAGAGTAACTAATACCGCGCAGACTTGCATTGACAATTTATTCATAAATCTAAATCAATGCCAAAAAGAAATCATAAATCAGTGGCAAAAGTGGGAGGGCTACCCGCTGAACCTAAAACTCTTTAGTATTTACACAGGAGAGTTAGACGAGGTATTAAGAGAAAGGCACTCGGGCCGGGGAGTGGTTGGACGGAGTACGGTGTGGATGCTGGCGTATGCAGACGATATGGTGTTAATGGCGAGGCAATGGAAGGGGGTAAAAGATATGTTAGCTAGAGTGGAGAAGTACATGGAAAAGATAGAGTTTAGAGTGGATGTTGGAAAAACGAAGTGGATGAGATTTAGCAACAAAGGAAGGGAGGCAAGAATAGAGGGGCTAGAGTAGAAGGGTGAGGTGATCGAGAGAGCATTTAAGTATCTAGGTTTTATGTTTAAGATTTCGGGAGGGTATGAAGAGCATATCAAAAGTGAATTCAGGGAAAGGCGAGAAAAGCGTGGTGGGTGGTAAGAGAGTAAAATGGGGAAAGTGGATGGATGACAATGTGAGAGTTTCGTGTGATTTTTGAGATGCATGCGTGAGACCAATCTTGATGTATGGGGCAGAAGTATGGGGTGTTAGGAAGTATGAAGGGTTGAGAGAGAGCAGCGGAATTTCCTGAAGCAGAAGTTAGTGGTAGAGAAATCGACGCCCGAATATATACTGCTGCAGGAAACATATAGGGAGAGCATGTGGTAGCTAGATATGAGATGCAATTGTGGAGGTTAGAAGAGGGAGACATGGGTGACTAGAGACTGGAAAGGAGAAGAGGGGATCGTGAAGGAGTGGATAGAACAAGGGGTGAATGTGGCGGGATGGATGCATGAACAGGCAAGAGAGACAAGGATGTACGGAGAAGAGTGAGTACAATGAGTATTACAAGGAGTGGCAGATGTATTGAAGGAGGCCAAGGTACCTGGAGGATAATCGCTCCGGAAGGGAGGAAAGGGTGACCTTGGCAAGAGCGAGATGCGGGGGTGGAGAGAGAGAGGGAGGAAGAGATGGATGGGGGAAAGATAAAGGGAATGCGTGATATGCAAAAAAAGGGAAGGATACGTGGATACATTTGGCAGAATGTAAGGGAGTGGATGAGGAATAGGTTGAAGATTTAGAAGGGTAGTGGAATGGTTGAGAGAATATGGGGCCAGGGTAAGGATCCTGAGAAGATTGGGGTGGAAAAGGAAGAAGTAGAGAAGGGAGTAGAAATAAGGGAAAGGCAATAATGAAGAAATACAAGAAAAAGAAGGGGGTGTGAAATATATTTTGTATTTTGATTTTTTATGTCAATAAAGGTGTTTCTTTCATAAACCTTCACATATCTACTCATTTAGCCCAACAGATACAATTTATAGTAAAAACTAAAACCTCTGGTTATAAAACATTTAAAAGATTATTTAGTAATAAAAATAGGAAAAACTTTATATATGAATTAAAATTAATTAATTGGGAATGTTTATATAATATTGGTGATTATGACGCCAATGCCTAGTGAAACCTTTTTAGCAACATAAAAAAAAATCATTAAAAATAAGTACTCTGGGTACAGCCGAAGCAGTAGCTAAAATATTTAATACATATTTGAAAAATATTGGTGAAGAGCTCACAGCCATTAACACACATCCTAAACAACTCATTTCAATATGGGGTTTTTCCTGACAAATTAAAGACAGCTGTAATCAAACCAATTTATAAAAAAAGGAATTCTGAATGTGACCAATAAGTCTCTTGTCTCGAAAATCTTTGAATATGCCATTATCATTAGAGTAAATAAATTCTTTAGCAAATATAGCATAATAAGCAAAAGCCAACACGGTTAACGTAATTGAAAATCCATTGCCACGGCGCTTTACGATTTCATAGAAAATATAATAACCAACCTTGAAAATAAAGAAACAATAATAAGCCTATTTATTGACCTAACAAAAGCTTATTATTGCGCTGACCATAATATTTTGTTATCAAAACTCGAAAAAAAACGGGATTAGAGGAAACGCCCTAAATTGGTTTAGATTGTATTTGAACAACCGCAGTCAGTTTGTGGTGGTGACGGTATTACAGCCCAATCCGAATCAGGTGTCATTACTACCGGACTACCCCAAGGAAGCTTAATAGCATCCACGCTCTTTTTGTTATTTATAAATGACCTAGCATACTGACTTGAAACTAAGAACAATAAAACAAATGTAAATTACGCTGACGACTCAAATATCCTCGGCTCGGGCCAGGAATTGGACACATTAATAAATAACACGAACTTACTCTTTATTTAAATAAAAAAATCAAATTAATTATAACAATCAAAAAGACGAAAACAATACAGAGAGAGAATTATTACAAAAATGATTCAAACATAACTTACAATTTAATATTAGCCCTAAAGTTATAGAAATTACAGCTGTAGAAACAGAATTAATCTTAAATAAATTTAATAATGATTTAAAAGAAAATACGAAACATAAAAAATATAATAATAGAGAATCATTTACAGCTAAATCTATCAAAAATAAATCATTATCAAGCAACATTGTCTTCACAAAAACTGACAAAGATAATACCGTAATTGCAATTAATAAAATAGAATATTTGAATAAAGTCAAAGAATTTATGGCAACCAACAACTTTATATCTCTTAAACAAAACCCGACCAAAAAATTCCAACAAATAATCAGAAAAACATTGATAAAAATTGAAAAAATATTAATTATATTTGATCAGACAATGAAAAATATTTTGCTATTAATATGAATCCACTACCACCTAAATTAATTGGCCTTATAAAACTTCACAAAGTAAATAATCCAATAAGACCAGTAATGTCTTATACTAACGTGAAGTAATAGCAACTTAACTTCATTCTGATTGAATACTTGGAATTTAAACCGAAATATTCAATAAGAAACAGCAAGGGACATGGTAATAATATTAAATATATTAAATTACCACCTAACTAAAAATTCGTGTCATTTGATATAACAAATCTATTCACCAACGTCCCTCCAATAAAAAAGATATAATAAAAAAATTAACTTATGTCAGAAAACGTAAATCCAGTAATAATAAATGAAATATGCCGGCCCTTGTTAGATTACGGTTCAATCCTCTTCACCCAACTCCGTCCATCCGTCCTACACCACATAGAAGTGGCAGAAAGATCATCCCTAAGAACCCTTACCAAACTCCGACACCCAAATAACCCACTCCATAACCCCTCCAACGACCTCTTGTATGAAATTACCCAAATCACTCCAATATCCCAGTGTATATCCAGTCTTGCCAGTAAATTTGCGAATAATCCATCTAATCGATCCCTTCTAACCAAGTTTTGTATTCCCAGAAATCCAAATATCTCTTCTAAGTATCAACATCCTCCCCTCACAATTCATCAACTCATTTGTACGAATCACCCTGACAGTTAAGCTAGCTAGCAAAGAACTGTTTTGTTATATTAAATTAAATTCAGACAGGGCCGAAAGACCACTGGTCTATAGCCCAGACGGACTAACACCAACACCACATTAATTGTCTTTGTTATGTATATATAAATGTAAAAATGTAATTGTCCGAATAAAGATCACTGTTATTATTAAATGAAATATTATCCGTGTTAGAAATTTGCATTAATCAGAATTATTTGCCATGTAATGGCAGATATTTTTATGGATAGCATAGAAACGAAAACATGCAAATTACCTTAATTTATAAATTGCCTCTATTGGTGGAGATATGTTGATGATGTATTAGTTGCTTGATAGAAATTACCTTTTTTAAAGGAAATAAACCCTTAATACGAAAAAATTCACTATTGAAACCGAAATACATAACACAATAAATTTTCTAGATGTAAACATAATTAAAAACAATAACAAACATGATTTCTCAATTTACCATAAACTAACGCACACTGACACGATAATAAATAATAATTCTTTTCGCCCCATTCAAGACAAATTATCTACTTAGCGATTCATGATTCACGGTGCATTTACAATACCAATGACAAAACAAAGTTTTGAAAAAGAAATCAACATAATTAAATATATGAATATATAAATGTAAAAATGTAATTGTCCGAATAAAGATCACTGTTATTATTAAATGAAATATTCAATAAGAAACAGCAAGGGACATGGTAATAATATTAAATATATTAAAATAAAAAAGATATAATAAAAAATTAACTTATGTCAGAAAACGTAAATCCAGTAATAATAAATGAAATATGCCGGCCCTTGTTAGATTACGGTTCAATCCTCTTCACCCAACTCCGTCCATCCGTCCTACACCACATAGAAGTGGCAGAAAGATCATCCCTAAGAACCCTTACCAAACTCCGACACCCAAATAAATAATCATCTTTATTTCTATAAATACAAATAAATATACATAGTATAGAAAGTGGCGTCAAAAAAAATATATACATACAGGAACAAAAATATATCCAAATAAGTACAATTCATTCAATTTTGAACACAAAAAATTCATCCAAATTATACGGTTCTACAGCGAGTAGAATATCTACAATTGATTTTTTAAAGATTTTTACATCATTTTCCTCTTTCAGTGGTTTAGGTAATGCGTTGAAAAATTTCATGCATCTATACTCGGAGCTTTTTTCCGTGATAGAGTATTTGTGGATGGGGTATGAAAAATTAATTTTGTGACGAGTGTCGTGAACATGTTTGTGCTTGCTACTTATGAATAGATGATTTTGTTTCCATACAAATAGCAAACACTCAAGAAATAATTTTAAAATAGACACAATAAATAAATTAATCATAAACAAAGAAAAAAAAATTAATAAATCAATATTCTCCACAACGAAATGGCTATTTGAGCCAAAAAATCATTAAACATTCAAGAAAATTAAACATAAATGTCGCATTTAAATCTAACAACACTATCAAAAATCATAAAAAACAATAATGATAAAACTAAAATGGGTCAACGCTGTTGGGTTTATTTGCTTAATTGTGCTGATTGCCCGAAGTTTTATATAGGCCAAACTGGGAGAGCATTCGATGAAAGAATAAATGAACATAAAAAAAGGCACATAAACATATGCAATCCACCGCTTTAACAACAATTTTAAAATCCCCCACATTTCCAACAAAGGACGGAAACTGAATTTACTGGAACATTTAGAAATAAATAAAAATATTCAGTTAGGAAATTTGTTGAACGACCAACTGAAACTCTCCAACTCCCCTTACTTAAGTTAAAGAAAAACACATTCTTCACCCACACTTCACAAATCTTTATATAATGTAAAGTTTGTGAAATTGTTTATTATATTCCTTCATCTGAAGAAGCTACAGTGTAGCGAAACAATTGTAGTGAGTGAAATAAAAAGTTAATAATCATAAATAGTTTACTATTATTATTATATCAAGTAATTAAAAGGCGAATGTTATGTTGTATTCGGACCCATTAATAAAAAAAAAACTTGATATAGAAACTATAATGTAGACTATCAAGAAGTCACCGTATCAGATTCGGTTAAGTTCCTAGATGTTTATATTGAAAATAAAATAAACTGGAAAAGTCACATAAGTACTAAAAACAGAAAATAAGCTAAATTGTGTATTATATACTCTCAGAGAGCTGTCAGAACTTTTGAATAAATCGATACTAAAAACGCCCCACAACGCTAACGTTGATAGTACTATGCGATATTGCATGATATTTTGAGGTAACAAGTCAGTTGGAAAAATCTTCAAAAAAAGCAATTCGCATATATGGTTTAAAACATATATGGGCAACCCCCGGCCACCGGGCGGGATCCAGCCCTCCACCATATTCAATCCGGCCGGCGAGAGTAATTTCAAATAAGGCACAAAAAATTAAAGATTTAGCACACATATAGTGTTTTCTAAAAAGTCGGTGCGTACCGCAAATCGATAAATAATATTATTAAGTGTACGCAGTGGAAAGCTACACATCGAGTCAGAAATAGTCGTTAGAAAGAGACAAACAGATAAACATTCGGGAAGCCGCCCGCTGACTTTGAAGCGCTCCAGAGCCAAATGTTATTCATAACGCGGTTAGCATCGCATATTCTCTTACAATCGATGGTATTCTAGTTATATATAAAACTCTAAGCGTTCGTGTCAACTCATTACTTTTTAACAATTTATAAGAAAAGACGCGGGAAATATTTAAGCAAATTCAGCTCAGAAGAAAAGAAATCTATCAAGATGTTTCGTTTAAAAAAGCGGAAATTGGACACAGAATGTCGTCAAATCCAAAACAAATGGACTGAGGAATACTTTTTTATCATGCACAGTGGTAAACCTGTGTTTGTTGTGCAATGAAACAATTTCTGCTTTAAAATAATACAATATGAAGCGGCATTGTTCCAGCAAGCATTTTGCTCAATATAATTTACTTACGGGCCTGTTAAGAAAGGATAAAATTAAAAAAAACTCATTACCGATTTAGGGAATCAGCAAAAAATGTACCATTCACAAAAAACAAATCTAGATAGTGTTGTTAAAGCTCGTTAATAGTTAGTTACAAAATAGTGAAAACATCTAAATCATTTTCTGAGGGAGAGTGTGTTAAAGAGTGTCTAGTAAATGTTGCAGAACGTTTTTGTCTAGAAAAGAACAAATTGTTTGAGAAATTAGGTTCATAGCGAGGTACTGTTATTCGACGTATAGATATGATGGCTACTGATATCAAAGAAACATTGACTGATATATTGGCTGGTTTTCAAGCATCTTCTATTGTTTTGGATGAGAGTACAGATTTATCTGACACAGCCCAGTTAGCTATTTTTATACGAGGTGTTGATGAAGAATATATAGTGGCCGTAGGATTACTGGCTTTAGGAAGGTACCACTACAAGAAAAGATATCTTTGCCGAAGTGCAAAGTACTTTTGAGCAATATTGTTTGCTGTGATGTTAATTAGTTAGAGTGTGCACAGATGGTGCGCATTTAATGGTTAGTTCGCAAAAAGGTTTTATCGGAATTCATAGCAACCGCTATGAATGTGCAAGTGAGTGATTTAATAATTCTTCATCGCTTCATATACCAACAAAACTTTTGCTTTAAGTCCATTCGACTGAAGAACGCTCTTGATGTAGTAGTAAATACCATAAATTTCAATTTTTGGAATGAACAATCTTCAGAACACAATGATGTGACATACTATTGCGAAGTAAGGTGGTTAAGCAAAGGCAAAATGCTAAAAAGATTTTATGACCTTAGAAAAGAAATAGCAGATTTTATGGAAATGAAGTGATTAAGAGAAACTATTGCGGTAATTTTTTTATTTAACATGGCTTTGTGACTTGGCATTCCTAGTAGACATCACAGGACACGAGCTGAACCTAAAGCTTTAAAAACAAGGGCATTTGGTGAACAGTCATCTTAAAGTTTTTCGAAACAAAATTCGCTTGTGGGAAACACAAATAAGAAATAAAAGCTTTTTTTATTTTGTAACATTATCCAGTCACGAAAATATTGATTATGGTCACTATACTAAAGAACTGAAACTACTGTCAGAGCAATTCACTGATCGGTTTTCCGATTTTAAGAATATGGATAGCACTTTCAAAATGTTTGCAAATCCGTGTAAGTGTAATGTGGAAAATGCTCTGCTTCACCTACAAATGAAGTTGATCGAGCTTCAAGAGCTTCTAAGTTTGAGGATTTGAAACTAAGCGAATTTTACAGAACATACCTTTCCGAAGAAAAGAATCCACAGTTGAGAGTTTTCTCGAAAAAAATAATTTACTCATTCGGAAGCAGGTATAAATGTGAGGAGCGTTTTTCAATCATGAAAATTAATAAAAATAAGAACCGTACTAGGCTTACAGATGTTAATTTTGAAAATACTTTAAGCCTGTGTACTAGTGATATTGACCCCAATATTGATCAGTTGTAAAGGTACTTTAGTTTTGGCGAAGAACGTGTGGTACATGTGCTCTGCATTTAAACTATATTTAAGTGGGAAATACTTATTGAATAATTGTGAAAATTGCCATAGTATATACATTATATTTCATATATACGGTGAGTGAGAATCAATTAATTTCGTCTAATAAGAGTCCGTGTATTTAATATTTTACTTTGGTAATTTTCCGGCGTACCGATAGGACGGATTTTTATTACAAAGTTTTTATGGACGGTCATTGAACTGATTATTTTATTTCTACCTATTAATTGAATACCTTTCAGTATTTTTTATGAGATACACAGGTACATATAGTGGCAAAGTAATATTGAAATTCCTTTGTATATTTATAGTTAACCCTTCCGTGGCTTCCCTGCCACGTAACTGTCAGACACTCTGATCGGCCTCTGAGTGTGAAGTATGTCCCCGTCTCAATGATTTTATTCATTTTTAAAATCATTGTATATATTTTAATCTCTTAAAATTTCTAACGCTATGAACCAAGATTTAAAAATGGTAATAGAAGAGTTTCAAAAATGTAAATCAGAATTAATTAATAAAATAGAAGCATCGGAAACACGATTATCACTAAATTTTAAACAAATACATAGAAGAGTTCTCGATATAGAGATTAAGGACTGGCTGGAATTAGTGGATTGCAAAGAAAGGAAAAATAATATAATCATGTTTGGTATACATATTAAGAACGAAACAAATACCGTTGAGTTGGTGTTGGAAAAACTGAATCACTTACTGGGGTTACAGCTAACTAGAGCGGATTTAAAAAACTTGTACAAACTTGGCAAAAATCAAAATATACATAAATTAAAGGGACTTAATATTTACATAAATAATGTTCAAACCGAAAAAGAAATAAATGAAAATAAGATACTCAGACATCACTTAAAAATTACCAAAGAAAAAAGAAGACAAATTGTTACATTAAGAAACAAAAATTGTACATAGATGATAGAGCCTATACCGCTGAACAACTCGAACAAGTATATTATGAAAATGAAGATTCGAATCACTCCTAAGCCAGAATCAGAAGCGCACCACCAAGACTAGTCAGTAAATTTAGTGATAATTTAACAGAAAATAAATCTGAATTTAAAACACCACTAAAAAAACAAATCAAGAGGATCCAGAAGACGTATTTAAAAAAAACAATTAAAGTAAAAAAAAAACTTGACAAAGAACATAAATAATAAAAATACGAAGCCCAAAACCAGATCGACTAGTGTAAGAAATTAATATCTTAATTATAATATGCTCGATTCCTTTGTACATAATTTAAGTTATATGTTAATTAGGAGTAGTTATATTTCAGTACATAGTCTTACGTCATAGACTGGCATTCGTCATACCGAACGATTAACTTATCCTAACATAAAAATAAATAATAATAATCATTTTATAACAATGACTCCCTAAATCTAAATATTGGTACAATAGTTTATGCTAAGGAAGACTGTTTAAATATAAAATCGGAAGTTGGACAAATTGAAAGTTTAAACATAATTAAGTAATGTCTTGAATATAAGAATCATACTTTCCTGATATCAGCTATATATTAATCACCCTTCATAATAAAAGATTTTAGACAATTACACGCTTTATATCCAGCAAATATACAGAACCTCAGTAGACTACAATATACTGGTTGGGGATTTGAATATAGACATTCAGGAAAAAAGGACTTAATGGAATACCTCAATATTATGAGGGAATTCGGGATCACGTCCATTATAAAGAAGAAGAAGCCCAAAGAAATATGTTGCCCTTAATCTTACAATCAAGTATTACTGACCATTTCTCAAATCATATTAAAACATAGGCACAATCCTGAAAAACGTAACGTTAAAAATTATTATACTGTAATTCATTATAAAAAAATTCAAAACGCACATAAGGAACATCTCATGGGATTCAATGTTAAATGAAAATAATGTTGAAATTGGACCCATAATTCGATCGATATAATAAAATCAAGCACACGAGAAAATATTTGCAAAATCAAAATAAAACACAACGAACAGAAGAGAAATTCGTGGATAACGCAAGAATTAATAAAATCAATAAACAAAACAAAAACAAAATATATGCCCAGCTAAAAACGGATCAACAAAACATATAATTAAAAGATAATTATAAAAAACTAAAGAACAAGCTGAGCGAACTAATAAAGAAAACTAAAGCCGATTATTATAGAAAACAAATCTATAAAAGTAAAAATAATAACGTTAATTTATGGAAAACAATAATACAATTGAATAAACAATCACTACACAAAACAAAAGTAGATAAAATTAAAAACGATATGAACCAAATTAGTACGGATCGACACTAAATTGTGGAAACATTTAATAAATATTACGCTACTATGGGCCACGTTTTGGCTGATAAGATCAAGACTAGAACGAAAAACATTACAAAGAGACAGTCTCAGGGAAATTCGTTCTTCCTACACAATGCGGATGGGGCTGAAGTAATTAAAATTATACAACATCTAAATCATAAAAAATCTGTTGGCTGCGATGGCATTAAAATTGAGACATTAAAACAAGTATCTACAAAAATAGCTGAACCAATAACAAGCCTTATCAATAAAAATTTTGAATCGGGCGTATGTCCAAAATCATTTAAAAAACAGTAATTGTACCAATTTATAATAATGGAAATACCGAAGACGTCATTAATTATCGACCTATATCTTTAATTTCAAAACAGATAGATTAGCTACTTGCAAAAACATAAATTAATATCAGACAAGCTATTTGGATTTCAAGCCCAGAAATCTACCCAAGATGCTATTTTTAAAAAATTTTAATAGTATATATCATTCATTAGATAATAGAAATCCATGCCTATGTCTTTTTATCGATCTCGCAAAGGCATTTGATACCGTTGACCACGAGTTGCTACTACAGAACCTTGAAGATTTAGGTATGAGACAAACTCCTCTCAAATTATTTCAAAGTTACCTAAGAGATCGAGAGCAATGAGTAAAAATAAATAACACTTTCAGTAAATATTTATTATCTACATAAATAGCATCTTTTAGATTTCTACATAAAGCGAGATAACAAGTTTTGCACACGATACAGTTTTAGTTTGCAAAGATGACGTAAAAACAAATATTCAAACAGATATACGGGTATTTAAACTTTGGTGCGACCAGAAAAAATTAACAATAAATATGAAGAAAACACACCTACCGTCCTAAATAAATAAATACACTAAAATTGAATTCCATTCAATTGCATTCGTAGATTACTCCAACAACTATGTTATTACTCCTGTTACTATCTACAAATATTTAGGTATATATTTTGATGAAAATATGAGATGGAATGAACATAGATCCTACAATCTTAAAAAGTTAAGGACTGGAGCATATACTTTTAAATTTCTGAAGAATGTATTAGATATGTTTTGTTTGAAAATACAATGCCACGCTTTAGTAGAGTCGCATTTAATATGGTATAATAGCATGGGGAGGAATTCTTAAAATACATCTACAAAATCTTAACATAATTGAAAAAAGAATAATAAAAATCATATTTAATAAACCATATGCGTATTCAACAGACGATCTATTTAAAGAAACAAAACTTTATGATATAAGGCAAACAAACATCTTCTAAAATATAAAAATAATCCCTGCAACACCAGAAATATATCACATAGGCTTATGATTCCAAAAATGAAGACAACTTTTGGACAAAGGGGCTTTGCTTTTCTGGGTCCGAGAATGTTTAATTTGGTTCCCATAAATATTATAATAAGGCACAATTTACATAAATTTAGAAAATATTTAAAAAGGTTTTTAATTAACGAAAATCGTCTCGATCTCCACAAATGTATTGATTCTAAAAACAATTAGAATAATAATACTGTTAATGTTAACTTATTCGCATAGACTTATATTTGTATTTTGTTAAATGTATAGCTAGAGTTAGATAGAATTAGTAATATTGTATAAGTTAACTGTTTATTGATTACACATGTTTTATTTGTTTTATTATTATATTTATTATCTTCTAAGTTTAAATATTATGTATAACTTTTGAATTAAACAATAAACAGTACATTACATTACATCTTGAGTCTAAACTTCAAACTCAAGTCTCTCGTTAATTTTAATTTAATTTTTTTCTTGCTGATTTGCTTTTTATATGCTTGATTATGTTATTATAATTCTAATAAGTAAAAAAAAATGTGTGAATTTGTATCGCCTTTTTATTTACTACTACCTACTTATTTCTTACCTACGGCTCGTGACCTGATTAAGTCCCGAAATTACGCCGTCGGCTAAGCAAAGGTTTTCCATACTTGGTTTGAAATATAAAGAAATATGTTGTTGTTTATTCCTGACCCACAATATACTCACCTTCTATAGCATTTACATTGTTGAAACCATCATATTTTGCCACAAACATATCAAAGGCAGCGATAATAAAACTAGCAACTATAACATCAGGACAAGAAACTACATTTTCCCTCATCATAAGAAAAAGATTTCAGATTTCAATGTGCCAACTGTCTACCTATAAATAGCGATAGTAATAATAACTCGACGGAATCTATTACTGAAGTTGTGAGCACCGTGCTTAAATAAGAATTTGTATCAATCTTGAAATTTGAATTAAAAAATATTATGCAAGACATGCATAACGAATTTAATCATAAAAAGTATCGTATGTCTAAATTGGAAAAGTAATGTAATTACTCCGAGAAAGATATTTCATCACAAGTTGATTTATTCGCAGAAATGGAAGGGCATCATCGCATTTCTAGGAAAATAATGGTTTATAATCTACCTGAAAAGAGCGGAACTCCACTGGAGCGAATAGAAAAGGATAGTTCCGATGTATTAAAAATAATTGAACCATTTTCTGTTTAAAATAAATTGGTTGATTGATTACGTGAAGATCAAATTAATTTGAGAAATCAATTCACTAATAACGTTTCTTCACGCTTTTATTTAAATTACCAAATGTACATTTCGTGCTAATCCATCGATTACGTCACTTTATGTGCGAAATGTACTTTCCCTTACATTTTAAAATATTATTTGAAATTTGTAAAATCTTCAAATCGAACTCGACCAGTGAAAATTACCTTTCCAGATCAACATATAGCAATCAAAATGTTAAAAGCAGCCCAGTATAAAATTAATGGAAACATAAAGTTTAAATCCGATTTAGCACCTAATCAATGAAATCATATACAGATTATTAATCACGTCGTAGTAATGGAGAACCTAATTTAAAAATAAAATATATAAATGGGAAACTAACCATTATTTCCATAGCTTCACAACCGAAAGCAAAAAACTAAATCTTTTCTACCAGAACGTTGGAGGATTATATAGTCAATTAAAGGAATTAATTCTGGCATATAAGGTACTTTCTATAATTATTTTGAATACATGGCTAAATCGATGGTTTTGGCTCTTATTTCAATATTTATAGACTTAATAAATCAATCTTAACTAGTATTAAGTAGTCGCTGATAGCTGTCAAATCAACGTTTAAATTTTCTATAATTTTGAATAATTTAGAAACAGACGATTGATATTAATGATAAATTTGTTTTTAGGGCCACAAATATTCCTCCTAACTGTAAATTATCCTGTTACGAAAATTATTGTGAAGCAATAACAGCTATTTTTGAACATAATTTTTATAAAAACATTATATTATGCGGCGACTATAATTTACCAGGCGCTATGTGGGATGTAAGTGGGATATCTCTTGTTGCTGATACTAATACCTGTAACACTGTGCAAGTCATGTTTGATTCTTTAAATTTATGGACATCCGACAAATTAATTATATACCTAATCCTAAGAATATTTATTTAGATTTAATATTAACTAATTGTCCAGTTAAAATATCGGTATCTGATGAGCATTTATTTAATTCTAGTATTCAGCATATAGTATATGAAATAGATGTTGAGTTTTCGAGTTATCCTATAAGTGCATGTGATGAAATGATCTATGATTTTAAATCTTCCTATTTTAATGACATAAACAATTATTTATCATTAATAAAATGGGAAGAAATTATGTCCAATAAAAAATTAGAAAGTTGTGGATCTTCTTTATTTGATCTTAGATGGTGTCATTAATATGTTTGTGCAGACTAAATGTTATAGATTATCTAAATATTCAAAATGCTTTAATGTAGAACATATTAAATTAATTCGTTTAAGGGGTTAGGCCAGTCTAGAGCCCTCAAAAATGGCCAAACTTTGACAATTTATTCTGCGAGTAAGGAAAAAGGAATCGAATGTCTCTCTTACAGGCTTTATTAAACATGTATTTGAGTGTATTAAAAAAAATTATATTGACAATTTGATACAAAATGGCGGCTACTGGGCCAATCTTCGGAATCACCTTTTTCAAGAGGGCCTCGACGGGCGACGGTGATTCTAGGAACTCGTGCTATCTGAACCAAAATAATGAACGGGATCTTAATCTACATAAGACTTGCTAGTAAAGTACGTATGGTTTTAGCTTTACATCAATTTTTCGCAAAATGGCGGACTTGTAAAAATGAGGTTCAATTTTTGACCGAAAAAATGAGCAGTAAATTGTTTATTAAAAAAAAGTTGCAAAGATAACAAAAAAATCGTACGTAGTTTACTGGATAATGTTAATGTAAAGCTACAGTTAAAATTTCAAGTGGATACGTGCGATAGTTTCAGAGTACCATCGTCTCCCGATTTGAAAAATGCAGTTTCGAGAAAAACGTGTTTACAGTTTTACGTGCTGAAAATGTTGTATACCTTCAGTCTGCGATGCCACACATACAGCTGTATTGAGGAACTAGCACTTCCTAACTATCTTTTGGGGAACTATTAGAGCCACCAGACCCCGTTGGTACATTAATGCAGAGGGTAAGAGTCGTAAAAAGGGGACACAAAGAAGATTGTTGTTCGCTCCGAACGCTTCGACACTTCAGCGTATTGGAGAGTGAAAAAAAAAATTTTACTATTCTACCGATTGAATAATGTTTTTAGGACCCTAACGTGTACTTTAAGCAAAAAAATAAAATTTCGATTTTCTGAAAATCCTAGACTGGCCTAACCCCTTAAAGAAAAAAAAGACCATTTACATTATAAAAAATCGGGACCCATTGATGATTAAAATCAATTTAAATGTCTTAGAAGCACGTGTAAAGATTTATTTAAATTTCTTTAGAATCAAATAAAAACGAAAAATCAATAATTGACTACTTTTTGGGGAACCAAGTTAACAAAATAAGAGATGTAAGAGTCAAAAGAGAAAAGGAAATAGGTAGTGATCATTATATGGTGGTAACCAACCTAAAAACAAAAGATGATCCAAGAAGAGAAAAAAAAGGAAAAGTAGATAAATTAAATGACATACAAATATGAGAAAAATTATAAAAATAATATTAAAGAACTAATAGAAAAAGTAAACACAACAACTTAGAGGAATATTGAAGAATTATGGAGAAGCTTCAACTATATAATTACAGGAGGAACAAGATGATCATGCGGATAAATAAGAAATAACACAAATAGAAAACAATCACATTGGTGGAATCAGACAATAAAAGAAGAGATAAAAAAGAAAAAAATGAAATAGAAAAAGGTAATGCTTGGGAAGATTTTAGAACAACTTTGGAAGAGAAGTTTTCCGCACAAAGGAAATCAGAAATTATTTTACAGAATGATAGTAGAACAAAAGAAAAGGAAACATATAAAATTAACTCACATAAAAGATAAATCTGGAAAAACAATAAACAATGGTACAAAAAAAAATGCAAAGGTAGAAGGAATACTTTCAAGACTTGCTGGGGAAAAACAAAGAGACAGAAGAAGTAGAAGAAGAAAATGATAAAAGGTACAAATCAGAAGAGGACGAAGGAGTGATAACAAAAGAGGAAATAAAAATAGTATTGAAAGAATTTAAAAAAGGAAAGTCACCTGTACATGAAAACAAAAAATTAGAACAATTAAAATACATAGGTAAAGCAGTAAACCTTTACTACAAAAAATATTAAACATAATATGGGAAAAGAGAAGGAATGGGGAAATACAATAATATTTCCAATATACAAAAAAGGAGATACTAAGGAATGCAACAACTACAGAGGAATATCATTATTATGCACAGCAGCTAAGATATACGAAGCAATACTAACATACAAATTGAAAAAGAAAACAGAAAAAGATATGGAAAAATCCCAAAGTGGATTTAGAAGAGGGTATTCAACACAAGACCATATTTTTTCAATAAAAAATATAATAGAAATTATAAAAATGAATAAAGAAAAATGCTGATAGCTTTCATTGACTTGGAGAAAGCCTTTGATCGCATGCTAGGGGAAAAATATGGAAAATACTAAAACAGTTAAATATAGGGACGAAATTAATGAGAGGAATTAAAAGTATATATGAGAATACATCTAATTATGTCAGAACAAGAGGAGGAGAGTCAGAAGAATTTAAAACATCTATAGGACTAAGATAAGGAGGATCACTAAGCCTCAAACTATTTATAATATGACTAACAAGAGTCAATATTATAAAGGATCATGGTGTGTTATTTGATACGAAATGGAAGTTCAAAGAGGGCCAGGCGTTGATAGGGGTAAACCGGCTTCCTTTAAATAAATAATTATATTATAAATATTGAACTTATAGTTATATACATATATGGTGTCCTATTTATTAAACATTACTTGCCATGAACGGCAGGTGAAACATTTTATTGTTTATTTATAATATAATTCACTCATGACATATGCATATAAATTATTAAGGCTTAGTTTTACTCCAATTTTTTTCCGCAAGATGTCAATCTGCTTAACTTTTAGTTTTAAATATTATAAATAGATATGTGTGGCATTGAAATATTTATTAGTATTGTAGCCTACGTCTAAGTAAAATTATAATTAATATCGTATATAATTATTTAATGTCCTAAATTAGGAAATAAACCTTTAATTTAACTGACGTAGTCGGCAGAAACATCTTAACATCAGTACGGTGTTTCGTTCCACCTCTGAGGGTACCATAACAGGGACACATTACTAGTTTCACAATTTCAAGGATACATCAAGATTGATACAGAACGTAATCTTATTGATTAAGTGCTAAGCACAGAGTTTTTAATGGTTTTTAAGTCGCCTACCCGAAGTTACTTCATGAATAATCCGTGATCCGATTTTAAGTTCGTGTGCATTCCCCTGTCCATTTAGTACTCTACGAATTAAATAATAAATTGGGTCACATATAGATAAAAATATACAAAAGTAGAACGCACTAATTATCAATTATTGAAGTTAAACGTCGACAGTATCCCTTTCTTTGACGAAGGTATTGAACTAACTGAAATTTTTATTGCATGGTGGAAAGCCGTGTTGGCTCAATTTAGACCACTAAATAACGAGGTAATAGTTAATTATTTAATTAACGTAATAGTAAACTAGTAGTATATATATATATATATATATATATATATATATATATATATATATATATATATATATATAAATAGATTGGAATGGGGTAACGGGATTCAAGTCCAGACGAAATGTAGGTAGCAATAAAAGATGTAGTTTTTGCTTAAATCATCTATATTGTTATGAACCTAGCTAACGTTTCGCACACGTATGTGTGCATCTTCAGAACCTAAAAAATGTTTTTACAATATTATAATACAGATTTACATTTATAATAATAATAATAATAATAATATTTATTATTATTATTATTATTATTATTATTATTATTATTATTATTATTATTATTATTATTATTATTATTATTATTCCTAGTTCCTCAGCTTTCTCTGGTTTTTCACTAAGCAGACGGGTATCACCAAGTCTGCTTAGTCATGTCTATTTTATTCTTAAAAATTCTCTCACAATGCTACAGGTTTTAAGAATTATCGCCTTTTGAATATGTTGGTGTACGATTTGGTCTAGTTCCAGTTGTTGCAGTTGTTTAGCATATGCTACGTCAGTAATGCCGGTTGCCGACATTATGAACGGTATTATACTGACGAGCTTCTGTTTCCAGACTCTTTCTGTTTCGATAGCTAGCGGTGGGTATTTATCGATTTTTTTCTTTGTATTTTATGGATATGTTTGTGTCCGTTGGTATAGCTATGTCTATTAAATAAGTTATCTTTTTGTGTTTGTCTTGAAAGGTGATATCTGGTCTATTGTAAGCAGTGGTTTTATCTGTATGTATAGTAATGTCATAATATAGCTTGAAATGTTCGTTTTCTATGATGCTTTCTGGTTTATAGCTGTAGTATGGTGTATCATCTGTGATTAGTTTGTGTTTTAGTGCTTTTGCCTGGTGTATTATTTTTGCGGCTATATTGTGTCTATCATGATGATGAGCTTTTGGTAGCTTCTTGTACGTATTACTTGATCTTGTATGGCTAGGAGAAATCCTTCCGTTTCCGGGAATAATTGGCCTCTCTGTAGCCATTTGTATGTATCCCCTTTGCTTATGTTTTGATCGTTCATGATATGTAGGTGTTTTCCGTGGAGCTTCTTCTGAGACCATTGTTCTATTTTGTCTGTTTGGGTTTGTGCGTACGTGTGTAGTTGTTCGAGGTGCGACATATTGAGTTGTGTGTACTCCTTATCAGCTTAAACTATAGCTCTATGTAGTGACGTATTTTTGCTGTAGAAATAGTTTCTTAGTGTTTGTATCTGCTTGGCATGAAGTGAATGTACATCTATCATTCCTCTTCCTCCTTCTTCTCTCTTTATTGTTAACCTTTCTTATACGATTTAGGATGGTGTTTTCTATTCTTTGTTAGTTCCGTTGTTGTGAGTGTGATGATATTATCTAGATCTGTTTTAGTCCATTTAATAACTCTAAATGAGTATGTTAGTAGGGGTATGGCGAACGTGTTGATTGCCTTGAAGAGGTTCTTTGAGTTTAGTTTTGATTTTAGGATAAGCGTTAGGCGATTTTTATACATATGGCTGAGATGTTTTTTTTACTACCGTGTGTTCTATCCTTGTGTTTTGTTGGAATCGCAGGTATTTATAGGTTTCCTCTTCTCTCATATTGTCTAATGTTTGGTTGTTAAGTGTTTCTGTTGTTGTTTCCTCTACCCATACGCCTTTTTCTACAGTTAGCATTTTGCATTTATTTATCCCAAATTCCATGTTGATGTCACTTGTGATTACCTCTGTTGTTTTAAGTAGCCCTTTCATCTGTGTTCTTGTTGGTGCGTATATTTTTATATCGTCCATGTATAGCAGATGATTTATTGTGTGCTTTGTTGTTTTCTGGTGTTTAATTTGGAACCCGTATAGAGTGTTGTTTAGGGTGTTTGAGAGGGGGTTTAAACACAGGCAAAACCACAAGGCGCTTAGCGAATCGCCCTGGAAAATACCTCGTCTAATGTTTGAATTTGCTCTGTGTCTGTGGTTAGATGTATTTTGGTTCTCCATGTCATCATAGTCGTCGAGAGGTAGTTTCTTATAGTTGGGTGTATTTTATATATTTGTAATACTTTTTTCAGCCAAGTGTGTGGTACAGAGTCGAAGGCTTTCCTGTAATCTATGAAGCATGTTTGTAGGTTTCTTTGGTGTTTCTCTACATGTTTCATAATGACACTATCTATAAGCAGTTGTTCGTTACATCCCTGGCTGTGTTTCCTACAGCCTTCTTGTTCTTCAGTTATGATGTTATGTTTAGTCAAGTGTTTTTCTATTTTCTTACATATAGCAGATGTTATTATTTTATACATGGTTTGTAGGCAAGTAATTGGCCGGTAGTTTTCTGGATTCTCCGTTTGTTTATTTTTTGGTATTATGAATATTTTCCCTTCCGTTAGAAATCTTGGTATTTGGTGTGGATTTTGTATTATTTTGTTTATTTGTTCATTTAGGTAGCTGTGAGTAGATGTAAATTGTTTATACCAGAAGTTATGTATTTGGTTCGTACCTGGGCTTTTCCAGTTGTGTGTGTTCATTATTATTTGTGTTAGTTCATCTGTTGTGATTTTATACTCGTTTTGTTCTAGTATGTCTTTTTGTCTCTCTTCTTCTGCTCTAAGCCACAGAGCTGATTCATTATGTTGAGCCTCATTCGACCATACGATCTTCCAGAAGTTTGTAATTTCTTCCTTGCTTGGTGGTATTATCTTGATTTTCTCCTCATTAGTTAGATTTTTATAGAATAGTTTTTCGTTTCTATAGAAAAGATTATTTTCCCTTTTTCTGTCATTTGACTCTTTGTACCTCCGCAGACATGCTGCATATACTGCAAGATTTTGTTTATATGTGTCTAGTATCTCTAAGGGCGTTTGGTTGTTGTTTTTTAATAAGTCTCGCATATGATTTAGTATCTTGTTTGACTTATTTCCTTGTATATACTGAGTTACTCTGCCTATATGGCCTCTTAAGTTGCCTATTTTATTCTCTATTCTTATTTGCCAATTGGGTTTAATTGCAATTTTCTTTTTCTGGGAGCCTTTTTCTTGTGTTTTCTGGCCATTGCATTATTGTTGTTATTGCTGCTGTGTATATTATTGTGTGTATATCTTCCAGATTGCTTGACTCGTTTATGTATTCTGTAATGATTGCTTCGTTCATAATCTTAATAATGAGGTTAGTATTTTGGTTGTATTGTACTCTGGGTATTATATCTCTCTTGGTAGGGTCACTATGCCTCCAAATCACTAAGTTTGTTTCCATTTCATTTTTCAGTTTTTGTATAAAGTTGTCTCTTGTTTCATTGTCGCAATTTCGTTTTATTTGTGTTTTATGTGCGGTCTGTTGTTGTATTTTGAGAGTTTCCTCCTCCCGATTATTTAGTAGTTGTGCTGATTTCATGAGCTGTTAGTCTATTGTTTTGCACAATCACGCGTTTTTGATCTATTAATCGTTGGTCAGAGATCGTTTCAGCTAATTGCGGGTATTTAGCAATAAAAAGGCTGTATAGATGGGGTCGGTAGCCTGATGAGATATTTTCCAGTTTCATAGCGCGGAAGTAGCATCGCATGACATTACGATTCATTTTGTCCGTCCATTTCATGCGCTGCCTTGGTTTGCCAGCCTTTGTGGTTGTCGGTTGATCCGACAAAGCATCTCTAGCTGGTTGGGTCTGGGGTTCTTGTGTTGACCCTTGAGAGTTTGTTATTATTATTATTATCATTTATAATTACAATAATAAATAATAATAATAATAGATCACAGAATAGTTTATAAAGATAATTAAGGACGCATTGAGATAATAAGGGCGACTTACTTGTAAACAATTAAGAGTAAATCCTACGTAAGGTGCGACCACGTGCACATTGCGTATATTTTGAGGTTAGATTTCGTATTTTCCATATTTGAGGACGTTGAAAGTACAATAAAATAGATAATTGAGCAGTTAATTCACTGTTTGGTCCGGTCAGTGTGATTCAGAAAAAGTAATAAAAAATAATAAGAAATGTTGATGATGTTACTAGATAAAATTATTTAAAAATGAATACATCTGACCAGACCGGACAAGACAGTGTCGTGAACTGAATGTGAAGAGAGGCAAAAAAGGGAGGGAACTTGTGCGGCATATTGACAATTTAGAAATGGTGAAATTAAAAGGCGGGTTTACACCAAGATGGAAAAAGACAAAGTACAATGTACACTGGAACTACTCACATCCAGCCTGAGATGGAAAGGAAACAAATGCTGCCGGGCCCGAGGAGATCGGGAACATAGCAAACCCCGAGCGACTAAAAAAAGAGGAATTTCCGCGCAATTATTAGGAGTCACCCTAACCATTACCCGAAAACATAAGCCCTCAATTTAGATCGCTATATCTGATGATACCGAGGGGGAACTAGGACCAAAAGAGAGCGGTGTTAATGACGGAAACACATCTTACACACGCAGAACCGAAAGGAAGATGAAAGTGAAAGCAAAAGAACAGAAGGAAAAATTATTTTAGAATTACAGACGACAAAACAAGGAGAAAGAATGTTATGTGAGTTAAAAATATGGTGCGGAGCTTAGGAGAAAAGAATATCAAAATAGAGAGGAATAAAGAAAACAATAATTTCCAGATACTAAGAAAAATATAGATCGAGACTAATACATAGTGAACAGGGGGAAGAAACGTTTATAAGAACTGAATACTGAATGGAAAGTGCGAGTTTTGAAAAAAAAGGGGATTAGGAGTTATGTAATGATAATAGATTACTATATATATTTCTTAGTCCGTCGATGTCTTTTTTGAAATTCATACGTTTTTTTTGGCAATGTATATGGCACATTTCGAGAAAGTTTCTCTTGAACGTGCTACGTTCTGACGTGACTACCTTGGTGTTATTATAGTCAGGTGTATGGTCAGTGTCGTTGCAATGTACACTGAGACCTGTAGATCGTGGTTTGTGCTTGACGTCACTTTTGTGCTGTGTTAGACGTTTGCTAAGTTTTTGTGATGTTTGGCCAACATATACAAGGTCACATTGTTTATATTTAATGGAATATACTACATTATGTTTTTGGAAAGGGGGAATAGGATCTTTTACACGGGAAAAGCAAAGTGAAGAAAGAGTATTACAGTTCTTATAAGCTACCACCACATTAGGAGAAACAGAGCGGAAAATATTAGTAAGTTTGTTAGAAAGAAAAAAAAAATGATAACACCACAAAAATTGTTACATCGTGCTGAATATTATTTCAGACATGTAACGACAGGTAACAGTTATGTCATTCAATGTCTGGCAGTGCTTTAGTATGGGGAGTAGTTGTTTTAACTGTAAGCTGGAGTTTTTACATTAAAATGTAAAACATAAGTGCAGAAATGCTCGTAAAGAAAATTTATTTTTCTAACTATTAATTATTATTATTAACACTGCACTCAAATTTCAATATTTAATTTGTATATTTAAATGCCGAGAGCGGGCTTTTTATCTGTGGTGATATCGTTTTTTAAACGCACCTCGAAAATCGAACATCGGCAATGGTTCAATTCTATTTGGAATTGATATATTCTCGCGACGGCCTTTCACCACAAAGGAAGCGCGTAGTTATGACATAGCTGCACTGATGAGCTGTGATACAGCGAAAAACGTGTCTGCAGATAGTCATTGCATAACACTCTTCGAGGAGCGGTTAAAAAAATGATAACACCACAAAAATTGTTACATCGTGCTGAATATTATTTCAGGCATGTAATGACAGCTAACAGTTTTGTCATTCAATGCCTGGCGGTGATTTAGTACGGGGAGTAGTTGTTTTAACTGTTAGCTGGAGTTTTTACATTAAAATATAAAACATAAGTGCAGAAATGCTCGAAAAGAAAATTTATTTTTGCAAATTGGCATGCAGAACTTCTTAATACCTGGTTTCGGTAACCCTCGGTCCTATGAATAAATAAAGCAGGATTTAATTTATTTAAGACCGTTAAAGAAATAAAAATACCTAAAATTTGGAGAACTTATTAGATTTTGCGTGGAAAATTGTCTAGAGATGAATTTATTCATTATCTGCGCTAAAAATGCAAAGCGCAACAAAACGAATACATCAGAGTAGTAAGCGTTAGAGACATTCTTATGCAGAATCCATGGCAACGTGCAAAGTATTATTAGGTTACGTAACCCTGATACAATTGAGGAAGCAATACATTATCTTATCAAAGAAAACAATTTTCAGAGTACGCCCGATACGCCGAACGTTTCAAACTAATTATTATAATGAAAATATTTAATATTTTAGCAATAGCTTTAAGTTATAATATAACCAAAAATTATTTTATAGTGAGCATCTTTAAGTTAATAATACACATTTTCAACCGAATTTAAATTTAAATTTTATTTGAGACTATAATGCTTATTAGAATTTTAATAATAAACGACGTTTACGAAATTCTATGCTCAATTCGACCTAAACAATTTATACAAGTAGGCCGCGCCATTTCTTCTAGAAACTGTTGTACCAGTTGTCGTAGTGAAGAATACTTTTTTAGGTTAAGTCTTCCTAGGGAAACCCCAGCCAATATATTAAGTTTAAAAACCGATTGTAGTAAAAACCTTATTTAATTGACCCCGAAACTAATTAAAAATATTAATGGATTCACGTAACACGCGTTCTTGTTTTAGTCATCGTTCGGCGAGGAAATTAAATAATGTTTTAGTTGAAATCATTCCACGTTACAAGCGCGCAAGGTATTTCTTAAGGTACACATAGTGTTGTCATTAATCTTCAAAATTTATTTAAAACTTGTTTTGCTTCCAAATTAAAATGTTTTATTTTCCATTCTAACACTTCCTTTTAAATATTTATATTTAGAGAGGAATTTTGATAATCAGGTCAATACCAAGCCAGAAGCTCCGGGAGCTTGCTAGGGAGGTTTTTATGCATTCATCTTATGGTCCAGATCTGGCACCAAGTTACTACCATCTATTCCTGTCCATGGCAAACAATTTTGCTAGATAAAAATTGGTTTCAAGAAAGGCTTGTGAAAATAGACTGTCTAAAGTGTTTGCCAATAGGAACGTTTCCATGAGAGAGGCATAATGAAATTACCTTCAAAATGGCAAAAGTTATCGAAGAAAACGGCGCATATTTGACATAAGTAAAAATGCGTGCAAAAATTGACGAAATAATGAAAACAATTTCTAGTTATGAGACCATGCATCAATTAAGTTCTTAGATTGCCAGTATTACCTAATATAAATTATATTATTAAAGAAATTAATGACCACTGAAGTAGAAAATTAAATATTATTATTTTTAATCTTAATGACTCAGATAAAGATAGTTGTTTTTCGGATAAACTTAACGATAACATGAAGCGAATGTCATTAGAATTACGCATAGTAAATGGAAATATTGCTATTACATCTGCATGTCCTCTTCGACATATGCATCTCTTAAACAGTTCAAAAATTATTAAAATGTATAATTGAAGTTATTCGCTACTTAGATTGAAACAGGATCTAAACCCAATGCAAAGATATATATATATATATATATATATATATATATATATATATAATTTGATTGAATTGGCTTTTAATTGTTGAAAGTCCATTTTGAATTCACTGTTAGGTGTTGTAACTAAAACACAAACTTTCAAACTTTACTCTTTGAAAGTTTGTGTTTTAGTTACAACACCTAACAGTGAATTATATATACAGGGTGAGTTTTTTTCGATGTTCTCTATGGGAATCTCGGAAACTATAAGAGATAGAGAAACGGTTAAATGGAGAAAGAAGTGTAGATTTACGAGACAAATAAAATTCCACTTTCAAAGCTTTCAAAAAAGTCAAGGGTAACTAGATATTTTGAAAAAAGTAGAAAGTGTCATTTTTTTCAAATCAATATATCTCGGTTATTATAACAGATAGAAAAAATCTGTAAAAGACAAAGTCTTAGATAATTTTATGTAGATTAATAAAAAAATATCAGAAAATTTTTATCGCCATTATATTCCGAGATATGATGCAAACTTACATTTTTTTTTAAATGGAAACCATAGTTGGCTATGGCCTCCTTCAAAAGGTAATTTTTTTCTCTTCAATCCAATATGACATACGACATAGTTATTTCTAAAAATAAGTGAGTTATAGTCATTTTAAATTTTATTATAAATAAAAAATTGGTAGCCATGAAAAAGATGAAAGTAAAACAATTGCAGTTGTTTATAATAATAGCAATATTGTAATTGTTAGTTCTACAAAGTTAAATAAAAATGAAAAACCAGCATAAGAATACAATTTTGTAATTATCAAATGGCCTTCTGTATGTGGTATAAATCCATTTGTCAAGAGGATGATACGTTTCTTACAAAAATATTATGAACCGATGAATCGCGATTCACTAATTGTGGTATTTTTAATCGCCACAATGAACATAGATGAACTTAAGAGAATCCACGACAAGTTTCACAGAGAAAACTACAAATTAAATTTGGGTTTAATCCATGGTGTGTTTGGATTAATAATTCTCGGTCCATATATTTTTGAAAGCTCACTAAGTGAAACTGATTACTTTCATTTTCTTCAGAAAACATTTGAAGATACGCTCGATTGTTTAAATTTATTATTACAAGCAAGATTAAAATGATTCCAATATGACTGTGCTCTACCTAATAACATGTTGGCTTTACAAATTATTTAAATGATGCTTTTCCTAACTCATAAGTGGGAAGAAATAAATCAATCCCAGGGCCACCTAGATCTCCCGATCTCCGCGTTTTAGAATTTTTTCTGTGGGGTCATGTAAAAAACAAAGTATATGAAAAATTATATCAATCTGTCGAGAATCATAAACTAGTTGTTATTGAAACATTTAATTCAATTTACATGAGAATAGTCAAAAAGCGATTTCAATTTTAAAAAGATATAATTTATGTCATATTAGTATTAATAGTGGACTCTTTGACCATATTTTTTTTAATATTAAAATTTCTCTCCCATTGATATATTGATAATTACAGAATTAGTTTATGCAATTGTTTCATTTTGATTTATCTCTGTAAAAGTAATAATTACAATATTGCTAATGGTATAAACAACTGCAATTGTTTTACTTTCATCTTTTTCATGGCTATAACTCACTCATTAAAGAGAAAAAAATTACCTTTTGAATGAGGTCACAGCCAACTATGGTTTCCATTTAAAAAAAATGTAGGTTTGCGTCATATCTCGGAAAATAATGGCGATAAAAATTTTCTGATTATTTTTTATTAATCTGCATATAATTATCTAAAACTTTGTCCTTTACAGTTTTTTTCTATCTGTTATAATAACCGAGATATATTGATTTGAAAAAATTGATACTTTTTACTTTTTTCAAAATATCTAGTTACCCTTGACTTTTTTTGGTACCTTTAATTGACCTTGTAGTTTGGGAATGTATCTTTAAAGTAAAATTTATGTTCTATTGTGTTGTATTGTACATTGTATCATACTAATATTTGTTCTAAAATTAATTCTCTAAATAACTTTATAAACATCTTAAAATTAACGCAATATAATACTGTTTTTAACACTAACGACCAATTACTTGATTTGATATTTTGCAATTTCGACTTATCACATTATTTTTTTCAACATGGCGAACCGTGAACAACGTTCACGAGTGCTCTGGGTGCCATTTACCGATTACATCAAAAGGTGATCTATACACGTGTGTAATCTGTGCTACTGACTACCATTCAAAGTGTATCAAAAATGAAGATAAATTCGGCGTTATGGCGTGCCATCTTTGTGGGAAGCAGGGTGTTCAAAGGATCTGCCTTCAATTGGTGCTGGGAATGCGGAGCGAACTGCGGGAACTGAAAATGCAAGTAAATACACTAAATGGTAAAATCATTGATTTAAATAATACAATAATCGAAAGGGATAATATAATTAAAACTCTAACCTCCCCCCAAATATTGATAAGAAAAAAACCGATGTAAACAAATCAAATTTAGCCCGGACACAAACCAAATCTGCAGAGGAAAATGATAAATCTGAGAAGAAATCAGATAGTGTTCTATGTGCTAATAAAGTTGCATACAATGAAATTGCTTCTTCGCGCTCGGGGAAATCAGCAAATATATTACAGTCTATTAGAACTCAGGAGAGGAACAAATCAGTCGCCAGTACTGCGTCTACAGCTGAGGAACATGTAGATGATTTCAAGTTGAAAGAAGACGTAAACGGAACAGGACTCCAATAATGGGCAATGCAAAGGAGCCACTGGAAATCAAAGGGAAAAAAATTCGCTCTCATTTTTACATTAGCCGTTGGGATCCTGAAGTATCTATTGAGTCACTAATAAGTTACTTATCCTCCATTAAAATAAATGACGCGCTGTGCACTAAAATGGCCTCCAAAAGACCCCAAGAATATTCATCTTTTAAATTAAGTGTGTTAAAATCAGACTCATTAATTGTTAAAAATCCTAATACGTGGCCGGAAGGGGTATATGTAAATCCTTTTTTATACCACCTTCAGAAAAACAAGCCAAATATATAAATAACGAGGTGTGTGACAAATTTAACCACCACTTTCTGTTTCTAAACATTCAATCAGTCAGAACTAAAATGCGCGCACTACAAACACTGTTAAGTACAAATGAAACTCCAATCACGGCGCTGTGGTTAACGGAACACTGGCTCACTGATGTAGATAAGGATGTTTTTGTTTTCAAAAATTACAACTTAGCTTCAATTTTCACTAGACAGCTACCGTATGGAGGCTCACTTATCCTAACCTCAAGTAGTATAATTGCGAAACATATCCCGAACCATTGCTCTATAGAAGGAGTATTGGAATTATCTTGTATACAACTGACAGATCCTAATTTAATCGTTGTTAATGTGTACCGACCTCCTAGTGGAAGCGTAGATATGTTTTTAACTAGTTTCAATGACTTACTGTCATCATTTGATCTAATGAAAAACCTAATTATCGTAGGGGGGGATTTTAATATAAATTTTAATAATAATCAATCGAGAGACACTATAGATGTATGTATTTTTTTTAAAAGCTTCGGCCTTAATGCTAATGTTAATTTTAGTACTAGATATAATAATAAAATTGACAACATTTTCAGTAACATTAATACATTAAGCGTAGCCCCTAGATATACAGGTTTGTCTGATCATGTCGGTTTGGATGTTCAGTTACAAATACCTACTAGCAGGAAGAAGTCAACAACAAATATTTGTAGGCCTATACCACCTGAAGGCAAATTTTATTTATATCACCTCCTGTCAAGTACCGACTGGTCATTTATTAATTAATTTTGATATTTGTAGTAATGTTTGTTTAAATTAAGATTTGTAATAAATAAAATAAAATAAAATTAATAATAGTTTACTATCCTTAGAGGATAAATTTAATATGTTTTTTAATATCTTACACAGTTCGATTATTACTGCTTTCCCGTTGAAAACTTATCGGTCTAATGTGCATCATCCAATTAAATATAGTAAATATCTTTTAACTCTTAAGAATACTTAGCAGATGAAGCGTACCAACAGAATAAAAGTTCACAAAACAAAGCACTTAGAGATGAAATTAAAGAACGATACAATAAAGAAATTGATAATGAAGTACGCAAGTTAAATAATAGTAGACTCAGCTCATCAAATAATAACCCAAAGGCAATGTGGCAAATAATAAATTCTTATCGTGCATATAAATCAGAAACTTGCTCTGATATTAGGCCGGCGATAGATGATTTTACTAATCATTTCTCGAGAATACATTTAAACCTTAACAACCCTACTACTCAACAAATTGCAATGAATGTTAGTAGTATGAGAGGCACTTGGGACTGGGAATTTTGCGGTTAGGCGGCAGCGATTGAGGTGTCATCCCGCTATCTTGTCATTCTTATCGGTGGCATCCGGTGCGAGCGCACATTTCCATAAGAGCCCATGAGTGCGAATATAGTGTTGTGGTCAATGAAAGAGTGAGAAGGAGATAATGGAGTGACGAGTGTACCAACTTAAATCTTATCGCACTAACACAAATTCAATTGTGTGTGGTGTTGCCAACTGAAATAATAACAAAAGTAGATTTCTTTTTTCGCGCGCGCGCCATCTTTTATCAAGAAGGGTTGCAGATTTCTGCAGCTCGAGGAGGAGTTCGAGAATAAATAATTATTGTTAAATTTATTTCGCCTGCTGCTCATGATAATGATGATGATGATAAGGAATGGCCCAAGGTAAAATTGCGGCAAAGTTCAACCGGATGTGGAATGCACGTTCGTTATTTTTCACGTAAAAATATTAAACGAATTGATTTTTAAAATCATACAATGAGAATAAATGAGGATGTGGTTAGATGATAATGTCTTAAGAAACATCGTGTTCAGACTTGTATCTCAATGCTGATTGGTTGATAGAAATCGATCCGATAATATATATAATGAAAATTTATTAAGAATAATATTTAGTACTGAGATGTCTGGTGATTTAAGACTAAGTTTGTTACGTAAAAAAAAGGTTCGACTTGATAGGGAATTGAAAGTGTGGTTAAATAAATTGGAACTATTAAAAAGTGAAATAAAAGTAAAGAGTGCTAAATTAAAGGAATATCGAGATTTAATTGCAAAATTTGAAACAGTATCAATATGGTAAGATATTTATTTATTTTCTCATCTTGAACAGCATAGATAAATATAATTTTGAATTTACAGCAATCAATAGATTCGGACTGGTCTTCACGATGGAATCGGGAGGGTTATTACTACGTAAATCCGGATACCAATTATTATTTATCCGATCAACAGGCCAGCGAATTTGTTGAGGCCGGTTTTGAACTGGATAAGGTGTGTTTGTATGAGTATAATTACAACGCATGGAAAAACAATCAAGAAAAAGAAGAACTGTATCAGAAGTACATCAAACAAGATAAGCAGCAGAAAACGGAAATTATCGACTTGTGTGATGAATGCAGTGATGATGATGATGATGATGATAACGATGAAGGAATCAATAAATTTCTAGACAGCATGCTATCCGATTTTGATACTGAGGTTCGAAATGAAAATAAATTTATTCACGAGGCAAAATATAATTTAAATAAAAGTGTGTATGTTGCTGTTGGTCTAAGTCCAGCAAGAGGATTTTTTCCAGCAATAAGACTGTCCGGACGAAAAAATATGAATGTTTCATTTTTACACATCGAATGGAATCAAATTGTAAAACACATGGGAAAAATTCAAACATTTTTCAATCCTATTAAATCATCATCTCGAAAACGGAAATTAAGCCATGATGATGACAACAATGAAAATTATCAAATTCAAATGGAAATTGAAAAGAAGCCCATTTTAAAGATTTTCGCAGAATGTGAAATTCTTTTCGTGACAACTTGCAATGGTAAGAAACGAATTCGCATTGATAAAAACAAATCCAGCATAATTCTCAACAAAAAATTATTTGATCGACTTTACGAACTGATAGATATAATAGAGTGCCGTATCAAACAAATTGAAAACATTTCCTTCTTAAAATTTTACAACCATTGCCTGGAAGAAGTGGTTCGTTTGGAAAACGAAAATAATGACATCAATGCCTTGAAAGTTCTTGCGTGTGCTCTACGAGATAAAGCAGAAAACATTGAAAACGTCGAGTGTTTACTGGAGGCCTTAATATATAACACAGATAAGGTGAAAAAAGATTTACTGTCCTCTAGAACATTGTCTGTAGTTGATATTCATCAATATGACTGGTGATAATAAGGAAGTTGCATTACTACAAAAAATAAATAATGCAATCGATGCTTATTACGAGGGACGTTTAACAAGTGACCATTTAAAATATCTACCAGAGTATTACACGAGCAAGATTGAAGGATTGGAATTATTTAAAATTTGGCATTTATTATCCTCAAAATGGAAAAACGATAAAGATTTTCAAAGAAGACTTCCATGTTTCGTGCATTATAATACGGGAAGAACTCAAATTGACGGACCGCCATCACCAAAGTACAAGTGTCGCGAGTGTATAAATTCCAACAAGTGACAATATTTTATTTAGTGGTAAACTGACCTGCAGAAATGAATATCGCAAACTTTTTAGTGCTCGCAAATATTTTCAACGGTACCTTGTTCGTGACACGCCCAAAAAATGTAGAACACTGCTACATCGCAATTGATTTCGACTACACCCTTGATGAATCATGGTCCCGTATGATGACAAACAACCAATCAAGACCGCATACATGCAGTATTGTATTGGAAAAGAAACCAACCGATGTGGATGTTCTTCGATACAAGATTCGATACAGTACAACAATATCCGAGATCACAGGTGTTAAAGTGTTCACCGAGCAATGGAAGACCATCTTGTACAACGATAACGCTGCAAGGATATTCCCTGATGTCTATGATGAATTATGGACTCACAAAATTATTAATACATTATTATTAACTTTTATATTTGTAACAATAGGTTTAGTAATTATTTTAGCAGCTGTACGATATTATAATATATATTGTCCAATAAAATATGAATTTTATGTGATACATTTTTATTTTCCTAAGTTTTATTCATTTTCAGGTTAAAAAAAATAAAAATCGGTAAAATTATATTGTAAAATATTTATTTGAGAAAAAGTACATACAAAACTATTGACTTAAAAGTATTTTAGATAATAAGGACTTTATTTCAGTTAAAATATCTTTTCGAGGGCACGATATATCGAATAGTGCATTATCCCTCTTAGTTGCGCTTGATAGTACTTTTGAAAATTCATCATATTCATAAGTATACGTATCATCAAAGAAATAAAGTTTACCATTTGTATAACGAAAAACTCCACTTATGTTTGGAGGAATTCCGGGAAATTCCCGTGAAATAAATCCGTTTCGGTTAACCTTAAAATTACATTCATTTAATTGAACGAACATATTGTCATTACAAAATACATAAGTTTGACCTGTATATGTATTAACAGCCCCTTTTACATCACATCCGAATGGTATTTGCACCTGAGCATGAGTCATAGGTGGACTTCTAAGTGTTAACGAGTTTGAATCAATAATATAGATGTATTTGTTTGCAAAAATCACAAAATTTTGATCAAGTCTCTGATAAATGGCATCAATTTTTGTAAACTTTGGAGATAAAAACTTCAGCCATTGTGTTATTAATAAAGGAGAATTAATTGTGTCTTCATTAAGCACTTTATACCATACCCATTTATGATAAAATATGTATAAATGATCTTTTGCAACCAAATAGGCATCTACATTATGAAAGTTGCATAATTTAGGTGGTGGGGATGATGCACTGTTCGCAGTTCCATCTATTAGTGCAGTTACTGTCGTTGCTGTTGTGGTTGTTGTTGTTGTTGTGGTAGTTTTAATAATTTTAGGTCCATACAATTTTTGAATCCCTATAATATCGTCATCTGATAAACTGCTTGTAAAATTTCTTGGTCAATACAAAGCATACATTATCGCATCATCTCGAAGGGAATGATGAAGCCCCAAAGAATGTCCAATTTCATGAAGTAAAACAGCAAACAAACTTGTTTCAGAGTCTGGACAAATTGTTTTGTAGCACCAGGATTCTTCTTTATCTAAATGTATCTCAACATGTCCTTGTGAAATTGATGGAAAATAAGCATGTCCTAAAATAAATCCAGGACCGTCAAAATCAAAGCGACAGTATTCTCGATTATTACACTTCACATATTTATGTTGTCTTAGTTGAAATGATATAATTAAATTGGGATTATATTTATCATGTACAAATTCCAAATTGGAATGTTTTTCCCAAACTTTGAATGCTTCACTTGCTATTTCAATTTCTTGCTTAGTTCCTCTTATGAAATGCCAAGAAATCCTCGTAAAATTCCATTTCATCCATGATGCACCGAGGGTGTAACTATCAATATTATCTGATACACCACATCGTCTTTGTTTCATGACAGTTATAGTTTCATTGTTTAGTCTTCCATCTATTTCAAGATCATAGTTTTCTTGAAATTTTTCAATCGCGTTCTTAAATATTGGATTTTGCTCTTCGGTAATTTCTTCAATCAAGTCCGTTGTACCGTTGATGTACCCATATCTGTAGAGATATTTCACGGCATCTTGCAATTCGATTGAATGGACAATTACAGTTAGTACCGATAGCAAAAGGATTTCAGGAAAAATAATAAGCATAACGACAGTCTCGCGGGGGAGTCAATTAAACTACTGAATATATTTTTTTTAATAGCCATATATTTATACAATATATTACAAAACATTTGATTTCTCTATCCAACTATTTTGTGATTTATCCAGTCCTAGCCACTTGACATAAACTTTGTTTCCCTTTTTTCTTAAAATCTTCTCCACTAGATAAACATCGGGATGCTTAACCTTCTGAAGTTCCTCAGCATAAAATGTTCCAGATATGGGTTGTCCTGCAGTATCTTCTAAGAAATACACTGTTGGGCTACTTATTTTAATTGATTTTATTTTAAATAACTCCGTCGACCAGTTTGCTGTATATCCCTTATCAAATATGGTCTTTTGTTTACTAATGCGAACAATGTCGCCCACGCTAAATAGCTTCTTTCCTGCGATTTTGATATGGGAGTAAACAGTGTTTAATAAATTACGCTCTTTATCTTTGGTGACGTCACAAGGTCGCATTCCAGTTGTACTATGTTTCCGTTTATTGTAGGCGTCGGTAATGTCTTTCAGAACATCTATCCAGCGATACTTCCCACGCAGACTAAATCCCTGATAAATCTTTTCCTTTAATGTTCTAATCACACGTTCTGCCATAGATGCTTTAATTACAGTGTAGGTTGAATAATGGTTTACGTCGTGTTTTTTCATTAAAGCACTACAATGGCTGTTGTAGAATTCTTTGCCTTGATCTGTCTGCAAATTTTTGGGAATTCGACCATCCTTTAGAAATACCTCTTTGAATGCAGCACTCACGTTAACACCGCTTTTATTTTTTAACGGCACCGTCCATAGATACTTGGAAAAGCAATCGATAACTACTAGTATGAATTTATAACCTTTATTTTCTCGAGCATAAAGACCAAATTCGGCTAAATCAGCTTGCCATAAATCGTCTAATCCTTTAATAATTGTACGCCTACGGGTAAAATTTACTCTAGCTGGCTTGTGTAATTCCTTAACTACATCCTCTTTAAATTTACTCATTGTGCCGGGGGTTCTTCGTCCACTGAATATTTACCTCCTAATTCTCTTTTAACAAAATCAATTGCACCTGGAAAATCCAATTTTGGTAGTGTCGGTGTAAAAATCGTATGCGTTAATGGTTCCGCTATAGGTTTTGGACTCGTCTCCACACGATCCTGTTTTAGAAAATCAATTTGTTTCTGGAAACTATTAATAACATCTGTCATATCCTTATATGGATAGAATCGACTATCTAGCATTTGAGGAATGCGTAATTGTATTGTCTTTTTATACTCGCTAAGATTTTTTGCTACTAATTCAGTGGATTTTGCTACAGTTTCAATGGACTCTGAATTTGTTTTTATAAGTTCTCCCATATCTGATAATTTTTTTGCGCATCTGAGAAATTAGTTTTAATTGTCTCTAATTTATTTTCAGTCTGTTTAAATTCATCGTCAAATTTTGTTCGAATTTTGGTGATCTCATTCTTGAGTATATTAAAGAGATGAACCCTTGAATCACTCGCTTCTTTATTGACACTTTGAACGAATTTTTTTTGTGGCAACATCGTTTGAATCTAGTGGATCTAGAACACGTTTTAAACGTTTATTCTCTAAATCGAAATGCCCGTCATGTGTTAAAGAAAATCCTACTCCAGGAGGTCCTCTGGGCAAACTTATCCGCTCTCCTGAAGAAAATCGTCCGAATTTGTCGACACTCATTATGCAACTGATTACATAATAATAATACCAGCTTCTTTTAATTCCTCTTCAATGGATGCAATCTCATTTTCATGAGAATTATTTCCAGCCTTTCTTGATGCATGAAGTAGCCACAAGCGATCAATCAGTTCATTTGGATCGTCCCAATAAACGTTTCTGTAGGGTTTTTCTTCAACACGCATCTTAGAATCGAATCCTTGCCCACGGGTAAATTTCTTACGAGTATTGGGGCGTGATGATGACGCCGGGCGCGAAATCGTTGTTACTGATTGAGGTGAATCGTCCGATAACGGCTTTAGCAGAGGTTTTATAATTGATCTGTATTTAAAGGATGGATTTCCTCTTATCTGTTTCGAAGGATCGCAATCGCGATGTAAAGTATTTGTCCTCCTGAGAATATCGATATAATTTCTCTTATCATCTTCTGTATATGCCATAGGATCCTTTCTGAATAGTAATTCATATAAACCCACGGTTCCTGTATAACGAACTTTTTCAATTATTAAATCGTTTCCATCCAAATCTATATCAGACTTTCCAATTCGAAATTTATCATTTTCAGGATTGAATGTTACACCAAAAACCGTATCAAAATCATCACTACCCGCTCGAATTAATTCTTCAATATATTTTCTAGGATAAGGCGCAAATCTTGATAAATATTCTTCTATCACAGTAGGATCCGGTTCTTGAAAGGGTGTAATATTAATGGAGGGATCTGATCTTGGTAAACTACTTTCAAATACATCTTCATCTTGCAGAAAATCCAATTGTCTTGGTACCTGCTCTATTCTGGTAATCGTCTCCTTATTGTCATCAGTATAATTTATCTTGGGCGTAGAAGCAGATAGTTTTTTCGGAAAAAACTCCGACTTCACCATATGTATGTCTGATGCCCCCTCAGTTTTAATGATTGATTTCAATGGTTCCGTGATTGGCTTGTATAATTTCTCCAAAATGTCATCCTTTTCATGCCGATTTAATTTTAGAGCTAACGATTTTTTTCTAATAGCTTTTTGAACAGATATTATTCTTCTTTTGATATCAGTCATATTCGGTACGAGCAGCAGCTTTCCAATACAAGTAGCAGATATTCGGAAACAGATAGCTGTTATTTAAAAAACAGGTAGCAGTTATCCTAAAACAGGTGGCTGTTATTCCAATACAGGTAGCTGTTATTCCGAAACAGGTAGCAGATATTCAGAAACAGGTAGCGGTTATTTTAAAACAGGTAGCAGTTATTTCAAAAACAGGTAGCAGTTATACAGAAACAGGTAGCGGTTATTTTAAAACAGGTAGCAGTTATTTCAAAAACAGGTAGCAGTTATACAGAAACAGGTAGCTGTTATTCCAATACAGGTAGCTGTTATGTTTTACACACCTGTTTTCAAACTGATATAAATATTGATTACTCCAGTATTATATACTCATCGAGCCCTCTTCTGTATCTCCCTTTCGATATGTCTGAATCTTTATCGATTACTAGAAAACTATATTTTTCTTTCCAACATTCCGAACATAGATTCCTGAACTGATCAAACTGCATATCACTACTAACATGATCATTATACACATGTCTAAGATTAAGTTCATCTTGTTTAAACAAAATTATAAAATTCGCATTGTCGCGAATTAGATGTTTAGGTATACGCGTATAAGTTTGGCAGAGGTAAAATGAGTCAACGTCTTTGTGTCGGCCCATGCTGAAAAACTCTCTGATCTTATCCTGCTTGTCGCACGCAACATCATCGAATATGAATATTGAATTCCGATTCGCTTCACTCGGACTCATTATCTCATCGTTTTCTTTAAACGGATAATATTTTACACTCGGAACACCATTCAAGACCGTTTCCAAGAAAGTATATTTCGGTTGATAAAGTGATTTGGAAAACACATAAACATTCTGAAATTTCAGCCCATTATCGTTGAACAGAAGTGATAACATAACATTAGATTTTCCACAGTTGGACGGTCCACAGATTATCGAGCGAACAGAATTTGGTAACAAGCTGCTATGCCTTCGATTTTGTTTTTTTCCGAGTCCCTCGCCAACCCACTGGTCTAAATTGGACACAGAAAGAGTCTGCTTCTGCTTAACAACCTTCATCGTACTGATTAAACTTGATACGCTGCAGCAGTATATAAATACCATCGGACCATATATATATATTTTAAATGATTACCTACAGCGGAGAGGGTGTGATCAATTCACTGATCAATAAACTCCCGTTCGAGGCGCACGTACCAGGTTATCAGTATTGCGGTCCAGGCACAAAACTGGAAAAACGATTAAAACGCGGAGATCTCGGTATTAACCCTTTAGACTCGGCGTGTAAAAAACACGACATCGCTTATTCCAACAGTAACCGTTTGGAAGATCGCCACAAAGCAGATAAAGAACTTGAAGAAGCTGCCTGGAATCGGGTGAAAGCAAAGGATTCCAAGTTGAGTGAAAAGGCTACTGCTTGGGCAGTGACCACAGCAATGAAATTGAAAAGGAAATTAGGAATGGGCATTAAAAAGAGAAATGTTGGAAAAATTTCCATGCACAAAGGTGTAGTGGCAAAGGCTCGAAAAGGATTGAAATCGTTTAAGAATAAAATCAAAAAACCTGGAGGTATTAAAGAGGGCAGTAGTGTTGCACTATCAGTGGCTAAAGCAGCCGTTCGAGAAATTGGGGGCAAAAGAAAAATTCGAACACCTCGAGTTATACCAGTTCCAAAACGAGGCGGAATACTACCACTTATTCCGATATTTGCCGGATTAAGTGCTCTTGGATCATTAGCCGGAGGCGCTGCAGGAATTGCAAAAGCAGTAAACAGTGCGAAAAGTGCTCGACAAAAACTCGAAGAAGCTCAACGACACAACAAAACGATGGAATCAATCGCGCTCGGCAAGAAAGGTGGACAGGGTCTTTACTTGAAACCGTATAAACGCGGTCTCGGTTTGTACATGAAACAACATCCAAAAAACTTATAAACAGCCTACCCAAGCGTGCACTTACCGATGTAGATTTAAGAAAATTCGCCAAAAATATCAAGGATTTTAGAGGTGTGTTCATGCGAGATAAACTACCTTCGAAACCGTATCGTAATGAATCTGCAATAATCAATTTAGATTCGATACGAGGTATGGGCACGCATTGGGTGGCATATAAAAAGCGTGGAGGTGTTGTTCATTATTTTGACAGTTTCGGAAATTTACCACCGCGGTTAGAGTTGAGACGATACTTTCGCGGTCTTGTAATTAAATACAATCATGACAGATATCAACAATTTGATACTTTCAATTGCGGACATTTATGTCTGCATTTCTTAGATGATAAATAGAAATGTCATGTGGAAATAAGTTTAGTCATGTCTCAGACATTTACACTGCAAAGTTCGACGAGTGTACTCTCCGATAGTTATTATCCACCCATCGAACTTGATTCTGAAGAATCTTATTGTTTAGGACTGATTGGTTTTCATTCATATCATACAATACCGAATATTGAAGAGGGAGTAAACAATAAATTTATTTACAATAAAAAAGAAATTATAATACCATCCGGTTCGTACGAAATCGCGAACATTGAAAAGTATTTGCAAAAGCAGCTGTTAAAACTATTCGGCGTTGACAGGGTCAAGGAAACCATCGCTGATAAACTGTTATCGCTGAAACCGAATAATAATACATTAAAATGCGAAATTAAAAGTAAATTCGATATAGATTTTTCACCTGAAAAAGGCACGATTGGCAAATTATTAGGATTTTCAGGTAAGGAAATTTTAAAAGCGGGTATTCTTCACATATCAGATTTACCTGTGGAAATTGTAAAAGTAACTAGCATACGTGTTGAATGTAATATTGTAACGGGTGCGTATTACAATAGCAAATTATCTCATACTTTATTTGAATTCACGCCGACAGTCGATCCGGGATATGCAATTATTATAGAACCGAAAAATATTCTTTATTTACCTATAAATACAAAATCAATCAGTAATATAACAATTCGAATTCTAGATCAAGACGGTGATCCGGTTAATTTTAGAGGAGAGAAAATTATCATTCGCCTAGAATTAAAACGAGTACCTAAGTAGTATGGGCATTCAATTTAAAAGCAGCACCGAGAATCAAAGTTCATATAAATTGACATTACAAAACAAATTATCCATCAGTCCTGTGAAGACGTCTCCCAAGATAACATTGGCTAATCGTGCAAGATTGCAGTCTATGGGATATAAGCTTTCTCCCAACAACAACAAAAATCATCATGGTTAAATTAGATATATTTAGTGACATCGTGTTTGACGAAACGTTAGTCAAGTATCAATTTCACACGTATCAACCATCTTCAACGAATTTCGAGAAAAATGATGAAATTCGAGTTGTTATTCAGAATCAGGATATTTGTACGGCACCTTGTGATAGCTACATTTACATATGTGGTAAAGTGGATTTACCAACTACAAAACCGGATGATAAAAAATTTGAATTGGTAACCAATGCATTCAGTTTTTTGTTCGAGGAAATCCGATATGAATTAAATGGTGTGGAAATTGACAAGTGTCGCGACGTTGGGGTTACGAGCACGATAAAGGGTTTGCTGTCCTTTCAAAAATCTAATGCTAACGGTCTCGAAATCTCGGGATGGGCGTCTACAGGAAAACATAAGATCTATTACGATGGTAACAACAAATTCTACGTTTCGATCCCCTTGAAATATCTATTAGGATTCGCTGAAGATTATCACAAAGTAATTGTCAATGCAAAGCAAGAGTTAATTCTATTGCGATCCAGTACGGATAAAAACTGTTATGTAGGACCCGATAGCGTCAAATTGAAAATCCTAAAAGTGGAATGGCGAATGCCCCACGTTCATGTAAACGATGAAATACGCTTGAATACCCTTTCCCCTCCATAGTCGATATCTAAAGTATAAACGTTTACGATTTTACATAACGTACTCAGTTTAATTCGCCCATACCTTGTGCATAGAGTGTTACTAAACAACAAAATGTCTCGTTTTACAAAAGTGAGTGAGAGTATAAGTAAGGTTAGAAAATTTGGATTAAGAGGGAAAACGGTCGTTTTCAAGATTAAGCCAATTCCAGAGGAAGCAAACCCAATTTTATGGATCAAGGAGAGTATCAACGACGTCATTCAATGCGTTACGGACACTGTGGAACCGTTAGATGTCGTTGGTTTCACATTTTCCAGCGATAATTTTAAAGAAAAAGCTCCCGGCTGGTTGTCCTTCAGAAGAGCTGATACAGTGACATTTGAAGACATATGGAAAGTATTGGGATCTATATTTCAAAGTAATTCAGAGGGGCTTAGTACCGACAATTTTAGACTTAGTGCAACATCTGTACGACTTCCTCGAGGGACCGGTAGAGTAAAAAGACATGAATATTCCACGTTCACAGAGGAATGTGCAAAACGAAGAGGTATTGTACAAATTGACAACAAGGATAATATGTGTTTAGTTCGCGCCATTGTCGTGGGCATTGCATATAACGAAAATAGAGACGATTTTATTAAAATGAGACGGAACATTGCCAAGTCACAAGATAAAGCAGTCGTTGAACTAGTGAAAAATGCAAATCTTGAAATACCAAATGAAGGAGCTGGAATTGAAGAGATACAAAAACTTCAAGAATTTTTAAAAGATTATAAAATTACTGTATTCGATTACATGGGAAAAGGACGTGATGTAATTTTTGAAGGTTCAGATTCACCACTCAATAAAAATATAAATCTGTTGTATCATAATAACCATTACAACATAATTACATCGTTAACGGCGGCATTTGGCTGTAGCTATTATTGCGAAGTATGCCATATTCCGTATAATAGAAAGAATGGTCATCGTTGTGAAAGAAAATGCCCTTGGTGTAATGAACTACCTCGGTGTTCACGAAATGATAGAGAGGATATTGTTGTGTGCCCTACATGCAACAGATCATTCAATTCCGAAAAATGCTTTAAAAACCACAAAGAAAATAATTTTTGTGATTATTTGAGGAAGTGCAAGAATTGCTTGAAGACATTTACTACGCCCAGGGATCACATCTGCGGCGAATCTTTGTGTAAATTGTGTGAGAAAATAGTTCCATCTAATCATCTGTGCTATATACCGGTCGATATGAAAATATCAGATTTGAAAGACACGTTATTTATATGTTATGATTTAGAGACGCGACAAGAGACACCGATTATGGAACAATCTGATACGGTCATTCATGAGCCCAATTTATGTGTGTACATGCAATGGTGTGATTTATGCGAGAATGAAAACCTATTAGAATTTTGTCAAAAATGTGGTTTTAGAAAAAAAGTAATTTCTTCGGATGTTATTAAAAATTTTACGGAATATCTCCTACAGATTAAAAGAAAATTTCGCACAGTAGTTTGCATTGCACATAATGGACAGGCGTTTGATCATCAATTTATATTGAAATATTTATTAGAACATACTGATCAACCTATCAAATTAATAATGCGCGGTTCGAAAATTATATTAATGACGCTCGGGAACATTAGGTTTATAGATTCTCTGAATTATTTTCCCATGCCTCTAGCTAAATTATCCAAAGCTTTTGACTTGGGAGACGAGATAAGAAAGGGATATTTTCCTTATTTATTTAACACCCTGGAAAACGCCAACTACGTGGGGGAAATACCACCCGCCAAGTTTTACTCCCCAGATTCGATGAAACGTGATGATCGTGATAAATTTTTTCAATGGTACAATACACAAAAATATCGAGAATTTAACATGCAGAAAGAACTTGTCGAATACTGTATATCAGATGTAGATATATTAACATTAGCGTGCAAAAAGTTTCGTTTTATGTTTATAGAAAAATGCAATGTATGTCCGTTTACCGAAGCATCCACAATAGCATCTGCATGCAATAAAGTGTATAGGAGAAATTTTCTTAAACCAAATACAATTGGACTTATCCCTCGTAAAGGTTATCGATGTCGAGATAATCAATCAGCGATCGCAATTAAATGGTTACTCTCTGAAGAGAAAACACGAAATATCCGAATTCAGCATGCACAAAATGGTCGAGAAGTAGTTATTGCAGGTGCCCGTGTCGACGGCTATTGCGAAGATACGAAGCAAATATTTGAATTTCAGGGGTGTTATTTTCACGGGCATCCAAACTGCCCCCTTCGTCGTCGCCGTCGTCGTCGTCGTCATCTTATTAATCCATATGAACTACATGAAGAAATAGATGATGATGATGATGATAATGTATCCATATCTTTTAATAACACATTAAGAAAAAATGAACGTCTAAGAAATTTAGGATATGAAGTCGTAGAAATGTGGGAATGCGAATTTAAAAACAATTTACAATCAAATGTAGACGACGACAACGACGATGAAGATATTTTCATGGAACCTCTGATGCCTAGAGATGCTTTTTATGGAGGGCGAACGGATTGTGTAAAATTGTATTACAAAGTACAACAAAATGAAGTAATAAAATATCTGGATGTTTGCTCTTTGTATCCGTGGGTGTGTAAATATGGAAAATTTCCAATAGGACATCCTACAGTTTTTGTCTATCCCGAGGCACAGGATTTAGATTTGAATGATATTGAAGGTGTTATCAAGTGTACTGTGCTTCCACCAAATAATCTCTATCACCCAGTTCTTCCAATTAAATTACACGGTAAACTGATATTTACATTATGTCGTAGCTGTGCTGAGAATTGTTCCCAAGAGATCTGTAATCATTTCAATTCAAAAGAGAGATCTATTACAGGTACTTGGATCATTGATGAAGTGCGCAAAGCAATCCAAATGAATTATGTAATTTTGAAAGTGCATGAAATATGGAAATACGAAATATCTCAGTACGACCCAGTTTCAAGAACAGGTGGACTTTTTGTTGACTTTATGAATAAATTCATTGGTGTTAAACAAGAGGCATCCGGATGGCCCACAAATTGTATTTCGAACGAGAGCGAACGTCAAAAGTATATAAAACATTATTTTGAAATGGAAGGTGTCCAGTTAGATTACGACAAAATTGATGCAAATCCCGGTCTACGATCGCTCGCAAAATTAATCCTCAATTCATTTTGGGGCAAATTCGGACAACGAGAAAATCAAACAAAAACATCCGTTATTCGAGAACAGAGGATATTTTATGAAATGATATCAGATTCTTCAATATGTATCAATACTATTGTACCTATTAACGATGAGACAATCTTGGTGAATTGGGAATATACACAGGAAGCGGAGGTGCAAGAATTGAATACCGTCAATGTTCTAATTGCCGCCTACGTTACGACTCAAGCGCGCCTAAAATTATATTCGTATCTGGAACAATTAGAGCAGAAAGTATTATATTATGATACTGATTCTGTAATTTTTATTTCGAGGAGTAATGAACCAGAGCCATCTACTGGTCATTTTCTTGGAGAGCTGACGGACGAGTTAGTAGGAGAGTACGGAACGGGGTCCTATATAGAAGAATTTGTCTCCGGAGGCCCCAAAAACTATGCGTATAAAGTATTTAGCCCTCAAACAAATCAACATCATATAGTTTGCAAAGTAAAAGGAATTCGATTGAATTACGAATCTTCTAAAATTGTAAATTTTTATCAGTTGAGGGATATGATTCTAGAAGATACACCGCCTGTTTATATCGTTGGACGAAATATACGCCGAACTCTTGATCATGATGTCGTCACGAAAACAGAATCCAAAATATTTAGAACAAATATAACAAAAAGACATCGAATAGATGATTATAATACTGTTCCATTAGGTTTTAAATAATTTTTTTGTATGTACAAGTTTTAATTAAAATAAAACACTATTATTTCCTTATTATTTTTTTTTTTTTATTATTTTTATGATTTTCAATCGTTTAATTGCCGCAATTTTACCTTGGGCCATTCCTTATCATCATCATCATTATCATGAGCAGCAGGCGAAATAAATTTAACAATAATTATTTATTCTCGAACTCCTCCTCGAGCTGCAGAAATCTGCAACCCTTTTATAAAAGATGGCGCGCGAAAAAAGAAATCTACTTTTGTTATTATTTCAGTTGGCAACACCACACACAATTGAATTTGTGTTAGTGCGATAAGATTTAAGTTGGTACACTCGTCACTCCATTATCTCCTTCTCACTCTTTCATTGACCACAACACTATATTCGCACTCATGGGCTCTTATGGAAATGTGCGCTCGCACCGGATGCCACCGATAAGAATGACAAGATAGCGGGATGACACCTCAATCGCTGCCGCCTAACCGCAAAATTCCCAGTCCCAAGTGCCTCTCATACTACTAATGTTAGCGATCTAATGTTAAATGGAAGTCTAAACACGTTAAATACCTCATATTTTAAATTTACAACTGTATCTAGTGCCCAGGTGAGAGATTCCATTAAGAAACTAAAAAATAGCCAATGCAGGGATGCATATGAGTGTACTGTAGAGATAATAAAGGCTGTGAAAGAACCCATATTAGATATTTTAACTAATCTAATCAACTTAGCAATTAAAGAAGGTATATATCCTTCTTGCCTAAAAAATGCAATTATTATACCAGTATATAAAAAAGGGCCACACACTGACGTCAATAACTATAGGCCAATCTCGATTCTGCCTATTATATCTAAAATATTTGAAGATTTGTTAAATTGTCAAATATTGGATTATATTAAAAGGAAAAACATACTATCTCTAAGTCAACACGGTTTTAGACACAGAAAATCTACGACAACTGCCGCCTTATCTTTCATTGATCAATGCCTTACTGCACTTCATGACAGATCATTTTTTCAAGCTACATTTCTTGATTTAGAGAAAGCTTTGACAGTATGAGTCACGAAATTCTTCTCCAAAAGCTATATAGTAATATTCTGATGTTTGCAGATAACACAACATTGATAAACCAAGGTAAAATACTTCAAGATGTTTATAATGTAAACCACAATCTTAACGTTCTAGCAAAAAAATGGTTCATAGCAAACCAACTACTTTTAAACGATAATAAAACTGTCAGTATGTTATTTACTTTGAATAATAGGGATTATGATTTTATTAATAAAGTTAAATTCTTAGGCTTTTACTTAGATAATAAATTTACTTGGAAAACACACACTGATGAACTAGTGAATAAAATGCACAAGTATTTATTTCTTCTTAGGCAACTTTCAAATATAATTTTATTCGATGCACTAAAATCAGCATATACATCACTATTTGAATCCTGCATTCGCTATGAAATTATCTTATGGGGTCATTCCTCTGGAGCTATACACGTATTCTCTGCACAAAGAAAAGCTGTCAGAATTATTAATAATTTGAGTTATACTGAAGACTGTAGACAATATTTTTATTAAAATAAATGCTCCAACCCTACCATGTATCTACATAATGGAATGCCTTATATATATTCATAGTAATAGAGATTTATATCAAGTTAGTTATGATGTAAATAATTATAAACTCGAAATGCCAATTAAATCAGACCTCTGTACAATCGACTAAACCGCACACAAAATAGTACTAGGTTTCATGCTATAAAACTACCCACCAGCTATAAGGAAATGTCAGTTGTAAGTTTTAAAACTAATGTTAAATGTTTGTTAGCATCTAAGGCGTTCTACTCGATAATATGGATTACTTTAGTTAAATAATGAATTGTGTATTTTATTTTCATTTTCCTTTTAATTGACGAATGTACGTTTGGTTATTAATAAATATTATTATTATTATTATTATGAGGTGCGTGAATGTCCACTCCTTCCGGAAGATGCATACTATCCAGCTGTTTTCGGTCTATTTCCTACCAATGATAATAAATGCTTTAACTTCCGTAAAGCTAACCACTGCAACTTATATAACGATTTAATTAATACGGATTGGTCATAATTGGAAGTGCATACACATGTTAAAGATGGAACTTATGATTTTTATAAAACTTTAAATGACTTATTAAACCAATATGTCCCTCTTTATAAACGCCATCGAGTAGGCCATTTTCCATGGTTTGCAAACGAACTTAAACGTAATATAAAATTAAAATTATTTTATCACCGGAAGTGGAAATACACCGGATCAACTTTCTACCGCCATGAATTTATAAGAATGCGCTCCATTACAAAAACTCAAATTAAAGAGGGTCAGAAAGTTGATTTTACAAATATTGAAGATAATCTAAAGAAGAATCCAAAGGAATTATGGAACTTTGTGAACAATCAAAAAGGTACTACTAGAATACCAGGGGCTTTGTACGGCAAAAACGATAAGTATGATACTCCACAAGATATTGTTGATGCATTTGCATGAACCTTCTCTAGTGTATACCTTAGAGTACGCAAGATTATCTTGATTAATCAACGCATCGTGAGAGTTTAGGTATGTTTATCATTACAGAATCGCAGACTATAGCCAGTATCAGTAAGCTAAAGAAATCATTTGTATATGGTGATGATGGTATTTCTAGCTTCCTTATAAAAGACTGTAAATATCTACTTTCCAGGCCATTAACATTTATTTTCAATTTGGCACTTTATACTTGTACATTTCCTGATAAATGGAAAACCGCAATTATTAGTCCAATATTAAAAAAATGAGACTATAGTAATTTAGATAATTATAGGCCGATCGTTCTTTTATTGATTTTTGCAGTCTTTGATCAAATTGAACAAATATTATTTACTTCCATATAAAATCATGTTAAAAACTACGTATCACCCAATCAACATGGGTTTTTATCTGGTTGGTCCACGGTTACCAATTTAGCTACCATTACTCAGGAATTATTCGAGCTCACAGCTCATCAGTGCAGCTATGTCATAACTACGCTGTGATACAGCGAAACACGTGTCTGCAGATTGTCATTGCATAACACTTTTCGAGGAGCGGTTAAAAAATGATAACACCACAAAAATTGTTACATCGTGCTGAATATTATTTCAGACATATAACGACAGCTAACAGTTATGTCATTGCCTGGCGGTGCTTTAGTACGGGGAGTAGTTGTTTTAACTGTTAGCTGGAGTTTTTACAGTAAAATGTAAAACATAAGTGCAGAAATGCTCATAAAGAAAATTTAATTTTCTCAATATTAATTAATATTATTAAAACTGCACTAATATTTCAATATTTAATTTGTATATTAATTTTAAGTTAAAATTGTTATTAATTTTATTATATAATAGAATTGTAGATAATATTACGTTAGCATTAGTACTTATTTCTTTTTAGTCACTTAAAATCTTGTAATACTTATGTCTACTCATTTATATTTGTTTTATTTTATTTATTTTTACTTGTAATTATTGTAATTTTGTCCTTTATTGTTTTTTCCGTTGGACAATAAATATTATTATTGTTATAAATGCTATGACTTTGTTAGCACACTCATGTATGTAATAAAAGTCCAGACGGTGTACCGGTTTTTTATAAAAAGATATATCTAATCCTTGTACAAACCATTAAAGCTAATATGTGATGAACAACATGGTTTGAACTAGATGTATTTTAGACAGACTTCTTAAAAGCTTCAATGCAGCAAATGGGTTTCGGTATTGCTAACCAAACGGATTAGTGGTTGTCCGTCTGAAAGTGGTGCAATTCTCATGTAAATTGAATTAAATGTTTCAATAACAACTACAAATTAAACACAATAATTACTTTGTTTTGTATAACAGTTATTTATTTAAACGGTGACCAATGGTTTCAATACATTCACGTATCATTTTCAAACCGAAAGTAACCTAAACTACATAACGTGCGCTATTTATATACAAATAGATTATGGATTTACAATGGCATTAAAAATAGGAGTGTATACTAGGTCAACCTGGTCGTTAATTACTGGAGTTTCCGGATTAGCGCGTGCTTTATGGATTTCTAATGATTCCAGGAGGTCCATATTACGACCCTTTTCGGCAAAATGAATAACCGACAGTACATCCTCGCCAAAAGAATGATTATTTCCAATTATGTGTTTAGCGAATGACGACTTGTCGATTAAATTTTGCTGAAAAGAGTGCAAATGTTCTCCCAGACGAGTCTTAAAATTACGACCAGTTTGACCTACATACACACCTTTACAAGATTCACATGTCAACTTGTATATCCCTGATCTGTGAGCAGTTGGTATTTTAGTTTTGGGGTTAAATAAACTATTCTTAATTTTGGAAAATGGTTTAAATGCAACATTTATGTTGTGTTTTTGTAAATTATATTTAATTTTAAATGAAACATTGCCAAAATACGTTAGGGGGATGTATGTTTTTGTATTAAAAGTTTCTGAACCTGCGTATATGTATTTTTGGACTTTTTTATATTTTTGTTGGTTAACCAATTTGTCGATAAGAGAGTGTGTGTATCCATTTGAACTAGCAATTCTTTTAATCGTGTCTATTTATTTTTTAAATGAGGCATCTGAGAGAGGAATGTTAAAAGCGCGATATATCATTGAATTAAAGGCCGCTAGTTTGTGTTTATAGGGGTGGTTGGAACAACTAGGGATTACTCGGTCTGTGAATGTAGGTTTTCTATATATGTCAAATGTTAGTGTTTCATTAGTTTTAGTTATTGAGAGGTCCAAAAAAATTTTTTATGTTGTTATTAGTTTCAGTTTCTACTGTAAAAATGATGTTAGGATGTAGGGAATTAATATAGTTTAAAAATTGAGTTATTTGTCTGTTAGTACCTGTAAAGGAAGCTATAATATCATCTACGTATCTAAACCACATTTTTGTATGTTTTTTGCCTAATTGAGAATTTAAAATTAAATTTGTTATGTTACACATAAATATTTCAGCTAGCAATGGACTCAAGTGAAGCTGAGATGAAGTTCTATCCCAGTGTGGTAAACAATAGTGATGTATCTTTCAACAAACAGGAAATGGATTTTTTAAAACTAGGCCCCAATTATTCTCCACACGTGTTGCCAAAACATCCAAAAGAGATATTAGTAGTGGAAGCAGAATTAGCCCTGAAAAACATTCCTGACTGTGAGTACACTAAACACAAAATTGCCAAAATCATAAAAAATTCAAAATTCAATAACTCTGATAACAAAAT
>OZ018399.1:31002672-31171646 GCA_963969525.1 Ontholestes murinus
CTTTCAAACTTTACTCTTTGAAAGTTTGTGTTTTAGTTACAACACCTAACAGTGAATTATATATACAGGGTGAGTTTTTTTCGATGTTCTCTATGGGAATCTCGGAAACTATAAGAGATAGAGAAACGGTTAAATGGAGAAAGAAGTGTAGATTTACGAGACAAATAAAATTCCACTTTCAAAGCTTTCAAAAAAGTCAAGGGTAACTAGATATTTTGAAAAAAGTAGAAAGTGTCATTTTTTTCAAATCAATATATCTCGGTTATTATAACAGATAGAAAAAATCTGTAAAAGACAAAGTCTTAGATAATTTTATGTAGATTAATAAAAAAATATCAGAAAATTTTTATCGCCATTATATTCCGAGATATGATGCAAACTTACATTTTTTTTTAAATGGAAACCATAGTTGGCTATGGCCTCCTTCAAAAGGTAATTTTTTTCTCTTCAATCCAATATGACATACGACATAGTTATTTCTAAAAATAAGTGAGTTATAGTCATTTTAAATTTTATTATAAATAAAAAATTGGTAGCCATGAAAAAGATGAAAGTAAAACAATTGCAGTTGTTTATAATAATAGCAATATTGTAATTGTTAGTTCTACAAAGTTAAATAAAAATGAAAAACCAGCATAAGAATACAATTTTGTAATTATCAAATGGCCTTCTGTATGTGGTATAAATCCATTTGTCAAGAGGATGATACGTTTCTTACAAAAATATTATGAACCGATGAATCGCGATTCACTAATTGTGGTATTTTTAATCGCCACAATGAACATAGATGAACTTAAGAGAATCCACGACAAGTTTCACAGAGAAAACTACAAATTAAATTTGGGTTTAATCCATGGTGTGTTTGGATTAATAATTCTCGGTCCATATATTTTTGAAAGCTCACTAAGTGAAACTGATTACTTTCATTTTCTTCAGAAAACATTTGAAGATACGCTCGATTGTTTAAATTTATTATTACAAGCAAGATTAAAATGATTCCAATATGACTGTGCTCTACCTAATAACATGTTGGCTTTACAAATTATTTAAATGATGCTTTTCCTAACTCATAAGTGGGAAGAAATAAATCAATCCCAGGGCCACCTAGATCTCCCGATCTCCGCGTTTTAGAATTTTTTCTGTGGGGTCATGTAAAAAACAAAGTATATGAAAAATTATATCAATCTGTCGAGAATCATAAACTAGTTGTTATTGAAACATTTAATTCAATTTACATGAGAATAGTCAAAAAGCGATTTCAATTTTAAAAAGATATAATTTATGTCATATTAGTATTAATAGTGGACTCTTTGACCATATTTTTTTTAATATTAAAATTTCTCTCCCATTGATATATTGATAATTACAGAATTAGTTTATGCAATTGTTTCATTTTGATTTATCTCTGTAAAAGTAATAATTACAATATTGCTAATGGTATAAACAACTGCAATTGTTTTACTTTCATCTTTTTCATGGCTATAACTCACTCATTAAAGAGAAAAAAATTACCTTTTGAATGAGGTCACAGCCAACTATGGTTTCCATTTAAAAAAAATGTAGGTTTGCGTCATATCTCGGAAAATAATGGCGATAAAAATTTTCTGATTATTTTTTATTAATCTGCATATAATTATCTAAAACTTTGTCCTTTACAGTTTTTTTCTATCTGTTATAATAACCGAGATATATTGATTTGAAAAAATTGATACTTTTTACTTTTTTCAAAATATCTAGTTACCCTTGACTTTTTTTGGTACCTTTAATTGACCTTGTAGTTTGGGAATGTATCTTTAAAGTAAAATTTATGTTCTATTGTGTTGTATTGTACATTGTATCATACTAATATTTGTTCTAAAATTAATTCTCTAAATAACTTTATAAACATCTTAAAATTAACGCAATATAATACTGTTTTTAACACTAACGACCAATTACTTGATTTGATATTTTGCAATTTCGACTTATCACATTATTTTTTTCAACATGGCGAACCGTGAACAACGTTCACGAGTGCTCTGGGTGCCATTTACCGATTACATCAAAAGGTGATCTATACACGTGTGTAATCTGTGCTACTGACTACCATTCAAAGTGTATCAAAAATGAAGATAAATTCGGCGTTATGGCGTGCCATCTTTGTGGGAAGCAGGGTGTTCAAAGGATCTGCCTTCAATTGGTGCTGGGAATGCGGAGCGAACTGCGGGAACTGAAAATGCAAGTAAATACACTAAATGGTAAAATCATTGATTTAAATAATACAATAATCGAAAGGGATAATATAATTAAAACTCTAACCTCCCCCCAAATATTGATAAGAAAAAAACCGATGTAAACAAATCAAATTTAGCCCGGACACAAACCAAATCTGCAGAGGAAAATGATAAATCTGAGAAGAAATCAGATAGTGTTCTATGTGCTAATAAAGTTGCATACAATGAAATTGCATCTTCGCGCTCAGGGAAATCAGCAAATATATTAGAGTCTATTAGAACTCAGGAGAGGAACAAATCAGTCGCCAGTACTGCGTCTACAGCTGAGGAACATGTAGATGATTTCAAGTTGAAAGAAGACGTAAACGAAACAGGACTCCAATAATGGGCAATGCAAAGGAGCCACTGGAAATCAAAGGGAAAAAAATTCGCTCTCATTTTTACATTAGCCGTTGGGATCCTGAAGTATCTATTGAGTCACTAATAAGTTACTTATCCTCCATTAAAATAAATGACGCGCTGTGCACTAAAATGGCCTCCAAAAGACCCTAAGAATATTCATCTTTTAAATTAAGTGTGTTAAAATCAGACTCATTAATTGTTAAAAATCCTAATACGTGGCCGGAAGGGGTATATGTAAATCCTTTTTTATACCACCTTCAGAAAAACAAGCCAAATATATAAATAACGAGGTGTGTGACAAATTTAACCACCACTTTCTGTTTCTAAACATTCAATCAGTCAGAACTAAAATGCGCGCACTACAAACACTGTTAAGTACAAATGAAACTCCAATCACGGGGCTGTGGTTAACGGAACACTGGCTCACTGATGTAGATAAGGATGTTTTTGTTTTCAAAAATTACAACTTAGCTTCAATTTTCACTAGACAGCTACTGTATGGAGGCTCACTTATCCTAACCTCAAGTAGTATAATTGCGAAACATATCCCGAACCATTGCTCTATAGAAGGAGTATTGGAATTATCTTGTATACAACTGACAGATCCTAATTTAATCGTTGTTAATGTGTACCGACCTCCTAGTGGAAGCGTAGATATGTTTTTAACTAGTTTCAATGACTTACTGTCATCATTTGATCTAATGAAAAACCTAATTATCGTAGGGGGGGATTTTAATATAAATTTTAATAATAATCAATCGAGAGACACTATAGATGTATGTATTTTTTTTAAAGCTTCGGCCTTAATGCATATGTTAATTTTAGTACTAGATATAATAATAAAATTGACAACATTTTCAGTAACATTAATACATTAAGCGTAGCCCCTAGATATACAGGTTTGTCTGATCATGTGGATTTGGATGTTCAGTTACAAATACCTACTAGCAGGAAGAAGTCAACAACAAATATTTGTAGGCCTATACCACCTGAAGGCAAATTTTATTTATATCACCTCCTGTCAAGTACCGACTGGTCATTTATTAATTAATTTTGATATTTGTAGTAATGTTTGTTTAAATTAAGATTTGTAATAAATAAAATAAAATAAAATTAATAATAGTTTACTATCCGTAGAGGATAAATTTAATATGTTTTTTAATATCTTACACAGTTCGATTATTACTACTTTCCCGTTGAAAACTTATCGGTCTAATGTGCATCATCCAATTAAATATAGTAAATATCTTTTAACTCTTAAGAATACTTAGCAGATGAAGCGTACCAACAGAATAAAAGTTCACAAAACAAAGCACTTAGAGATGAAATTAAAGAACAATATAATAAAGAAATTGATAATGAAGTACGCAAGTTAAATAATAGTAGACTCAGCTCATCAAATAATAACCCAAAGGCAATGTGGCAAATAATAAATTCTTATCGTGCATATAAATCAGAAACTTGCTCTGATATTAGGCCGGCGATAGATGATTTTACTAATCATTTCTCGAGAATACATTTAAACCTTAACAACCCTACTACTCAACAAATTGCAATGAATGTTAGCGATCTAATGTTAAATGGAAGTCTAAACACGTTAAATACCTCATATTTTAAATTTACAACTGTATCTAGTGCCCAGGTGAGAGATTCCATTAAGAAACTAAAAAATAGCCAATGTAGGGATGCATATGAGTGTACTGTAGAGATAATAAAGGCTGTGAAAGAACCCATATTAGATATTTTAACTAATCTAATCAACTTAGCAATTAAAGAAGGTATATATCCTTCTTGCCTAAAAAAAGCAATTATTATACCAGTATATAAAAAAGGGCCACGCACTGACGTTAATAACTATAGGCCAATCTCGATTCTGCCTATTATATCTAAAATATTTGAAGATTTGTTAAATTGTCAAATATTGGATTATATTAAAAGGAAAAACATACTATCTCTAAGTCAACACGGTTTTAGACACAGAAAATCTACGACAACTGCCGCCTTATCTTTCATTGATCAATGCCTTACTGCATTTCATGACAGATAATTTTTTCAAGCTACATTTCTTGATTTAGAGAAAGCTTTTGACAGTATGAGTCACGAAATTCTTCTCCAAAAGCTATATAGTAATATTCTGATGTTTGCAGATAACACAAAATTGATAAACCAAGGTAAAATACTTCATGATGTTTATAATGTAAACCACAATCTTAACGTTCTAGCAAAAAAATGGTTCATAGCAAACCAAATACTTTTAAACGATAATAAAACTGCCAGTATGTTATTTACTTTGAATAATAGGGATTATGATTTTATTAATAAAGTTAAATTCTTAGGCTTTTACTTAGATAATAAACTTACTTGGAAAACACACACTGATGAACTAGTGAATAAAATGCACAAGTATTTATTTCTTCTTAGGCAACTTTCAAAAGTAATTTTATTCGATGCACTAAAATCAGCATATTCATCACTATTTGAATCCTGAATTCGCTATGGAATTATCTTATGGGGTCATTCCTCTGGAGCTATACACGTATTCTCTGCACAAAGAAAAGCTGTCAGAATTATTAATAATTTGAGTTATACTGAAGACTGTAGACAATATTTTTATTAAAATAAATGCTCCAACCCTACCATGTATCTACATAATGGAATGCCTTATATATATTCATAGTAATAGAGATTCATATCAAGTTAGTTATGATGTAAATAATTATAAACTCGAAATGCCAATTAAATCAGACCTCTGTACAACCGACTAAACCGCACACAAAATAGTACTAGGTTTCATGCTATAAAACTATATAATGCTCTACCCACCAGCTATTTTAAGGAAATGTTAGTTGTAAGTTTTAAAACTAATGTTAAATGTTTGTTAGCATCTAAGGCGTTCTACTCGATAATTGAGTATATGGGTTACTTTAGTTAAATAATGAATTGTGTATTTTATTTTCATTTTCCTTTTAATTGACGAATGTACGTTTGGTTATTAATAAATATTATTATTATTATTATTATTATTATTATGAGGTGCAACGTGATGAATATCCACTCCTTCCGGAAGATGCATACTATCCAGCTGTTTTCGGTCTATTTCCTACCAATGATAACAAATGCTTTAACTTCCGTAAAGCTAACCACTTCAACTTATATAACGATTTAATTAATACGGATTGGTCATAATTGGAAGTTCATACACATGTTAAAGATGGAACTTATGATTTTTATAAAACTTTAAATGACTTATTAAACCAATATGTCCCTCTTTATAAACGCCATCGAGTAGGCCATTTTCCATGGTTTGCAAACGAACTTAAACGTAATATAAAATTAAAATTATTTTATCACCGGAAGTGGAAATACACCGGATCAACTTTCTACCGCCATGAATTTATAAGAATGCGCTCCATTACAAAAACTCAAATTAAAGAGGGTCAGAAAGTTGATTTTACAAATATTGAAGATAATCTAAAGAAGAATCCAAAGGAATTATGGAACTTTGTGAACAATCAAAAATGTACTACTAGAATACCAGGGGCTTTGTACGGCAAAAACGATAAGTATGATACTCCACAAGATATTGTTGATGTATTTGCATGAACCTTCTCTAGTGTATACCTTCCTAAGAGTACGCAAGATTATGTTGATTAATCAACTCATCGTGAGAGTTTAGGTATGTTTATCAGTACAGAATCGCAGACTATAGCCAGTATCAGTAAGCTAAAGAAATCATTTGTATGTGGTGATGATGGTATTTCTAGCTTCCTTACAAAAGACTGTAAATATCTACTTTCCAAGCCATTAACATTTATTTTCAATTTGGCACTTTATACTTGTACATTTCCTGATAAATGGAAAACCCCAATTATTAGTCCAATATTAAAAAAATTAGACTATAGTAATTTAGATAATTATAGGCCGATCGTTCTTTTATTGATTTTTGCAGTCTTTGATCTAATTGAACAAATATTATTTACTTCCATATAAAATCATGTTAAAAACTACGTATCACCCAATCAACATGGGTTTTTATCTGGTTGGTCCACTGTTACCAATGTAGCTACCATTACTCAGGAATTATTCGAGCTCACAGCTCATCAGTGCAGCTATTCATAACTACGCTGTGATACAGCGAAACACGTGTCTGCAGATTGTCATTGCATAACACTTTTCGAGGAGCGGTTAAAAAATGATAACACCACAAAAATTGTTACATCGTGCTGAATATTATTTCAGACATATAACGACAGCTAACAGTTATGTCATTGCCTGGCGGTGCTTTAGTACGGGGAGTAGTTGTTTTAACTGTTAGCTGGAGTTTTTACAGTAAAATGTAAAACATAAGTGCAGAAATGCTCATAAAGAAAATTTAATTTTCTTAATATTAATTAATATTATTAAAACTGCACTAATATTTCAATATTTAATTTGTATATTAATTTTAAGTTAAAATTGTTATTAATTTTATTATATAATAGAATTGTAGATAATATTATGTTAGCATTAGTACTTATTTCTTTTTAGTCATTTAAAATCTTGCAATACTTATGTCTACTCATTTATATTTGTTTTATTTTATTTATTTACTTAATTTTTACTTGTAATTATTGTAATTTTGTCCTTTATTGGTTTTTCCTTTGGACAATAAATATTATTATTGTTATAAATGCTATGACTTGTATGAATGTAATAAAGGTCCAGACGGTGTACCGGTTTTTTTATAAAAAGATATATCTAATCCTTGTACACACCATTAAAGCTAATATGTGATGAACAACATGGTTTCAACTAGATGTATTTTAGACAGACTTCTTAAAAGCTTTAGGTTGCCTTTCTCATTCAATGCAGCAAATGGGTTTCGGTATTGCTAACCAAACGGATTACTGGTTGTCCGTCTGAAAGTGGTGCAATTTGTTAAAATTGACAACTTTATTTCAACCGCATTTAATGTTACATCATGGGTTCCACAAGGTTCTCATTGTAGGCCCATTTCAATATTTTTGACTATTCTTATGTAAATTGAATTAAATGTTTCAATAACAACTAGTTTATGATCCTCCACAGATTGATATGATTTTGCATATACTTTGTTTTTTACATAACCCCACAGAAAAAATTCTAAAACGCGCAGATCGTGAGATCTAGGTGGCCCTGGGATTGGTTTATTTCTTCCCACTTATAGTTAGGAAAAGCATCATTTAAATAATTTGTAAAGCCAACATGTTATTAGGTGGAGCACCGTCATATTGGAACCATTTTAATCTTGCTTCTGAAGAAAATGAAAATAATCAGTTTCACTTAGTGAGCTTTCAAAAATATATGGACCGAGAATTATTAATCCAAACACACCATGGATTAAACCCAAATTTAATTTGTAGTTTTCTCTGTGAAACTTCTCGTGGATTCTCTTAAGTCCACCTATGTTCATTGTGGCGATTAAAAATACCACAATTAGTGAATCGCGATTCATCTGTTCATAATATTTTTGTAAGAAACGTATTATCCTCTTGACAAATGGGTTTATACCACATACAGAAGGCCATTTGATAATTACAAAATTATTATTCTTATACTGGTTTTTCATTTTTATTTACCTTTGTAGAACTAATAATTATAATATTGCTATTATTATATACAACTGCAATTGTTTTACTTTCATCTTTTTCATGGCTACCCATTTTTTATTTATAATAAAATTTAAAATTACTATAACTCACTCATTTTTAGAAACAACTATGTCATATTGCCATATTGGATTAAAGAGAAAAAAATTACCTTTTGAATGAGGTCACAGCCAACTATGGTTTCCATTAAAAAAAATGTAAGTTTGCGTCATATCTCGGAAAATAATGGCGATTATTTTTTATTAATCTGCATACAATTATCTAAAACTTTGTCCTTTATAGTTATTTTCCATCTGTTATAATAACCGAGATATATTGATTTGAAAAAATTGACACTTTTTACTTTTTTCAAAATATCTAGTTACCCTTGACTTTTTTGAAAACTTTGAAAGTGGAATTTTATTCGTCTCGTAAATCTACACTTCTTTCCCCATTTAACCGTTTCTCTATCTCTTATAGTTTCCGAGATCCCCATAGAGAACATCGAAAAAAACCCACCCTGTATATATACATGGTGTGGCACTTAAGACGCCTCGAACCATAGCTCCCTTACGATAAAAGCTATCGAAAAAACTCTAAGAGCAAAGTGGTGCATAAAGACCGTCGCTATGTTTCAAAAATATTTCTAATCATCAGTGGCGTGCCGTGCTCCAGTGGCGTACCAAACTTATTTTTTTTAAATGGAATGCCCTATTTTTTATTGCAGATTTGGAAAGTGCTCGGAGAGTACTTATCTTTTTATCTAACATGGTATACCCTTCACTTTAGCGGTTTCGCTGTTATAACCCCTTCTTTCAAAATTGCGCCCCATTTTTGAGATTTTCTTGTAGAGAAACTAATTGACGCCGGCACCTAAATTTTGAATTGAGGTATAGGTTAAGACCTCGTATACCTTCACATAATTTTTTTTCGGGTAATTTATGGAAAAAAAAATTTGATTGATCTTCGCATGTCGTCAATTTTTTCGAAAATTTCAAATGGCACCCCCCTAAAAAAATACGGCGTTGTACAGCCAAAACTCTAAATTTTTCATTGGTACAAAAAATACACATTGCATAACAAAATTTCGGAGAAAAAAGGAATTTCATCGCAAATGTCGGGAAACGTTTTCCGTTCCCAAGTGTGCCATGAGAAAACAAAAGATTGGTAATTGTCAAAGTAAATTATTAGACTCAATTTTGTTGATCTTGAGGTTGCAATTCTTGGTGCAGTTGAATCTTAAATGGACGAAATTTGTACGGTTGAAGAACACGATGTACGGATCGCGTTGAAATATCGTGATTCCTACTAATATCACGGATACTGGTATGAGGATCTTCAATAATCTCCAGAACCTGCAGTTCATTATTTTCGGTAAAAACTGCCTTCTTTCTAACTCTCCTTGGCCGTTTCACACTTCCCGTAGTAGTAAATCTCTCCAACACTTTTCGAAACTCACGTTCATTTGGATGTGCCCTGTGCGGATATCTCGCAGCGTACACTCGTGACGCCAAGAAACAATTCCTGTTACATTCTCCAAGAATAAATATCATGTCAACCATTTCCTCTTGAGTTCGGAACATTTTTAGAACGTTTATCAAAAATGACTTATGGCTGCTACTGGCGTCTAATTATTTACTTTGACAATTACCAATCTTTTGTTTTCTCATGGCAAATGATGAGAAAATTCCTTTTTTCTCCGAAATTTTGTTATGCAATGTGTATTTTTTTGTACCAATGAAAAATTTAGAATTTTGGCTGTACAACGCCGTATTTTTTTAGGGGGTGCCATTTGAAATTTTCGAAAAAAATGACAACATGCGAAGATCAATCAAAAATTATTTTTTTTTCCATAAATTACCCGAAAAAAAATTACGTGAAGGTATACGAGGTCTTAACCTGTACCTCAATTCAAAATTTAGGCGCCAGCGTCAATTAATTTCTCTACAAAAAATCTCAAAAATGGGGCGCAATTTTGAAAGAAGGGTTTATAACAGCGAAATCGCTAAAGTGAAGGGTATAACATGTTAGATAAAAAAATAAGTACTCTCCGAGCACTTTCCAAATCTGCAACAAAAAATATAGCATTCCATTTAAAAAAACATAAGTTTGGTACGCCACTGGAGTACGGCACGCCACTGATGATTAGAAATATTTTTGAAACATAGCGCCGGTAATTATGCACCACTTTGCTCTTAGATTTTTTCGATTTCATCGAAACGTCGTACACATACACATTTCACGCGGAAAAACACCCGAAAACCTGCATTAACATATATATACATATATATATATATATATATATATATATATATATATATATATATATATATATATATATATATATATATATTAAGCAATTTGGGATCTAAAATCAAGACAGGCTTATAGTGAAACTAACCTTAAAGCCAATGTCTTGGTTTTAATTCTTATGAATGTGACACCTAAACATGTTCAAATAAGAATGGAAACCAAGGCAAGGGCAGCAAAAAATGCATTTAAAATTGAAGAAAAACATGGATAAAGGAAGAAGTTAAAACCTGGTTTAAGGCAGCAAATACCCTCTTTTACTATATAACATCCAGTAGAGTTCGATCTCTTGGATGACTATGTGTGAGAAAAAGTAACCCCCAAGTGCCCAGAAGTAATACATCACCCAGAAAAGAGAACTGCATATCCTCATGGCACAGAAAGAAAACGATTCAAAAAATGTAAATAAAAACCATCCAACAGAAAGTAACATGAAGTTCCACCCCAATATAATAAATAATAGTGAGGTGTTATTTAATAAAAGGGAAATACATTTTCTTAAACTAGGCCCCACTTATTCTCTTAGAGATCTTAGCTGTGGAAGCAGAATTAGCCCTAAAAACATCCTTTAGTATGAGTTCACAAATGATAAAATTGCTAATGTTATAAAAAAATCAAAATTTAGCAACTCTGATAGCACAATCATTAAGTCTATTAAAAAGAAGACAGAATATAATAATTTGATAATAACTAAAGCCGATAAGAAAAACTAAAAAAGTTCGTCTATTGGAACTATATAAGCCATATTAGGCCAATAGAATGATTCAATATCATCAAATAGAACTTCAGTGGCAGCAGTGTCATCGAAGCTATATCAAGTAAAAGTGGAGGAGCCTTTATCTGAGAAGTGTGTTATTTTCTTTTTTGGGCCCACTATTGTGGTAAATATATAACAACAATAATAATAATGCTTCGACGGATAAATGAAGAAAACAAGGGTACGAGTGGAAAATAATTTTGCAAGTGAACTCTATCCTATCTATTCTATTCGTGTACGCTTTAAATTCTATCATGAAATACATTCCTTTAAATTAATTTGGTATAGTTTGTAAGTACATTGAATAAAATAAAATATGAGTATGAATATGAATATATTTCGAAGGTAACCCAGATTGAATTAAAGGTAGATCCGACCCCAAAATTTCAAAAATTACAAAAAATCACTATAGATGCATGCAATTCAATCTTTGATCAATTTACAAAAAAACGTTTATTTGCGATGAATCCTAACTCTCCCGGACTATACGGTTTATTAAAAATTCATAAAGATAAATCCCCGATCCGTTCCATAGTTTTTCCGGTTAACTCTCCCGCTCGTAAAGTAGCATGTCATCGTAATTACTTATATAAACAGCTAACAGATTTTAGAGACCGGAATTTGGTTTCAAAGTTTCAAATTTTTTTATTTCTTTTGTTTATAACAATTGAACGATTTATTTGATTTTAATGAAATTTATTAGTAATAAGTACCATAATATCATACATCATTTTAGTTATTTTGGCCATTAATGATTGACAGGAAGTATAAAAAACAGTAGTACCACCACTTAAAAACTAAAATATTTTTTTATTGGTGCATCCCATAAAATCCAAAAAAATCTACTTGGAAGGGCATTAGATTTAAAAACTTTTTTGACTCTTACTTGTTTTTGATATCTTGTACGGTTTTAGCACAAAAAATAAAATATGAATATAGTATACACATTATGCACTCATTAATAAGTAAATAAACTTACTCAATTGAATAAAAATTAAATAATATCAATTAATAAAATAAATCAAAACAACATCTAACACTTTTCAAACAATTTTCTTTGCAAAATCCTAATACGAGATATCTGTTTGTTCCAAATATTATTTATGAACTATAATAAAGTTAAAAATTAATTGTCAAAAGATACTAAATAATAATTATTATACATAATTTACATCTTTTAAACAAAGACGGCCACGAAAAACATTTATTTTCGATTCGATGAAAAACTAGATTTTGTTTTTACTAGTTAAAAAATACATATTTTATTTTTTTGTGAGAAAACCGTAAAAGATATCAAATATTATTAAGAGATGAAAAAGTTTTTAAATTAAATGGTCTTTCAGGTAGTATTTTTTTAGTTTTTATTAGATCCACCAATAAAAAAATATTTTAGTTTTTAAGTGGTGGTACTACTGTTTCTTATACTTCTTGATAACGAATAATAGTCATAATAACTGAAATAATGTATTATATTATGGTACTTATTAAAATAAATTTTATTCAAATCAAATAAAGCGTTCAATTGTTATAAACAAAAGAAATAAAATTTTTTGAAACTTTGAAGCCAAATTCCGGCTTAACCGTATTTTTTTTGGATATAGATAAGTTGCGTTAAATCGTCATATTTTGACCTCAGGAATCTATGGTCCAGCCATTTCCCCACATTAACGGGACACCCTGTATATATATAAGCTACATTTCTAATTGTTGTAATCATCCCTATAAACATAAACTAGCGGCCTTTAATTTAATGATCCATCGCGCATTTAATATTCCTCTTTCAGATCCCTCTTTCAAAAAAGAAATAGATATTATTAAAAGAATTGCAGTTTCAAATGGATACATAACCTCTTTAATTGATAAATTAATTAACCAACAAAAATGTAATAAAATAAAAAAATACATTTATGCAGGTGCTGTGCTGTGATTAAGTATGTATAACGAAGTAGAAGCCTCCATTGTCAACGACAAAAATTATATTACCTTACCACCTTTAGGGAAAATATGTTAGATTCTGGTACAGACACATACTAGCCTGCTTTGAAGGTACCGACAGACAAACACATTCCTTAAGTATATTAATTCCCCCCATCTAAATATTAAATTCACACTAGAAATAGATGCCAACAATACCCTAAATTTTCTAGACCTCTCAGTAACAAAACTAAATAATAAATTAAAATTTAATATATACAGAAAACCTACTTCTACAAACTCCCTTATTCCATCAAATTCATTACACCCTCCAACATTTGTTTTTCAAGCTTGTTACAACATTTATAACATTAAAGATTTCATTTTTACTTGTTGGTTTAAGGAAAAGTGTTTTTGCCAGATGTTTATATGATAATCTTGAGGTAATTGTTGAAGTAGCTGGGAGGCTATATTAGCAAAGTATTTATTCATATCATCAATAATATTAATAATATGTTCGTCATAATTATTGTTGTTTCTTGACTTGCTCAGATAACTGTTTATAATATTCCAGGTTGTCTTTATCTTGTTATCGCTCATCATTATTGACTTTATCAATTCTGTTTGTTCCGAGTTTTGAATAAGATTGACATATTCTTTATTGAAGGTTCCATAGAGAATTTTTACCTCGTCACGGTATACTTTTATTATACTTAAGCAATCCAATAGGTATTTACACTGAATAATTTCAGGAGAACGGTAGCAGGCTAAACGATTTGTCTTCGTCAAATTTTACATATTTTTGGACAGTATTTATTTAACAATATATTTAATGAATGTATAAAATTTTACCATTTTCAGTTGCTATCGCTATGCGAAATTATAAAATTCCAATATACAAAACTTTTAATCCCTTTATAACATGATGAATATCGTTTAAATTGCGTGTATTTATTACTCTTTTATTGCCTCTAAATTGCGTTTTCCAAGTTAACTTCTGGGCAAGATGATCGGACATATGCGCTTCGAAAACTTAGGTTGTATATTTATTTGACATATTCGTTATTATGTTACCACGAATGCAGCATTTTTATTCATTAACGTGATTAATAGGGATTCAGATGTTTCAAAAAATTCAGGTATGTTATCATTGTTTGGCGCTTTGTAAATTACTACAATTACAAGCGTTCAAATTAACCCGTTTTCGCCAACGCACAAATGTCACTTCTTTCAATGCATTTAACACTCGCATGCACATAAATCGCAGCTTCACCCCATACTATTTCCCTTTGGGTGTTTTCTTCTCGAGTGGTTACCCCGCAGTACAAAGTTTACTATTTGATGTTTCTTAATGGTTTCTTCAGAGTGCTAATGTTGCCAATTTTTCCAATTTTATGTCGGCGGACCAGAGTTTTGGATCTCTGAAATTGTTTTTAAATTTCCGAAGAAATCTAATTTTGAAAGCCTTCTCATTTAACCGTTTTAGATTTATATCTATTACGTTTAAATATCTTTTTGGACATATATTCTCTCTAATATATGTCTCCACATTTTTAGAAGTTGTTTCCGGATTTGCCTGCCCCAAAAAAATACCAAGCCAATCTTGGAAATTCGGAAAAGTGAATATTTTTATTTGCAGTCCCCGTGATGGATGTTCTACTTCTGCTCGGTCTCACTTTCTTCCATGTATCATTATTATTTTCATTTTCTGGTTTGTTTACATTTCGTATGTTATCTCTCGGATTATTGTTTATATTTACTAATTGTTTGCCATTTAAATGTGTTATTTCTTTTCCTGCTTTCTTTGTCAAAACTTCTTTATATGAGTTTTTTTTTTTTATTGGATTAAATTATTTTCAATCATCGTTTTTCATTCTGCAGTTTTAGTGGAAACTTGCTCTATCTGTTGATCAGTAGATTTTGTTTCTTTGTTGATTTCTGTAGTTTCGATAGTTTTCTGTTTCGACAGATTTTGTTCTATAGTTTGAAGCCTTTTAGTAGGTAATTATTTGTCTTAATCAATGTTTTGGTGTTTATTTTAAGGGATATGTTTAATTCAACCAGTAATTGTACTTGTTTGGTGAGTGTCTCAATTTGATAATAAAGTGAATTATTATTCTCACCTTGCAGGTAAGATATTCCACATGAATGGTTAGGAATCCCATTATGTTTAACTTTTAAAAAGCACCCTGGGTGGAATGCTGCTGGACATTCACTGCACACAACTCTATCCCTTACTATTTGTGTTTTTTACAGTTATTATATGCACACGTTTTATTTTCGGTTTTTTTCTCATCACTAACATCATCTTCAATTGGTGCCATATTAATATACTGTCATTGCATACTTATCCTCCATTAAAATAAATGACGCGCTGTGCACTAAAATGGCCTCCAAAAGACCCCAAGAATATTCATCTTTTAAATTAAGTGTGTTAAAATCAGACTCATTAATTGTTAAAAATCCTAATACGTGGCCGGAAGGTGTATATGTAAATCCTTTTTTATACCACCTTCAGATAAACAAGCCAAATATATAAATAACGAGGTGTGTGACAAATTTAACCACCACTTTCTGTTTCTAAACATTCAATCAGTCAGAACTAAAATGCGCGCACTACAAACACTGTTAAGTACAAATGAAACTCCAATCACGGCGCTGTGTTTAACGGAACACTGGCTCACTGATGTAGATAAGGATGTTTTTGTTTTCAAAAATTATAACTTAGCTTCAATTTTCACTAGACAGCATACGGATGGAGGCTCACTTATCCTAACCTCAAGTAGTATAAATGCGAAACATATCCCGAACCATTGCTCTATAGAAGGAGTATTGGAATTATCTTGTATACAACTGACAGATCCTAATTTAATCGTTGTTAATGTGTACCGACCTCCTAGTGGAAGCGTAGATATGTTTTTAACTAGTTTCAATGACTTACTGTCATCATTTGATCTAATAAAAAACCTAATTATCGTAGGGGGGTAATTTTAATAATAATCAATCGAGAGACACTATAGATGTATGTAATTCTTTTAAAAGCTTCGGCCTAAATGCATATGTTAATTTTAGTACTAGATATAATAATAAAATTGACAACATTTTCAGTAACATTAATACATTAAGCGTAGCCCCTAGATATACAGGTTTGTCTGATCATGTGGGTTTGGATGTTCAGTTACAAATACCTACTAGCAGGAAGAAGTCAACAACAAATATTTGTAGGCCTATAACACCTGAAGGCAAATTTGATTTACATCACCTCCTGTCAAGTGCCGACTGGTCATTTATTAATTAATTTTGATATTTGTAGTAATGTTTGTTTAAATTAAGATTTGTATTAAATAAAATAAAATAAAATTAATAATAGTTTACTATCCTTAGAGGATAAATTTAATATGTTTTTTAACATCTTACACAGTTCGATTATTACTGCTTTCCCGTTAAAAACTTATCGGTCTAATGTGCATCATCCAATTAAATATAGTAAATATCTATTAACTCTTAAGAATACTTAGCAGATGAAGCGTACCAACAGAATAAAAGTTCACAAAACAAAGCACTTAGAGATGAAATTAAAGAACGATACAATAAAGATATTGATAATGAAGTACGCAAGTTAAATAATAGTAGACGCAGCTCATCAAATAATAACCCAAAGGCAATGTGGCAAATAATAAATTCTTATCGTGCATATAAATCAGAAACTTGCTCTGATATTAGGCCGGCGATAGATGATTTTACTAATCATTTCTCGAGAATACATTTAAACCTTAACAACCCTAATACTCAACAAATCGCAATGAATGTTAGCGATCTAATGTTAAATGGAAGTCTAAACACGTTAAATACCTCATATTTTAAATTTAAATAGTACTAAATTTAATATTACAAATTGCGGAAACTTACATTACTATTACTATTACAATAAAAACTTCATTAAGAAATTAATAAATAAACACGTAAACAAATTCAAAATTAATTTCATAACCTGTTTACAACCCAACACAGAAATCTAACCCTTTTTTGAACATAAATTGAATACATTACACAAAAAAATAATCTTTGTCGTATTCTTTATACAAATACAAAATTAAAATCATTACTAGGAAACACATTCAATAAAACTGAATGTATACAAAAATCGGGAAAATACTCAATTAATTGCAAAAAGTTTATATAGAACAAACACAACGAAACGTAGGTGTCAGACTTAAGGAACATATTTACCATACTAAAAAACAGAACTCCGAAAAATCAGCCTATCACACCGTCACAACAGGTAATGCATTTTTAGTAAATAACACAAACATCTTAAAACAGTCCACAGGGCTTAAATTAAATATGTTGTAGGTTATTGAAATGTAAAAACAGATGAATAAACTTCTAAATTTTGATTTAACGCCATTAAATAATCCCTTATTATATTTAATACTTGAAATGTGTCCCGACTAAAAGAAAATGTAAACCATTCTTAGTAATTCCTTAATCCACGTTTCCCAATAATTACTTTAGGTATAAATACGCCGTCACGGTTTTAAAATAAATTAGTTATAATCTATTGATAATGAGTGAATAGTACCCGAAATGTACATCTAGCGAAATAAAAATTAATTGTAAGGAATGTGCTAGTGTTTTAATCAAGTTTCAATCATATCTTCACGTAACTCAACAACAAATTTCTATATGGATCATAATATAATTTTAGAATGTGCCGAATGTCCACTTATTGATGATAATTATCACCCTTTGCTAACCTTGACACTAATAAACAAAGGAAAAGAGGAACCCTCGAACTTTGAATCAAACAAAAACTTTAGATATAACTTTCGCAAATAAAACTTCTTTAAACTGTATGACGAGGTATCCTGGGCGAATTGAGTGAATGTAATTGAGTGTCACAATTTTTAGCTTGCAGTTAACTTGTTCTACAAGACAATTTATGAGTTTATGGGTTGCTCGATCGTTCAGTTCCAAAAGTCAGAACAAACGCTTGCAAATACGACTTTTCAATATCAACGAAAATGGCCTAGAACAGATAACCAATCTTATTTTATCGTATTTAAGCGACTACGAGATTATTTGATCATAAAAAATTCTTATCTGGTATTGAAGAATCCATAATTCACAATCCCAATTCGTTCTGGAAATATGTTTAAGCAAAGCAATGTGTTACATGCCCGTAAGAGTAAGAGTAAGAGTAGTGCTCTTATCCAGATTCCATGAATACTTTCTTATCTGATAGTATATAAAGTACGATATAAACTATGTAACAGATGATGACTTGGTTATTAAAAATGCTACCTTTCTGAGTTGTTGGAAACAAGCAAAAGTCATTCCTGTCCTCAAAAAGGGCGACTAATATGACATGAGAAATGACCGCCCTATCTCAATTCTAACTTTTCATAAATTTTTGAACATGTCATATATAAAGTATTGTTCAGAAATATATTACCTCATATTTCTTCGAGCTCTATTTAAACATAATTTCTTGCGACGACACTTGTTCCCTTCACAATAAAATCAACACTATGTTGTCATGATGTGATGAACATAAACTAAAATTGATTTTTTGTAAATGCTTCTCTGTCAGCTTCACTTGCAATCTAAAGTTGAATGTATTTACTGTGTGGCGTTAATAACTTAATAACTTAAACCGGTTATAAGTTTTGCAAGACGAAGTGAACCAGGCAATACTAAAGATAATTAATGACAAAATGCTATATTACTACTGCCGTTTATTTCCCGTGTCGCTTAAAGCTTGCAATATTAATCCAAGAATAATTGCAGCAAATATTTTAAAGTTCGAATACCGATAAATACTGTAATTTAACTTTTTACTGATTAATCTATACCTCTTCCCAATTACGATAAGAACAATGCCCCGGAGCCACGGGATATTTATACGTGATTAACCTAATTCGCCTCTCCTATTTAGTTTGAAATGAACGTAAATCTACGCACGTACACTCTCATCGTAAAATGAATGCATTTATAATTTCAGGTACAATTCAAATAAATACAAACATCTAATTTATTCAGCAACTTAAACGATTAAAAATGTTTGTACTGCTTTGTATATTTACAAGAACACTTTGGTCCCAATGCAGTTCCTGCATAATTACACAATTACTAAACGAATGAGCCCAAGCGGATAAAACAATTGTCCTGTTTGAGATAAATTTGAGCTGTTTATTATATTTACTTGTAAGCTCATAATTGTAGAATTTACATCTTCACGTTACATAATAATTAAAATATTTATATTATGTATAAAGCCGTCTAACCAATATTTTATTATTTGAATTTTTACCTTTTCTGTTAAAATAAACAATATGAATTATTACATCTCCAATATGTAAAAAATCGTTTAAATTATTAACATATATTAAATATTAATAACTATATTGGATAATTTACACGGTTATTAAAAAATAATCTAATTGTAGCTAAAAATGTATTACATTACATACAAATATCTATTGTATGTATTATGTAAATAGGATTAAATATGTAGAGTATAGAATATGATTGACGAACCTTTGAAATCAATTAATTATTAATCCCTATCAATAACTGCCACCGGCCGGTTTCGATCTATTTAGGCTCTCGTCAGCGGGAAATGGATTTGAAATCATTTTTGTTAAAAGTCAAATAAATCACAAATAAATAAAACATCCTGAAAATATATATTTGGATGGGACAAACCTGAGGATGATTCGTAGTGAAACTGATTTAACAATTACATATGTATGTATGTAGAGAAATGGTCATCCATCTATTGTTAAATCTGTATCCGGAACGAAAAAACTATATATTTATTATCCTAATGTTGACAGCATTTAAGGAAAGATTAAATCGTTTATGACTAGGACAAATGTATGCGTTTACGATGTAATTATGTTTGTAGAAACATGGTTGGAAGACACTGTATGTGATGCCAAATTTGATTTAACGGACTTCTCAATATATAGAATGGATAGATCCATTCTTACTAGCAACAAAACATGAGGTGGTGGCGTACTTATCGCTGTAAGGAAGAATTTAAATGGCGTAGTCCTACAAACTAGTGTTAATTTAGAACACTTATTTGTAAAAGTAATAGATAAATTAATTATTGGTTCTACGTATAATCCACCTGCTTCAAATAAATCCTTATATATATCTCATGCTGAAGAATTGGAAAAAATCTGTACCGAAAATTGAAGTTGTGAGTTCCTGTTTTGCGGCGACTACAATATTCCCATTGCGGTATGGGATAACACTGATGGTGAAATTTTAGGAATTAATAATAATAGTTATTCTGCAAGTATTCTTGCAAATTCTATTAGCTACTATCAATCACATTAAGTAAACAATATCCCTAATAACAGAGATGTTTATTTAGACTAATTTTTTTCTAGCATTTGTGATGTAAAGTGAAAGTGGCCAGTTATCCCTTCTATGAAGAGCGTTTACACCATATTCCATATTCATTGGATTTAACATTGTTCGCACCAGATTTCACTAGAGATAATACTGAGTGGGTGTATAACTTTAAAGAAGCGGACTATAGTGCTATTAATATACGTCTAGCGAATATTAATTGAGACAAAGTATTTGGACCTTCAGTTGAAAAGAACGTTGCTACTTTTAATAATATTTTGTGTTCAGTTTTTAATATTTTTTGCCTATTATATTTGTAAATTCGTCAAATTATCCCAAGTGGTTCAATTGAGAATCAAATTGAAAAAGGAGACGCATATAAAGTATAAAAGTTATGGCTCTCGATATTATTATAAATTATTTAGAAACTTACAACACAGTGTAAGGATCTAAACGATTTGTTATACAGAAGTTATATTGTATGTGTAGAAACAGAATTGCACAGTAATCCCAAACAATTTTTGGATTATGTCGATGTATGCCGCAGTACAACTGAGTTTTCCAAAGAAATGCATTTAAATAATGAGGTTAGTCATACCATTGAACACAGTGTGGAGTTGTTTGCTAAACATTTTTCGAAGTCGTACAATATTAAACAAATTATTTCATTGCCTGGCTATCAGGTAAACAAATTGTTTGATCTTTGTAATCTTAGTATTTAATGCTATTTATTCGCTACCTGAGTCATGTACTGCAAGGGCCTGATGACATCCCTGCATAAAAAGATGCGTTTATACATCAAGCAAACCCATTCATGCTTTGTTTAGAAGGAGAGTTTTATTGTTCAAATATTCAAGAATGGATACACGAGAGATGTTGATAATTGTAGGGGAGTATCTATACAATCTTAAGACAACGACAATGTGTGATTTTCAAATGAGTTTTATTTGAAACACTTTATTCTAATATTAAAAATGGATTTTTAACGCCTAAGTGCCTCAACAATCAATCTATATAATATGTAATTCCCAAAATTTTAGATATTAGTCTCAGAACAACTAATGACGGCGTTTGCGCACGCGATTTTGAGGGAACAGCATAGATTTCCGAAAGTCAAATCAACTGTCACGAATCTATTAGTATATCAGACCCATTTGACAAATGCAAATGATTTCGGTTGTAACAACGTTATCATTCCTTTGGAATACATGACAGCACCATACGATTTCTTCGATACAACATTCAACGCATGTAGTTGCATGTCATCATTGCAGTACGTATGTTGACAAATGCCTTGGAAAATGGATCACTAGTTGATTCTATATATATACTGATATCTCCAAGGCATCGTGTGTAGTATATATAATTAATAAATTGGTATTAATTGGATTTGGTGCTAATGTTGTCAGATGGATAAGCTCTTATTTACAAAACGTAAAACTGCGAGTACGCATTGGGAAGCATCTATCTAACATTATAAAAGTCACATCGGTGGTACCTCAAGGTAACTCCTTTTTTATTTCTGTTATTTATTAATGACATAAGATAAGATTCAAAACCTTTCTCCTTTATGGACAGGCTAATTTAATGACAAAATTAATACATTCATTACACAAGAAAATGTAGCTCTCCCGAAAAGAGATCTGACACTTTCATTCCAATTACAAATCAAAAATTTTCTCAAAAATATCACAGTAATATTTTCCAATTTCGATAAATTTCCACGTCTAGAAAAAATCCCATTTACCAACATCATCACAAAAGCATTAAAAAAGTCAACCAAATATCCCACAAATAAGCCGGAAGCTAACACCCTAGGAGAATTCAAAACAAAATGTAAGATTAATAATTTAGTTACTTTCAAAGCAAACAAGAGCAACACTACAACGATTCTGGATAAGGAAACTTATATTAGAAAAGTAAACAGCTTCATTGATGAAAATAATTTTCAAACCTGCAAAAAAGACCCCACCACCCAGTTCCAGAAGCAGATTTTTGAAGCAATCAAATCAGCAAATTCCATAATTCCGGATAGTGAAAAGTTATGAATCCCACATCACCAATATTACATGGCTTGCCCAAAGTACACAAACCCAACATCCCAAAAAGAAAATTGTCCCCTACATCAATGCCCCCTCGTATAAATAATGTTCCCTCATAAATAAAACCCTACCAGAAATAATCCCTTGCACATCCGAGTACGGAATTAAGAACTCCATCGACTTTGTGAACAAAACCAAAAACATAACAGTCAACAACAACTCAATTCTGGTTTCGTTCGATTTCCAGAGCCTTTTTACATCAATACCTGTTTCAGAGTTAAAACATATTATTAATAAAAAGTGCTAAGAACAATTATCGATAAACAACAGAAGAAATCACCAGACTTATAAATACCTGTCTCCATCTACACAGCCATATTGCGGCCAGTGTAGGCATATGCATCATAAATATGGTGGCCAAAAACGACCACGAAATCAGCCGCAAGGCTCCTATACCACGTTCAACGTAGCGCCCTTTTGAGCGCGACAAGAGCCATGAGAACAACACCAGCAGCGGCTTTGCAGCACCTGTCGCCCTTGGAAATATTTATCAGAGAACAGGCAGCAGTGGCGGCAATAAGGCTTCGAGTAACAAAGACATGGCTTGTAAGCAACAGAGGAGGTGAACAGCACATGATCTTGGAGGATCTAAGGCAAAGTAATCCCGAGATTATGATGCCGATGGACAACATCCCTCGAAAATACATTTTCAACAGGAAGCTTCAAATAGACCTGAGATTCGAAAACTCAGGAGTAAGAAGCAAGCACAAAGACATCCACATATACACTGATGGGTAGTCAACAAAAGTAGGGGCTGGTATAGGAATTTTCTGCAAAAACCTGTCCCTAAAAACAGTACTGCTATAGGTAAGATAATGAGCACATCAACAAAGGTGCAACTCGTGGAAATACTATATGCAGCAAAAGCAAAATAACCTCAGCATTAACGTTGGAATGCTGCGAAGCCCTGGAAGAAGTCGCTCGTGGCAACGAGGTAACTCTATGCTGAGTAAAAGAGATCTGAGTACCCTACTGAAAACTGCATCAATCAGATGCCACAAGGAGCGATGGGACAACACACCTGGCTGTAGAGTCTCAAAAAACTTCATCGCAATGAACACTAAAACGGCCAGATACTGTACGCAACTGTCCAGAGAAAACCTACGGAAGGTCGTACGGCTTCTTACAGGACACTGCAATTTACGATTACACCTGAACAAACTGGGACTAAAACCTAGTCCTTTCTGCAGAAGGTGTGAAGCAGAAGAGGAAACCGCGGAGCATGTACTTCTAGATTGTCCCGTATTATCCAACCTACGAAAATCCACAATGGGAGAGCGATGTCTAAATCCATCGGATATCATCAGAATCCCTCTTGCTGCAGTCCTGGCATTTACAAATGCCCTGGATTGGCTTGACCGTGTCAAGGAATGAGGACTCAGATGGGGGGAAGCACAATGGGCCCATTGGGGTCTACGTGCGGCGGAACCACCTGCCCTCCCATCAATTTAAACCAGAACCAGAACCTGTCTCGACCATAACTATTTCCGGCTCAACGACAACTTTTTCATACAAAATGAAGAACTGCCCATGGGTTCACCGGTTTCACCTCTCTTCGCGGAAATATTTATGAATGATTTCGAAGAAAAAATGTTTAAGAATAAAATATTAACAAAAAAACATACAATTTTGATGCAGATACGTCGATGACATTTTCTGCATTTGAAACGGCACCAACAGACCACTAGATGCATTTTTAATAAAACTAAATTCTATCAACAAGAAAATACAGTTTACCATTGAAAAACAAGAACTTTTTGGACCTGAGCCTTTCAATACACAACAACCGTTTAAATCACGCCATATATAGAAAACCCACTGCAACCGACATTCTATCGACATCAATACAATCTGAACAGATCAAATCTTCGGCATTAAATTCATACAATCATCGTCTAGTCAACATTCCACTTAACAAAGGAGAGTTTAAACGAAAACTAAATACTATTTACCAAATAGCCACAAACAACGGTTACAGTACAAAAACCTCTGTTTAATGGAGAAGAAACGAAAAAAACTAAAAAATGGCCGCCATTCCATACATTCCAGGTGTAAGTGAGAAAATAGCAAAAGAATTAACCAAACAAAACATCCAGGTAATATAAGTCAATAGAGATAATTAAAAAAAAAACATTTAGTTAACAATAAAATCGAGACAATAGACCCATTAGAAAAATCCGGAATCTACCAAATAAATTGCAAAAATTGTGACGGAAAATACGTAGGACAAGCAGGGAGAAATTTCAAGATAAGATACGCAAAACACAAAAAGGCAATAGAAAACCATAAAGCGGCAACAGGATTATCCTAACACTGCATCGCAAAGGGACATACATTAGTAGACATCAAACCGATCCACTACGCAGAAAACGCCGCAAATTAAATCTTCTTGAAGGTCTAGAGATTAAGAGGGCAATCAGGAACGAAGATAATATCCTTAATAATAATAATGAATTACTTTCAAGTTCGAATATCTTAATCTCTGGACTCCTGCAATTAACACAATAATATAAATAATGTAACACTACCTTCCTTATTTAGTTAATTTTGTAATTCCTTTGAGAATGGTCGTCATTGACCGAAATACGTGTCAGGAAACTAAATATACCAATATGAAACGAAACAAGTGTCTTATTTCAAAATGAGATAATATTCTATTTTCGTTTCATCAAGAGTTCTGTGAACAAAGTATTTATCGCAGTCAACTTAATTCCAAATTTAATTAATCAAAAACGTTACCAAAATACTATAACCAACATTTATATCGTTCGAATATCTTAATCTCTGGACTTTCCTGCAATTAACACAATAATATAAATAATGTAACACTACCTTCCTTATTTAGTTAATTTTGTAATTCCTTTGAGAATGGTCGTCATTGACCGAAATACGTGTCAGGAAACTGAATATACCAATATGAAACGAAAAAAGTGTCTTATTTCAAAATCAGATAATATTCTATTTTCGTTTCATCAAGAGTTCTGTGAACAAAGTATTTATCGCAGTCAACTTAATTCCAAATTTAATTAATCAAAAACGTTACCAAAATACTATAACCAACATTTATCGTAGATTTCCAAATTTAAGTAATAGTAGTAATAATCCCCACATTAATCTTTTGAACGAGAAAACCGATTTAGTATACACACCGCTTTTCAAAATTTTATAATCTCCTAAATCTTAATCTTTTGCACCTGTGTTTAAATGTATTTTTTTGTTAATTTGTTCACTTGATAACGACAGTCAAAAGTCGAAACTTAAGTCGTGTATATTATAATATATTTATATATTATAATAAATTATAGTAGTACACAACATAGTTAGTGTTTTATTCAGTGTTCATTATAAATTACCATAACCATCATTATGAGTAAATTTTAAATTTTTCATACATGCTAAGAAATGAAGTTGCTTTAGGTTCGTTGCGGATTTGTTCTCAATTAACTGTAGCAACATTCCTTCTTGATTTTCAAAAACCCGTTGTTGTTACTCTTTTAGGAGGTAGGCGTATTGTATTCTATAACGCGTTGCTTAAACACGATATCACAGATTTTGGCCCCGGGAAAAACGGTGTAAATCTGACGGTAAATTTTTTTATCTGCCGCGAATACTATGTCGTGCTGTCTCCACTGAAGTAATATGTCGGTGATGCGACTTTGCAACTGCGGTCTAGCAAACATTTCTTCATTCATACTTCTGCTATTTTATTCTTGCATGATGCAGCAAAGACAACCCGTAATCTGGTTGGGCTGTCTGTTTTTGAAAACAGCATAATGTGGAATATGATATCCTGGTTACTGTATCGCTTATTGGTTGAGCGGTTTCATTTGGCCCAGTTCAAGGTACTCTCGCATAAATGTGGAGTATTCCTCTTTAGTTCTGTATAATTTTATAGTCGTATTTCCTGCTGGATAAACCTGGCTTACGCACATAGCTTGGATTCTCCAATCGCTGGAGGCCGTGTAATTAATGGCAAGGACACTGAATATCTCCAGTTTAGTCATCGTTGCGTCGTTTACTTGTCGTACTCTTTGCATGCTTTTCATCTTTAGTTAATGTTTGTATACCGAGTAAGTTCTATTTCCAGACCTTCTTAAACTTTGATAATCGTTGCTTTGAGCTAGTAGACATGTCTCTTGTTATTGCTTCCAGAAACTATCCATCTAAATTAAATGTTCTGAAGTAGAAATTCATTCGATTTTCTTATTCTTTGCCGAAAAATTTTACTATAATACTTTGTTCCAAAAAAATTTCGGCAAGGGTATATTCTTTGAACTTGTCTCGCACATGTTGCGACAACGGTGATGATGGTTGTTGTCCATTCTTTGTTTTGGTAAAATATACAGCTGAGCTTAAGTTTAAATAAATTTTCTTCGATTGAAGGAATGACCTCTCGTATATTAGACTTCGATACTTCTTCTAGAGATTTAATTATGTACCTTTACACCAGGTAAACTTAAAATTTAAGCTACATGTTCCGTTATAAACGTGCCCTATGAACAATGATCGAGCAGTATTCTGGCGAGTCCCTTAATTGGTGACTACCTTGACGGTTGCAGTGGGTAACAATTCTTCACTTTCAAGACCGTGGACTGCATGTGAATTGGTTGTTCTATTTTGTTATCGTGACCTTTGCAGATCAGGTTGGAAAACCCTATATTGGCGACGTTGTATATTGAAAAATACCAAATAGTCGGTATCGAACAAAAAACATTGATGAACTATTGCTTCATAATATTATTATTAAGGAATTTAATGAGCGGATGATATATAATGTCACAAAATTAAATTCAACTGATAACCAGAGTAAAAGAAACGATGATATTAAGCGAGTAAAAACTGAAATACATAAAATTGACAGAACAATTAATATAAAGAATGCGTATCGATTGGGGAAAAAAACAGGCAAACTCCGACCGCTACGAGCATTTTTGCAATTAAAAGAGAGTCCATTTAACAGTGTAATTGCTAATTTTAAATCTAGGCATGCTAAACGTGAAAATAATTTAAAACTTAAATATATTATCGGCTTACCAAAAACAGGATATACCGGTTGATTAATTTCGTTCGGTAAATATTTATTACCCCCAGATAAATACTAAATCACACGAATTTTATATTATATGGAAACAAATAATTATAATATAGTTAGATATGAGTTGTTCCTTATATCTACTCCGTGTTTCGTTGCGAAACACATTTAATGACAACCATAATGGTGAGTGGATAACTCAAGCAACTAAAAAATGAATGAGAAAACATCCGGTACAAGGAACCAATAATGACACACTATAAAAGGAGCAATGAAAATGGAATACTATCATGCATGTAGATCAGAAACAAATTTAACGCCATAAGAGTTGGTAACATATTTAAATGGTAAAGGCTTTAAGGCTTTATTGCGAACAGATGAAATCAAAGTAGCCACAAGAATACTTGTCATTTAAAATATCAGTATCAATTGAGGAAAGTGAGAAATTGAAAAATTCAAACGTATGGCCGAAATATGTATGCATTGATCGTATTTTACACCGACTCAGCGAGAGGACAACAAACAAATAACAATAATACACTAAAACGTACAATCCATTGGAAATTCAATAAACCAACTAAACCTCGAAATAGAACAAAGTAAGTGTAATGTGATATTTGAATATTGGAAAACCAAAGAACAACCAGAAAATATTACAATGAACATCTTGCCTTTAAAACTCACAATATACAGACAATTGTTATCAATCGATCCAATTTGGGAAAAAGAATAGTTAATAACAAAATTGATACAAAGGCTAAACAAAAAAGGTCTGGCGTTTACAAGATCGATTGTCTAAATTGTATAGGAATTTACATGCAAACAGGCAGAAACTTTGAAGTACGATATAAAGAATATGAAAAGGCAATTAGGGACGGAAAAATAACAACACGATTAGCCGAACACTGAATTAGCACCGGCCACCACATGGGAAAGATGTCTGCCGAAAAAGGGAAAATCCTTAACCTCCTGGAGGGATTAGAGATTAAGAAAGCCATTGAAACGGGTATTATTACTTTAAAGAATCAACAGGAGGTAATCCAGGCCGACAGCATTATAATCGCCGGATTACCCGTCCATTAAACTACCTGCTTCACAATATATAAATTTGTACATGTCTTAATTATAATTAGTTTAACTTTGATAATGGTCTGCGGAGACCGAAACACGTGTCAGGTAACTGAAAATAAAAACATTATGGAACAAAACAAGTGTTACTCTTCATCCAATACTTAAAATAATAGCAATGTTCAAAGAAAAGATATTAAAATACACAATAGTAAAAGTGAAAGGCTAGTTGTGAAGTACGGTATACCACAAGGAACTATTTTAGCGCCTGTATTATTTACCTTGCTATATACTTTGTCCGATTTAAATACAACCAGTCAAATTATAAGTTCCACCGATGATACAGCAATTTTCTACGAAAGTAATAATAATATAATTTAATAATAAGATAATACTATATTATATTTAGGTGTTACGATTGATAGACATTTAAGATGGGATCCACAAATTTATAAACTTACATCTAAAGCGGCAACAACTAGCAATTTTCAAACATTCGTAGGAAAACTTGAATTTAAATGATTTACGGATGTTATATAACGGACTTATTGAATCCCAATTTTTATATGGAATTATCGCTTGAGAAGGACTAGTTAATAATTTAATTAAAAAATTAGAAAAACAGCTAACATGGATATTGAAAATTATAATATAATAAAATTATATTGTTTTCTTCAAATATTCTCTTAGAATTTACACTTAGACATGTGTATGCTTATGCAACAACAAAATGGATATATAAAGCATATCGAGCACGAATCCAATACTAGTCACACAAATAATACAACTGACAAATAACTATTAAAAAGGCAATCACTAGAAGGTACTTTCCTTACATGGTTTTTTAATTTTTATGATAAATTTCCATATTTATGTTCAAGAGAAACATGATAAGTTAGATAAAAGGTTCCCAAAATTAATATATAATCTTTATATTTATAAACATACGATTTAATAAAGTAGTTGATTTATTTTATTGACCACACATATATAATGGCATAATGAAATAGCAGATCCATAAAAGAAAAAATATTCCAGTTAGATATAAGAAAAGCACTCTAAAAGTATGCACAAAACTATTAGAAAATTCAAATTTAAATAACAACTTTATTAGAATGAACCCTAAAGACCCAGTTTTGTACGGGTTACCTAAATTACATAAGGAGGGTACCCCCATTAGACCAATTGTGTCATATGTATATGCACTAGTTTACAAACTGTGAAAATATTTAAGTAAGCGATTGCCTACATTTGTAAATTTCAAATCAGAATATGCTATAAAAACTCAGTGGTACCTAATCATTAAATATTCCTAAGAACGCGGAGTTAGTGTCTTTCAACTAAAAACAATTATAATAGATCTAATTAATAAATCCGAAAATAACATCGACAAAAATCTGAAGTAATAAAATTGATCAACATTTGCCTAGTACAAAATTACTTTGAGTTCAATAACACCATATATATTCAAATTGACGGCCTACCTATAGGGTCCCCCTTATCCCCCCTTTTTGCAGAAATGTTCATGGCAAATTTTGAACAATCAATGTTCAGCAACTCTGATTTTAAAAACAAACAGAAATCAATAATAATTTAAACTTTTTAGATTTAACAATAGAAAAAGCTCATATTAACCAATTAAAATTCAAAATATATAGAAAAGACACATTGACTGATACAATAATCCCTAGTTCATCAAATCACATAAACCAAATTAAAAAGGTAGCCTTCGTGCCTAATGAGGAAAATAGTACATCTCTGCCAAGTAATGATGCTCACTATGAAAATATTGTGAAAGAAATAGATGAGAGACGTAAAAGACTGTGCAATGTTATGCGTTTTAATTTACCTGAATCGTCCGCTCCTGATATTGTTACAAGGATTAAAGATGATTTCACCGGTATTCAGCATATTTTAGATTAGCTTGAATTAAATATTAAACCCCAAAAAATCTTAAGATTAAGTGGATCCCAATGCTCGGCCTAGACCTGTGAAAATTATCCTGCGTAACGAATCGGAAGCTTAAGTTATTTTAGGAACAAATTCTCTTAATCCTCTTCCAACTACCAATTTCGTATGGACCGAACTAAAAAGCAACTGGATTACTTTAAGAAGATTAAAAATGAACTTAATACAAGAATATCAAATTGAGAAGCAAATTTGGTGTTTAAGTTCAATAATGATATTCATTTCCTCGAAAAAGTTTGTTACCCTCTCTAGAGTATTACCAAAATTGTGGAGGAATTAGGACTATACTCAGAGATCTTATGCTCTTAGTTAGTTGTAACGACTTTGTTGCAATCATTTTTACAGAGACTTGGTTATACCATGATATTTCGAACCGTCACCTCCAACTGCATAATTATAATTTATTTAGAACTAACCGTACCATCAGTGGTAATATTAAATGAGGTGGTATACTTGTTGCCCTAAAAAATGTTTTAAGTCATATCAAATTTTGGCAGATTCTACCATTGAGCATATTTTTGTTTATGTAATAATAAATAATTTTAATTTTATTCTTGGGGGCGTTTACATTCCGCCTAGTTCTCTCGAGTGTTACTTAAATAACTGTTCGGCTTTGGAAAATATTTATCAGCATTGTAATGCTGAAAAAATATTAATATGCGGTGATTATAATTTGCCATGTATTAAATGGAATAACTGTGGTATAATTACTCATACTTTGAAACCAACCGACATAAAGGCTGTTGATGCCTATATTTTTTAAATTTGTCTCAAATAAATATAACCCCCAATTCTAGAGAGGTATTTTTATATTTATTTTTTTGTAACATCTCAGGTGCGGACGTAACTCTCTCTGAAAACGTATTACTATATTTAAGTGAACACCATTCAGCCTATGATATTTCTTTGCCATTCGTACACTCTCAACAGTTGTACACGAAACAGAAAGTTTACTTATACCTTCTAGCAAATTATGTTGGTCTAAATTCATATTTAAATTCTTATTTTTATTCTAAAAATTGGTCCGATCTGTTGAATGCGCTGATGTGGATGTAATGGCTGATAGTTTTTACAAGGTAGTTCAGTCTGGTTTGGAATTATAGATTCCTTCCAAATTTGTTAACCTAACTTGCAACACTTATCTTAAATGGATGACCACTGAACTGCAAAATTTAATAAGCAAAAAAAACTGGCTCATAAAAGTTTCAAAGAAAGTGGTTCATTGAACGATTATGAACTATTTTCTAACCTATGTTGTCAATGTAAGTTACTGTCTCACTCCCTTTATAGCAATTATTTAGCCACAGTTGAATCTAAACTCACAGCTGATCCAAGCGAATTTAGGGCATATGCTCGAGACCAAAATAATGAAAACGGTATAATGCAATGATGGTAAATTTTCAAACGGTGATGATATAGTTAATATTTTTTCCAAATTTTTTTCAACGGTATACACTGAGAATATTCATTATGACATCTGTACCTCAAACATTAGTAATTCTGTTAATTATTCAATACTTGTAGTGTTTAAAAAACAAGTATTTAATTTTATTCTTCAATTAAAAGTTAGCCCTGGTAGTATATCAAGCTGCTTATTGTTAAATTACATTTATTCATTATGTAGTCCAATTTATGATCTAATGTTAAAATCTCTACAATTGGGAATTGTTCCCAAAATTTGGAAAACAAGTTATGTCATACCTATTTACAAATCTGGTCAACGTACTTTAGTTAATAACTACAGAGGAGGTTGTTTGCAGAAAATCATACCAAAATGCTAGATAAAATAGTTGCCGGTCAATTATCTTGGATGTTTAAATAAATCATCTCTTCGCAGCAACATGGTTTTGTGTGTAATCGATCAACTATAACCAATCTCTTATGTCATAAACAATATTTATCAGACGCTTTGGATACTTCCCACCAGGTTGACTCAATTTACATTGATTTCTCCAAGGCGTTTTGTTACCGGCGCGAAGCACCGGCAACTTTCAGCAACTTGTGTTGCTTCTTTTTTTTCCCCAAATAAATAAAATTCGCGCCGTAATTTGTTAGATTTCCAGAGAACAGCGCCCCTATATCATGATAGCTCAACTTCGTGTCGAAGAGCCCCTCTCAGCAACTGCAGGTAGAGACGAGTTCTGCCGCCAAGACGTCCCGCCAAGGGTGCCCAAAATTCCCGGAATCCTGTGTTCGCCACATCTGCGAAGGGTCGCAACTACCTGCGACCGAACGGACCGAGCGGGCGAAACGCACGTGTGAAGAACAAAAGTCCAAACACGCGAAATCCACATGGGACATCGGATGGCTGAGAGGAAGGCGATTCGAACGACACCAAACACGGAGAGGTTAACCCTACGTCGAACGATGTTAACCACGAGCTGTCATGATATATAATTATTAATATTTAGTAATTGCAAATATGCAAATTGGTTTATTTAAGCCAAAACGGGCGCTGTATCTACCATATATTGCTGTAATTTAATTAGGCCTACCTTTTCGGTACATCGAAAAGGTAAAACGTACCTGTAGCTACCTGTAACCTACAGGTAGCGCCATAATTCGGGGATGCCCAGGTGTGGTATCTTCGCGCGCACCTATGTCATATTAGTAAGATCAAAGTATTTTAAAAATTAATAACTTTACAATTAATTTTGTGGATCGACGAGAGTTCGGTGGTCGCTAGAGGGGTGTCAAGGGAAGAGGGATGACCACCGACCGAATAAATACCGTCTGCTCCCTAGAGTAAGGCCTCTTTAAAAATCAGTCTTTCCTTCGAAATCGTCGATCCACGAATTATTACGTAAGTTTTAACATTTATTCATTTTCGTCGAGACCCAGTGGTCATTGTTAGCGTTTCATTTCTTTTTTTTGTGTAAGTGTTTTAATCTTTGCTTTTATTGTGTTTTGTTTCGTGTTGTAAATATTGTTTTTATTTTAAATTTAATATACTTGTTAATTTTGCTGGTATTAAAGACTATTATTTCAAAATTCACCGTGTTTAATAATCTTTACGCGAATAGTGCTCTACCCTGAACTATCGGTGCAGTTGTCGAGGCAGGAACCTAATCAAACTGATTTGCTATTGTTTATTATTATCGTTCCGAGAGGTTTTCCTCACTTTCAGCCAGAGCCAGAAAGAGCCTTGATAACAAGTGGCGCCCCAACTTAGTGGCCGTTCATACCCACGCCCTGAAGAATTTTTTTTTATACACCGGTATTAATTGTTTAAATTTGCCCGCACTTGTGACTTGATAACAAGTGGCGTTCCAACTTAGTGTCCGTGTTATATCCACGCCCTGAATTACTTAATTTTTTTTTTACATACCAGCATTAATTTTTCTAAATTTTGTCTATTATCTTGATAACAAAACCTAACTTAGTGACCGATGAAATTTAATTTTATAACACAAAGTTTTAATTTGTCCCACACTTGTATCGTGATAACAAGTGGCGTCTAACCAATTCTATGTTAACATTAACATTCTTTTTTTTTAATTTAACGTCATAACAATTAAATTTTCTAAACAATATTAAGTTACCGTTTGAGATATTTTTATTTTAATTCGGTATCAATTGGTGTCTAATAATTTTGTTTATTTTAGTTATAACTTAATTGACATTAGTTAATGCTAGCTTAGTTTAAAAAAGACTGGACGACCCTTAGACTTTATTTCTTTTAGATCGTTTTGTTCATTTTTTTTTTTTTTTTTGCTAGTTCTCGCAATTAAATTGAAACAAACAACCCTGTGACTATATTTTCACTTTTTCGATAAACGTTTATTTTTTTAACTACATGCGTATTTTGTGCTTAAGTGCGTAAATTAAAGAAAAACATTTATTTAGTGAATATTTTAGATTTGGTTTTTCATTTTTTTTAAATTTGAAATTAAAGTTATAATCAATTTTTTTATTTTTGCAAAACGCGAATGCAATTAGAATTAAAATAGTCATTTTTTTTAATACTGTCACTTACAACCGATTTATTTTATTCTGTGTTTCTATTTTTTTTATCACTGTTTTTCCCTGTGTACTAATATCTGCTTATTATCTGTTCGAAGCATACAAAGTATATTTATAAGTATGGTTACCCTTTCAATATATAATCTTTCGATTTTATATCACTTTTTTTAAATTTTTTGCAAATCTTGTATTCAGATTTAATTTTTTTGTTATCTTTTATCGGCAAGAATTAATTTGAGTATTTATTTTTACCTTATTGATACTGCTCACTTGTTTATTATTACTTTCTATTTTCTGTTTAAATATAACTTATAATAATTTCTTTTTGAAAAATTATATATTTTTTTTTTTTTCGAGACCTCGACGGGGCCGATATTTATATTTAGTTCGAATATTTTTTTATTACTGCTCCTCATTAAGTCATTCTATATTAGTTTGCATTTTTGTAATTATTAATTATTTGTTTAATTAAACACTCGTTAATAAAATTAAATCTCGTTTGCCCTATATAATTTAAAATCAGTTAGAAACTCGACGGGGCCGGGTTTAAATTACCTATTATTTGAGAAAGGATAACGATTACTTTCAATATGAGTGTACGAAGCATGTATATGCCCAGATCCCATCAAACCGAGCATAACATAGGCGATATTCGCAATGCTGAAAGTCTGTGTTCGATATTTAACCAGACTAAGGAGGAAATGAACCCAAGCAGACTGGACTCTCAACTTGAGTATAATTCGATATTTACGAGGAAATTCACGGAGGCATGTGCCGCCAAATTATTGGAGAATTTTGACAGGGAGTGCGAAGAGAAACGGCATCGCCTCCAAAAGCAACTCCAACGACTAAGAGAGGAACGCGAGGAGCGGGAGTATATAAAAGATATGTCAGAACTCCGAGAGGAATGCTTCATTCTAATCGAGGAGAGAAAAGATTTACATCGCCAACTTCGTGAACAGAAAGAAGCCATGAACCGTCAAACAGAAATCCTACTGCGCGAACATATGGAAGAGATGAAGCGACAGATGAATGTTTACTTGCGGGAGCAGAGAGAAGAAATGCAGATAATGATTTACCAAGACCGAGCTCAATTCCAAGGCAATGACGATGGGAGACCCCAGGCAAAGAAGACTTGCGTAGAAGTCGACGTTCACGTACCTCCTCAAACAAGACAGCCCCGGGCCATTGCGACCGAAAGGAGGAACCAAGAGCTACGGATTGAAATGCAGGGACAGCCCGATAAACACATCCCCGGCATTTTACTTGAGGTCCGTTCAAGCCCTAACGCCGCTACACGATTTTCACCAGCTCGTGGCCTGTTTGGGTATGAACTTCCACGCCCCGCAGAGCGAGAAAATCCACCAGCTCTCCCACCGCAAGCACCACAACACCAAGAGAGGGACCGACGACTAGAGGACATCAGGCAGTGCCAGCAGAATAACAAACCTGATGTGCCACCACAGTTCGCTGCCGGTCAGCAGGATTTCATCCGTAACCAGCCGATCAGCGACAATCAAAACCCCACCAGCTTCGCTGCCAAGTGGCTTGGTCCACACTTAATTCGCGAAGCTGTTTCTTCATGTGGTTATCGCATCAATCGGGAAGGAAAGGACGTAGTTGTTCACGCAGATGACATCAGGTCAGCTCCTGTACGACCTGCCGAACCAGCTGCTCCGGAATCACCGAAACCCACCGACGACGAGGATGTGGATGACCCTGCAGTTCCTGGTCCCTCTGGATGCTGACACCCCATCGTTTGCAGCCCCTAGTGCCTAGTTTTCCGCGATATAGACGCTTTCCCGAAACTAGAGACACTGTTTTCCCCGGCCTCGCCAATGGACGCTCATGTGCCGAGTGCTTAGGTTAAGTTTCCCAATGGACGCTCATAGTGCCGAGTGATGGACGCTTATACCCCCGAGTGCTTTAGGTTAAGTTTAGGTTAAGTTTAGGTTAAGTTAGGATAAGTGTTCGCGACCACAGTCACATTCGCGTGACTGTGAGATATTCGCGCGTAGTGTTAATTATGTAAATATGTAAATTTGTGTCCACACCCTACAGGAAAAGGGTGCCAACCAGGATTTCCTGTACGCCGCCTTCAGCCAGTGCTGAAGAAGGGAAGCAACTCTACCATCCGCTTCCGGAGTTGGAACGAATTTACAACACTGGGAAAACCTCAAAACATCAGGCGTGAGGATAGCCGCCCCAAATCCAACTCCACGGTATTGCTGTTGTCGAATGGCGGAACCAGACGCCGCTATCAGCAAATACCGGATGCTGCTAGTGGACCAGTGATGGAACCAGACGCCATCATATGTAGCAGTGTCCCAACTGACAATGGGCAGTTATTACCCATTGTGGCGCCCAATTAGAAGTAGCCAGTGCTACCTCGCTAATAACATAGCCAGTGCTATGTTATAAACGAAGACGTCGCCGATACCCATGCCAGGATCGCAGGAAGCCAGTGCTCCCACCTGGATGAGGCCAACTGATACAGCCAGTGCTGTGTGCATAATCGGACGAAGAAGGAAATGGCCAGTGCCATCCCACCCATGATAGCCAGAGCTATCAATGCTACCCGGTCATGAAGAAGTCATCGACGAGCTGAAGCGGATCGGAAAGAGCGACGCAAGGTTTACCTTTCTGTAATTTTCTTGTAAATTGTGTATCATAGTATTCTTGTATATATTTTAGATTTAGATTTAGTATTAGTGTATGTATATGAAACCCTAGCTTTACAGGCAAATTTTACTCATTTTACGGGGCCGAATTGTTACCGGCGCGAAGCACCGGCAACTTTCAGCAACTTGTGTTGCTTCTTTTTTTTCCCCAAATAAGTAAAATTCGCGCCGTAATTTGTTAGATTTCCAGAGAACAGCGCCCCTATATCATGATAGCTCAACTTCGTGTCGAAGAGCCCCTCTCAGCAACTGCAGGTAGAGACGAGTTCTGCCGCCAAGACGTCCCGCCAAGGGTGCCCAAAATTCCCGGAATCCTGTGTTCGCCACATCTGCGAAGGGTCGCAACTACCTGCGACCGAACGGACCGAGCGGGCGAAACGCACGTGTGAAGAACAAAAGGACGGGAAGTGACGTCACGGCGAAAGTCACTTGCATCATCTTCACCGTTCGCGAATATTCGCGTATGTAGTCCACACACGCGAAATCCACATGGGACATCGGATGGCTGAGAGGAAGGCGATTCGAACGACACCAAACACGGAGAGGTTAACCCTACGTCGAACGATGTTAACCACGAGCTGTCATGATATATAATTATTAATATTTAGTAATTGCAAATATGCAAATTGGTTTATTTAAGCCAAAACGGGCGCTGTATCTACCATATATTGCTGTAATTTAATTAGGCCTACCTTTTCGGTACATCGAAAAGGTAAAACGTACCTGTAGCTACCTGTAACCTACAGGTAGCGCCATAATTCGGGGATGCCCAGGTGTGGTATCTTCGCGCGCACCTATGTCATATTAGTAAGATCAAAGTATTTTAAAAATTAATAACTTTACAATTAATTTTGTGGATCGACGAGAGTTCGGTGGTCGCTAGAGGGGTGTCAAGGGAAGAGGGATGACCACCGACCGAATAAATACCGTCTGCTCCCTAGAGTAAGGCCTCTTTAAAAATCAGTCTTTCCTTCGAAATCGTCGATCCACGAATTATTACGTAAGTTTTAACATTTATTCATTTTCGTCGAGACCCAGTGGTCATTGTTAGCGTTTCATTTCTTTTTTTTGTGTAAGTGTTTTAATCTTTGCTTTTATTGTGTTTTGTTTCGTGTTGTAAATATTGTTTTTATTTTAAATTTAATATACTTGTTAATTTTGCTGGTATTAAAGACTATTATTTCAAAATTCACCGTGTTTAATAATCTTTACGCGAATAGTGCTCTACCCTGAACTATCGGTGCAGTTGTCGAGGCAGGAACCTAATCAAACTGATTTGCTATTGTTTATTATTATCGTTCCGAGAGGTTTTCCTCACTTTCAGCCAGAGCCAGAAAGAGCCTTGATAACAGTTTGATCAAGTTAACCATTCTATTCTTTTAAAGAAACTTAGTGCTCTTGGATTCAACAAAGTAACACTATTTTGGATCCAGTGATTTTAACAAAATAGAACACAGAGGGCATGCATTAATGGTTTTATTTATAGCTCTTTTAATCTAAGTTCAGGTATACCTCAAGGGTCTCTTTGTGGCTCTATATTGTTTGTATTATTTATTAAAGACATACAACACGAATAAAAAATTGTAATTTTCTATTATACGCGGATGATCTCAAATTATTTAAGTGTGTTAATTCAATCCCTGACTGCAAACTAATCCAAGATGATATTAATAATATCTAGGGGTGGTGTAGTTTCAATATATTATTTTTAAATGATAAGAAATGTTTATCTAGTTCTTTCTGCAGAAGATTTAAATATATCGACATTGATTTGTTACTATTGGAAAGAAAATCAGAGGTAATGGACTTGGGTGTTGTATTGGACTATAAGCTGTCTTTTAATATACATATAGCAACTGTTTGTGGTAAGGCTTTGGTTCACCACATATACAGGGCTCTTATTCGGGTGCGCGAGCAGTCCATGGAAATCTTGAATGTCTTCCAATCCATTTCTCATTAAACTGTTCATTTAAATATTCTACTACGATACAAGCACTATGTGCAGGTGCCCCATCCTGCATAAACCAAAGAGAATTTTTTGTAGTGAAATGTAATATGTCAAATTGATTTTCCAATTTTATATTTAAAAATTCTAAATATCTTTCTGAATTTAAACTCTGTCAAAATATGTAGGGCCCTATAATATTTCTGTTCAAAATTCCATACCAAACATTTATTTTTCGAGAATGTTTACAGATAATTCGGAATGCTGGATTTTCTGTTGACCATCAACAACAGTTTTGTAATGAAACTACACCATTTGTAGTAAATGTAGCTTAATTCGTAAATCTGATCTTAATGTTCAATTTCTAATTCGCCTTGTACCAAGAAACAAAATTGAGAACGATTGTCATAGTCATGCTCTTGCAAAGTTGTCATGGTTTAAATGCTACAAGTACCTTATGTACTGTTGACTTTCCCAATCCTAAACTTCTGGCACATTTTCTAACAGATATTTGAGGATTTTTAAACACACTTTGCAAAATATACACATTTATCACTCGTTTAGTATGTTGTTTTTCAAAATGCAATTCAAATTTTCCGGTCCTTTAAAAATGCTTTAAGATTCTTGACACTTGTGAATAACTAACTCTCTTTTCGGAGTGCCTACCGTTAAAAATTTCGTCTGCTTTTCTGCAGGTTTTATACTTATCGCCACATATTAGCACCAACTATGCTCTGTCTTGTAAAGTTAATCGCTCTGCCGTAATTTATACAGATACGTCAAAACTCAGAATTCTTGATAAAATTCGCTTAAAAGTTGCAAAAGTTATAAAAATAGTTCATTGTCTTGCTAATATAGCGTCGAATGTCATTTGTCTTTTTTGTATGTTTAAGATCGAGCACCAACTTTAATAAAGAATAAAATGTTCTGAAAAATTAATAATGACAGTGTCTCCCATATGTTGCATACTTACGTGGACACGTTGTACAAAACCTGCTGAACTTTTTGTGCGACTTGCTATATTCTCTTCGTGTATAGGTTCTACCACAAGTAGAAAACGAGTACGTTTACCTTCGCAGGTTTTATAGTTGAAACATCGGTGAAGTATAATGTCAGAAGCAATAACCATGGCAATGGAATACTTCAATGAATTTACGACTGCGTTCAAGGAATTTAAAGAGATTATAACAAACTTGGGTGACGCCGCTCTTATACTGAAGTGCTTAAAGGGCTCCGATAGTGGGTATAAACAACTGAATGACCGTTATCAAACGATCGCTTTAATATGAAACGGCACATTCAATTGCTCATTAATATGCCATAAATGAAGCAAGATAGTCATCAGTCCTTGTGCCACCCCATCGATGCAGTTGTGATACATTACGCTTCTTTGCATAAACTTGGCCGTCCAATTGAACATGTAAGGGATTCAAACATTCATCCAAAACCCAAAAGGGTAACCTGTTCAAATTACAGACATCAATTGTGACCTGTGCAAAGGTGGACATCTAATCTACTAAAATCTACAAATGCGAAAAGTGTATTATCTTCAGTACTGAAGAATTATATTGATCGCTGGTACTAATACATACAGGATCTAAAATTGTTATCTACAATTAATGTACTCCGACACATACACACCGACATTGAACTACATGGTTTCTCGGATGCCAGCGAGCAAACTTATGGAGCATGCATATGCATTATTACCATTGAGGATTTTCGACGAGTCACACTCCAAAATCACAACTTGCTGGAATTATGTGGGACACTACTATTGGCAAAATTAGGTAAACGTGTGTGTGAAACGCTGAGTAGATTCAATTTTCGTAGATTTTACTAAACTCTACCATCACATTGTCATGGTTAAAATCCGATTCTAGACACATAAAAGCATTTTATGCAAACAGAGTAGGAAAAATTAATACACTGATGATTGGTTTCATGTGTCAACCAAGGATAACCCAGCCGAAATCATCACAGGTGGATCTGATGCGATCGTCCTCAAGTAGAGCAACCTATGGTGGTCCGAACCGTCATTTATAGTTAAATCATCTCCTGTGAATGATACTGACTGAAGATTTTTCAGTTGTAGTGTAAATGATTTCCAAGCGGTATGGATATGATCAGCTATAATTTCGTCCCACTCAAGCTTATGTTGTCGCAAATTTTAGATTATAATTTTTGGCATAACAATAACAAGATTAATTAAACCTAACGAGTTTAAAAATTTAGAAATGTGTGATAAAATTTAACGTTTAGTTATTTCATTAGAATCAAATTTCAGGACGTTATATTGAAAGATATTATCGCGCGGACCTAATAGTAAACCCAGTCTTTTAGAAAAACTAAAACAACATGTTCAAACACAAAATCCGGAAAATACTCTAAAATTGTAATTAAGTAATTCAATAACCTTGTCACGTGATGAATTCATCTTCTGAATTTGCACCAGTAAGAAGGTCTTCCACACAATCACTTTTGGCAATTGCAGATGCTAACCAAAAATTACCAGGCTCTTCATCAGTTAATTGATAAACAAAACGCGTGCTTTCTTCCATACGTTACCATCTGCAACTGAAATGTTTTCAAGGGTTCTTTTCGTTGAAACGCCATAAAATTTGTTGAAAACTTTAGACCTCTGATGAAATAATTATTTTCCTGTATATTTTTTAAATATCGGCTGCTAACACGTACTTATACCTATATACGGAATCTAAACAAAATTGTTAATTAGTCATCCTGTAAAATTGGGCTTTTCATTATGATGACATTAACTATATGATTTTTTTTAAATTTTGATTTAAAATTTTTGTTTTGTTTTGAATTTACTTCTAAATCACGGGGAAAATAATGTTTTGCATCGGCAGAAGAAGGGGTTGTTAATGTTAACTGAATCCGAAAGGGCATCACATGAGAGAAATAAAAAGCGTTGCAGAACTGCAACACTGTGCAGTTAAGGGTTACGAGAGACTACTCTTTGCGTAAGGCAACATAGTTTAGTACTAACTTGGGAAATTATTATTTTCTAAAGAAAAAAATCGTACGAGCTATTTATTTAGGATCGCCCAAATGTTACATATTGTTTTAAATGGCAATTTTGCATCAAATCTACCCTTAATCTTAGAAACAATTTTAACAAAGTAGTGTTCGTATAACCGCCTTTCGGAGCTTCATGAATGATTTCTTTTAATTCTTTCCAGTTCCCAAAATTTGGATAAATCAAAATCTAAATTATTTTTACGATTAGGAAAATATTTTTTTAATTATTTTTACAATTTGATGGAATACTTTCTTGAGAAAGAATTCTTTAAAGTTAAAGTTAAAATTTTAATTGAAATTACTCCCGATTTCTTAATTCAGTTATCCAGTTTATTTTGGAATTAGTCTTCATCGCTCTGAATTATTAAAATAAACACAACTCCTGGTCTTTAATGTTTTCTATTCTCTGAGCGAATATACTAACTAACAATACACATATTTACAATATTCAACTTTCGCCCACGAGCTGGAGGTTTGTTCAGGTGATTTCATCGGTAATATTTTTAAAATGGATGGCGACAATTAAACAAAGATGTAAGGTAAAATAGAGAATAAAAGAAATACTGACAAGGCAACAATTTCGAAATTTTCAAGATTAACATAGATTCCTTCTTAAATTCTTAAATTGCATTGAAACAACTACTTCCTTGGCTAGTACCTCAACAGATATTGAATTATACAAAAGTAATTTGCATGTCATAAATAGCACAGCTATCAAAGCAACACTAGTTTGAATGTATTTATTTCTGCCACATGAACTTAAAAATTAAATATATGTGAGAAATTATGAGAAAGAAATTAATTTACGCTGATTTAATTGTGATAAACTAGCAAAAACAATTAAATAATCTAATAATCAAGTTCGATCTCATCAGTACAGTTATCTTCACTTATTTTTAGTATTTTTTTTAAATCTATTGCCAATTTTACGTCTTTAAATTCGTAATTCACTTAAAATAATAAAAGTGGGGCTGAAAGACCACCGGTCGATAGCAGAAAATTGAATATACTAGAATTTATTTTATTTTAACCATTACATTTATTATATTTTATTTTTTTCTGTGAATAAAGATGTTTAGTAGTAGTAATAAAAGTTTTGAATGTATGCAACCATGATTAATTTTATTAACACATTAAAAATTATTATTCTTATGAATTAAAATGGAGATTCGGAATTTTAGATGTTTAACATTAGGTGGTTGAAACAATTCCTTGATTATCTTTATTGTTCGCTGCAGATATGGCCCACGTGGGTTTATTGCTTCCGCAGGAAAACATGCATTAAATGCTGACACCACGCCTGGCATACAACGTTGTTGGGTTTTGGGCCATAGCATATATTAAGTATATTAATGAGAAAAATTAATTTCTCCGAGCATTACTGTACCTTTATCTCACAACAATTATGCAAGAACTAATAGCTAATAATTAAAACAACTATTCTTCGTACTAAAGCAATTGCAATCAGTACAAAGTAACTTTTTTGTGTTCTTATCGTTTTCTAAACGCGTCATCGAAGTTATTATATAATGGCAATCATACACGTGTTTCGGTGTACCACAGCTTGTCAGTACATAATTGAGTGCGTCTTTCCAATTGAAACGTCCACACGAGAATGAATTGATTTCAATAAAATCAAGTCATCGCCGTATTTATTTTCGATGGAAAAACGATATCAGCACAGGCAAAAAGTCTCCTCTCGGCATTTCAAGGTGTAAATTGAACAAAATATAAATTTACCAATGCAGAATTATTGAAATTGGAAGAATTAAAAATGTATTATTGCTTTAACTAACTAGGTCTTTCGTTAACGTTTAGATCTATACATAATTGAAATAATTTGTACGTATTTTACGTCTTGCGAGCGTAAAATAAATTTTTAAAAAATATTTACTTAATTACGAAGAGTTTTATTCAATACTGGTTTTAAGAAATTACAAGTACTTATAATTAACAACTGAACCGAATGAAAGCGTATAACGAAGTCTCTGCGTTTTTCCTAAGACACGTTTATATATCACTGATAAGGGTCGCGCCACTCCTCTGGAATGCGCGTCCATCCGGTGCTAATCATCTTCTGCGTGGGCGTCGCGGCAACGTGCGCGACGAACACTACTTCTCGCACGTTTGATTAAGATTAAAATACAATGTAACATAATAAAATAATAACTAATAAATCTAACTTATAAATATAATTGCAGTACTAGGACCTAACACCTCCCCCATTAAGATTTTTTATAATATGAAATATTACAAAAAATTACAAAAAGAATTACAGAAATTACAAAATTATAGTCTTTTGGGTGTTTTTCTAGTACTGGAAAGGGGTACACAAGGTGTTTGAAATATTATTTCTTCATCCTGTACGTTGTAATTTACATTTGAACGTAAGGATGGTCTTTTTGTCACGTTCGATTTTACGTTACAATAGTTAAATACTTGAGTGCAACATGATCGTGGATCGTGTCCATCGTCAGATGAGGAATTATTAAAGTATGCAAATAATTAGTATATAAGTAAGGGCACTCCAATGTCTTTTTATAAAAGGTTCGTTTATCATTTTGTTTAAATTTTGATCATATTTTTTAATTTTTCAACTGCAATATTTAATTCGTCTAAATTAAGGTGATTAATTTTAATTGGTTTTAAAATAGGTAAACTTTCTTTTTCTGGCAAATGCTCACAACAGTCATATTGAATATCCGGAATTATTAATTGTGAATAAATTGTATTATTTGGTTCTGGACTCGCATAAACTCTAGTTATGCCTATAAATGCATTACATTTAGAATTTAAAGTTAATAATGAATTTTCACTTACTAGTTTGGTTTCAGAATTTAAACCAGGGCAAATTGTTGTTACTGGTTATTGTTTTGAAATGGTTAAGAGCCATTTGTTATTTGCTAATTTTTGAACATTATAATCTTAAATTTGGGTTACTATTTTATTACAATTTTCCGTTATCTTAGCTTCCATTAAAACGGATACGTCGCAAGGCGAGTCCGCGGATAAAGTTTTAGGTAGTTGATTGTAGCACATATGAATTTCGTTTCTTATAATTTTACTGCACTGCACTTTTTCATCAATTGTAATGTATTGTTTACTGTCCCTAGATATTGCAACATATTTAAAATTCGGAATAAGTACATGAAATAGATTTGTTCTGTTATCCTTTGTAGGAGCTACAAATACATGGTAATAGTCGTACTCATAACTTTCAATCAAGGGAATATGTAAAATAAAAATAATTCTTTCGTTAGTTTGAAACGCTTCGATCGTTATTAAAGACAGTAACTGTGATAAATGTTCATGGTTTGGACTGAAAGCTAAATTTCCATGTGATAATTTGGAGGGTATTTTCATCATTTATTAATATATCGGGATCAATAACTGAAGGGTGCAAAATTTTAAGTCTTGCAAAAGTTATACTTTTTATAATGTTGTCTAGTTCATTTAATAATATTGTGTTTGTTTGCACGATTTGTTCTACCATTGAGAGGGCTTTAATTTGTAATTCGTAAAATTGTTTAGTATTTTGATTTTCAATTAATTGTTCTTGGATTATTTTTAAATTATTATTAAAAGTTATTTCATCTAAGTTTAATTTACTTAATGTCATATTGAAGTTTTTAATAGTTTCTGAAACTATTTGAATTTGGTCTTTCATCAAAAATTGTAAATCTTTATCATCCTTTTCTAATCTGTCAATACATTCGTTATAAAATTCGCCATCAGAGGCGTCTAAATTACCGGTGATTACTTTCCATAATGATCCGATGCCGTTTATTAAACCGCGTTTTAATCGATTAGGAACGGTTAAAGTGATTTCATTTATTTTCTCTTTAATTTCTTCATTAATTGTATTGAGTAATGATAATTGCGCCAGAAATGGTATTTTAAAAGAGGGATTAATGTTTTCCTTACTTAACATCTTTTCTAAAAATAGTCTAGCATTAACACTTTGATGAAATGAATTTCTAAGTAATGTAATATTTTCATAGGTAATGATTTTCCAATTTTCATTAGATATTTTGGCTATACCTTCCTTTTGATAGAAGATACCCGCCGAAGTTTTTATGGGTACTATTGCCGCTCTGGGTCCGAGGATAACCCTGGAACAATAGAAGCTAATTTGAGTCGGTCAAAGTTTACGTTTGAACTTTTATTAGCAGTTAATTGAATCTCTGCAGTATTTTTACTTTTAAAGATATTACTTTGTATGGACCATTATATTTATTTTTTATTTTATTACCGATTTGAGATTCCTTTACATACACATAATCTCCTACTTTATATTGTGTTTTATTATCATTAACGTGTTTGTCAAATCTTTGTTTTGCTTTTTCTTTTGAGTTTTCAATATTTTTCTTTACATTATCGAAAATGTAATTGCTTGCATTTTTAATATCGTTAATATAATTAGTTTGAAGTTCGTCTTCGCTATACAATTGTTCGTTTTCGAAATCTCGAATATGTCCGAAAATAATTTCTTATGGTGTATATTTTGTTGAAGTTGATTTACTTTTATTATAAGATGTTATGCAATATGGTAGTCCTTTGATAATAGAGTGATTAGGATATTCTAAGTGATAGCTCCTTAAAGAGTCTAGCAACGTGGAATGAAATCTCTCTACGACTCCATTTCATTGTGGGTGCGCAACGGCAGTATAAGTTAATCTAAAATTATATAATTTTGCTAAATCTTTCATATAATGATTACTAAATTGAGCGCAAACATCTGAATGTATTCGTTTTGGTGTAGGAAAATGCTGGAAGTATAGCAATAATCCGTCAATTACAGATATTGCTTGTTTGTTGGGTATCGGATAGGCTTGTGCAAATTTTGAAAAATTATCGACTATAGTCAGTACAGTATTTTTTCTATTAATTTCTAATAGATCAATATTTATATAATAAATGTAAAAATACGAAAACATTTCGTGAATCTACAACAGTGAGTCTTACTAAGACTACAAAACAAATTAATTTGAAACAACTACTTCTCTGGCTACTACCTCGACAGACGTTGAATAAAACAAAGTTAATTTGCGTGTTACGAATAGTAGAACTATCAAAGCAACACTATTTATTCAATATTTATATGTTCAAAAGGCTTGTCATGTGTTTCGGTTATTACCAAGGGATAATCTTGATTTTGACGATTAGCTTTCGCTTTATTACATATATCACAAGCTTCAATGAATGATTCTATTTCGCTTTTTAAATTAGGCCAACTATAACGATCTCGACTGCGTCTGAAGGTTTCATTAATGCCTTTGTGCACAGACGTTTTACTACTCTGATAATTTTCGATAATTTGTAACCTCTCATCTTCTGGAGGTGTTACAACAACATTATGACAAACTGTAAACGTACTTTCGTTTCCTTTAAAAATTAAACAGAGGTAAGTGTTTAATAGAATTAATATAATAATCATTTGGGGGTAAATCGTCCTTTATATAATAAAATATTCTAAAACAATCTTTTAGACTAAGCGATTCTAGTTTGAAGGTGGGTAATTGGATTATATAATATTTTCGATTTTTCATTTTTATACTTTGTTTTACAGCTAATAATTCATTTAAATTTAAGTATTGGTTTTCAGGATCCGGACATGTGTCCTGAATTATATTTTTTATTAGTTCATTATTTTGATCTTCGATCTTCGGTACTGTTACTATAATATTATTATGATTCTGAAATAATATATTATCATTACTTTGTCTTATTATTGAAAAATCTATTAATGAATCCTTTTTTCGTAAAGCGATAAATTTATCAAATTCTTTTTCCATCTCGTTTTGAGGTTATTCAGTTTCTGAAGCGGTGTCCGTTTCAGTATTACTTGTTAAAGCATTTACGTTCATTGCGGTATTTTCAATATGATAAATCTGAATGATTATGTGTAATCCTTTAAAAATGTAATTTATGATTTTTCTCATTTCTGCATAGTTTGATTTATCTAAGCCACAACTTAATCTTGGCATAGCAAGTTGATTTATATTATTATTTATGCAAAATGTTCTAAGATTTATTAATGTATTGAATAGGTCTTGGTAAGAATGTTTTTCATAAAAATGATTTTTTACAATTAAGTATATTATATACCTTGAGTTTTCTTTTAAATAACATAGAAAATGTAAGGATGGGCTTTGTGATTTTAATTCGTCTATTTTACCAAATTTATTTTTAAACTTTACAGCTATTCCCTTACTCATTTCTAAATCAGCACTAACGAGCGTATAATAATTTTTTTTTAAATATTTACTTAATTACGAAGAGTTTTATTCAATACTCGTTTTAAGAAATTACAACAGGAACTTATAATTAACAATTGAACCGAATGAAAGCGTATAACGAAGTCTCTACGTTTTTCCTAAGACACGTTTATATATCACTGATAAGGGACGTGCCACTTCTCTGGAATGCGCGTCCATCCGGTGCTAATCATCTTTTGCGTGGGCGTCGCGGCAACGTGCGCGACGAACACTACTTTTCGCACGTATGATTAAGAATAAAATACAATGTAACATAATAAAATAATAATTAATAAATCTAACTTATAATTATAATTGCAGTACTGGGACCTAATATGTATATCCTATCAAGATAGAAAATAAACTGTGCCAACTCGTTCCATCGCAGCTGGGATAAAAAAAACGAATAGACTAAAAGTGATAGATAATAATTCATTTATTTACGGCATACATCTTTAATATTGTGGCCAAAATACGTGACAAAAAGTTTCACTTTGGGGATATAAGGGGGTCTATTAGGGTTACTTTTTAAAATTAATTTCATAATATACAGGGTGTCCCAAAACCCTAAAAGTATTAACGTTGTGTTTTTTTAAATTGAATCCGTTGTATTTTATTGTACTTTTGGATTCTTTGATAAAAATAAGTGTGTGTTTTAATAATGTTTTTAATAGCTAAACCTTAAGAAATATTTACACATACTTAAGAAATATTTAAGTTATGTATGCTAAATTTACAGTGAAATGTAACAATAGATTATATTTTATTTCCAAAGTGTAATAAAGTTGCTTATAATCATTCATTTATTTATATTTATTTATACAGGGTGAACAAAATTAAAAAAACAGACAAATGAGAATTGTAAGTGTCTATAACATCATTTATTTAAACGAAACACAATATTTTTTAACTTACCGGCAAATTAACTTTTTAATTACCTATCAAATGGTACTTATATCTTTAGTTTTAAGTCTTCGCGTTTTATCAGAAAACGCTAAAACATCGTGTATTGCACCATACGGTGTTTTTTTAATAGAAGTTCTAATGTATTTATTTACTTAGAAAAGTCAGATAATTTACAATTATAATAATAATAATAAAGAATATGATTACAAGTGTTCAAAAACTTCCTACTTCTAATTTATTATACAATAATTGTAACAATAATAACATACCAATGATAACAAAATATTTACACCAAATGTTCGAAATGCCGATCGTTCAATTCTACACACTTACATATTCTTTTTTGAAAACATTTGCGGGGTTATAGTTTTAAAAGCGTGTCTTATGCAAATTTTTGTATCGTGTGGTGTTGCAGGAGGCCTATTGTACACAATTCCTTTTATGTAGCCCCATAAAAAGAAATCTGGTGAAGTTAGGTCCGGGGATCTGGGAGGTCAATTTTGAAATCCGTTCCTTCCAATCCACCTATTTTGAAAGTCTGTGATTGAAACATGCCGAACCAAGCGATGATAATGAGGCGGAGCTCCATCCAATTGAAGCCATAGGTTTCTTCTGATTTTTAAAAGACTTCTTCTAATAACACAGGAAATTCGTATAAAAGAAAATTGAGATACAACATACCATTTAGAGATCATTCAAAAAAAATAGGGCCCTATTACATTTAGGCCCAATATTCCGCCCCACACATTAATAGACCACATATTTTGATTTCTCCTGACTCACTCTGTATTCATGCGGATTCGTATCATAATAATAATGGAGGTTGTGTCTAACCATTGTTATGAAAAGTGCATTCATCACTACATAACACATTATCAAAAAGTTTTCATTTTCTGCCAGTTTATCTAACACCCACATACAAAATTCAATTCGATTATCAAAATCATTTCCATAAATTTCTTGGCAAAGCTGGATTATTTATGGATGAAATATTTTTTTTAAGAATTCTTGAAATACTTAACTTATGTTAGTATATTAGGTGGAGAGTAACACTTGTTTTGTTCCATAATGTTTTTATTTTCAGTTGCCTGACACGTGTTTCGGTCTTCACAGACCATTATCAAAGTTTAACTTTAATTTTGACTAATACTGTACACACTGTACACTGTATTACAGTAAAAATATTTTCTTCACCTCCAGTGACAGAAAAACAGCTGACTTAGGATGATTTCTTTCAGGAAACCTTTGAATATACACTCGAGAAGGTAAGAAACAATTTTGATGACATGTCAATACGCCCTTCTTTTGAGTAAATCTTCATTTTTTGCTTAGAAATACAACGATGACGTTCAAACAATAACGATTACTAACGATCTATCTTAATACAAAAACGCAAAATAACACAACAATAACAAAAGACTTTTCAAACTAAAGTGACAGAGTAAACTAGTTACATTAATTTTTTTATTTAAAAAATACTAAAATAAACAATAATAATAATACATATATTTATTGACAAATTTTGCACATATTCACAATAAAATGATAAACAAATGAATGAGGTGCTAGTTTATTAAGTTGTCAAAAGGCTATCGACCAGAGGTATTTCTGTCTTGTTATTCCAGTCATATGGTATTAGTCGCTAATGCGTAGATGGATGAAATGAAATCAAATATGGTTGAATTAGGCTTTTTTTAATTTAGGGTTAATACTAGGGTTTCTAGGGAGAAAATATAAGGATAATATTTGGAAGTTAAAAGTATTTTTGGAGAATTTTTCTGATAGAAATCAAAGGCCTTCTTGGATGAGAATAACTAAAGTACTATCACAGAGGAGCTGGTTAGAAGGATTGTGTAAAGGATTTATAGGATGCAGGAGTTTTTTTCTTGTGGGAGGTTGTATTGCTAGGAATGAAATAGAGGGCACAACCATAGTCAAGTAAAGGGCGACAAATCATTTTATATATTTTTACTGCTGTTTTAGTAGTAATACCATTTAATAACAATTAATTTTATTGAGCCGTTTTGCAATCCAATATTGAAGAGAGTCAATAAGCTCTTGGAGGTATTGGGATTTTAGTAGTATGGGTGCATGTGTGATTAGGGCAGTATTATCTGCAAATTGTAGGAGGTATGTGGATGGATTAAAGTAGAGATGATCATTGTTATAGACATTAACGCAAAAAATATTGTATAACAGGTGTGAGAAAGGAAAGTCCTTGTTCGGGGTTAAAGGAAGAAGAGAATGAGTTATGGATTTTGACTTTAAGGGATATATTACAAAGGAATTGTTTAATAGTGAAAATGATATGTGGAAGGATATTTAAATGAATTAATGGATTAATAGAATAGGTTAAACCATGTATGGTCATTTAATTCATTCCCAATAATCAGCACACGTGTAATTGAATTAATAGAGCTTGAAAGTGTTCTATGAGTGTTAAAATGAAATATAAAACGAGAAAACGTACTTTTGCATGGTATGGTATGCGGATAGAACAATAAACAGAGGACAATATTTTTTTTGCACTTAGATAACGGCATTGAGGAACATTTTGATACGTTTAAGAATAAACGAGTATTGTCACACCAGTCATTCAAACAGGTTAGATCTGCCTCAACATCAAGACAATCATTTTAATTGCGTATTACTTTAAATAACTTTAAATCATCGGCAAACAGCAAAAATTACAATATAAAGAAAATCGGTCCATAATGGAACCCCTGAGGAACACAGGACTTTAATTGGTTTAGAAATATAATTTAGAATTTTTACAAAGTGTGCACGATTATTTAGATAGAAGGAAAACCAACGTACCATATTTTAAGAAAAACCTATTCAACATAACTTATTTAATAATAAAGAAATATCAATTCAATCAAACTTTCGCGAAATCGGTGTATATGGTATCGATTTGATCGAATTGTTTATATTTCATAAAATTTTATACAGTGGAACAACCATCGTTTACAAATCCATGCTGCTTACTAGGCATAATCTGTTTCGAAAACTAAGTACAAGTGGTTATTAATTTATCGAATATTTTGGGTATGGATGATTGTATACAAACGTCTTCTGAGCAAGGTTACTTTAGCCAGATTTAATAATTGGAAAAATAAAACTATCCTTCCACATTGTTGGCACAATAATAACAAAGAATGAGTGATTTACTAAAAATATTATGAATTTGGCGACAAAGATAATAAATAAAATTTTGTAAAAAAAAAGTTGATATTTTATCAGTACCATAAGAATGGGTTTGAAACTGTACTTTGTTAATATCACACAGTGAATTTAGTCAGTGAGTATAGTTTTAACCTTTACCAGGCCATTACCAAACTTACAGTAAATTACAAATTAAACGACGATATTTATACAGGATGGTTTAAAAGTGGTATACAGAGAAAACGTAATAAAATCTACATAATAGCTTTAAAAATGGATCAGTATATTAAATCAGTCTGATCGTTAATTAAGAGGTTTACCGGATTATGTTTGGCTTTATAAATTTCTAGGCATTCAAGTAGGTCAAGTTTCGGACCTTTTTCGGCAAAAATATCTTTATAGGATTCATATATGGGATGTGATTAGTTTGTTTTTTATTATAAAAGGAGCTGATATGTTCTTTGAATCGAATGTCAAAATTTCTTCCAGACTGCTCAATATAAATATATTTGCACGATCCACATTTAGATATCCCATAGTACAACAGAGTACTAAATTTGAATTTTTTATATTTGTGATATTGTCTATTATATTTGTAGAATAACCATTATTATTTGCCAACATTGTTATTATGTTTATTTCATTATTAAAACATGAAGCAGATAAGGGAAAGGATAATGTACGATAAATAATTGGAATTCATGTCAAAATACACGATTCAAAAAACACCTTGCACACGCCAATCATCTAAATTACGAAAAATCTGCAGTGGCTAACCATTTACTTGAAACTGGTCATAAAATAACATTCAATAATATAAAATTATTAAAACATTCATCAAATTGTCAGTTAAACATGCTAGAAGCCATTGAAATGAAAAAAAAACATGAAAGTTGTAACATTTGTTGCTTTCGCGTTGTGTTACTTGTGAGGTAACTGTTTGTAACGACTGGAATCTTGTGTTGTTGTCGAATAAAATATTAACTTTTTCTAACTTGTATATTGATAATAAAACCTAATGCTTACACAGCTAAATTCTTACTGAGTAGAAAATTGTGAAACATATTTACAGGAAAACTATAAAAGAGTGGGGCTGCAAAAGAGGGGTGAAATTTCATATTTCCCTTCGGAGGATGCACATGTGTGTTAGTCTCAAGGACAAATCGTTCCTTTTTCTCAGTAATTCGGGCAAATGCAACTTGCAGGCGCATACTAATAATAATAATATGTATTTAACGGAAACTCCTTTATACATAAAATAGTAGTGGTGTGAAAATATAAATAATAAATTAAACTAAAAATAAACAAATAATTAAATAAATTGTGCAGCATTATTTCTGGATGTCCAGAAAGCATTTGATTCTGTCTGGCACCAAGGCTTATTGTATAAATGTCACCTCCTAAATATCCCTCGTCATATCATTTTTATCATTAAACAATTCCTCTCTAATAACAAGAACTCCCTCGAGGCTCTCCCCTTTCACCTTTATTATACAACATTTTTAGCTCCGACATCTATAATCCTGATCATCTCTATTTCAATCCTTCCAAATATCTCCTGCAATTTGCAGATGATACTGCCTTAATTACCCATGCTCCCACGTTACCAAAAGCCCTCCATTTCCTTCAAGAGCTTATTGACTCCCTCCAACACTGGTTTGCAAAATGGCATATTAAAATTAATCCCCACAAATCACAGCTCCTAATTCCATACCATCGCACCAATAATTCCCCTTACAATGTTTCAATTTCCCAAACTATTATCCCTCCTTTAACTTCCGGTAAATACCTAGGCATAACCATAGACTCCAAAATCAATTTTAAAAAGCACACAGCTATAATTAAAAGCCAAATAACATCTAGGGCAAAATATTTTAGATGCTTAACATACAGAAATGATGGTATTACTATCAAAACAGCAGTCAAAATATATAAGATGATTTGTCGCCCATTATTGTACTATGGTTGTGCCCTCTATCCCAATCCCAACAATCCAACCTCCACAATATCGAAGTTAGCGAGCGAGCATCCCTCCGTACCCTAACAAAACTCCGTCATCCTCTTAATCCCTTACACAATCCTTCTAACCAGCTCCTCTATGCTACCACTTTAGTTATCCCCATCCTAGAACGTCTTCGATTCCTCTCAGAAAAATTCTCCAAAAATCCTTTCAACTTTCACATATTATCCTTATATTGTATTCCTAGAAATCCTAGTGTAAACCCCAAATTTAAAAATCCTAATTCAACCATATTTGATTTCATCTCATCGTTTCATCCACCTACGCATTAACGACTGACGCCATATGACTGGACAGCACAAGGCAGAAAGACCTCTGGTCGATAGCCTTTTGACGAACTAAGTCACTAACACATCATCCATTATTTATTATTTAAATGTAAATATGTATAGTTTGTCAATAAAAATGTATTATTATTATAAATAAATTGTACTTACAACCCAGTTATGCTCAAGGTTTAATGAATTAAATAGTAAAAACAAGAATAAAAAATATTGCTAATAATTTAAATGCCTCACTATGACTAAAATTAAATAAAACTAAAAATAAACATTAAATATTAACAAACGGATAAATATATAAAACATAAATACGAATAAAATAAATACAACAAAATAGAATAAAATATGAGGTTAAAAATTAAAACAAAGCAAATAATAGTAATAAAATCAATAAAACGGAGAAGTAAAAAATAAATACATTATAAATATAATAAAACAGATAAAATAAATAACACGAATAGTAGAAGTAGATGATTAAAGGCAATACAAATAAATTAAAAATAAATATAATAAATAACACGAATATTAAAACTTCAATAAAAGCGATAATAAATTAATTAAAAATAAATACAATAACACAGATATAATAAATAATACGGATATTAAAAGGTGATAAAAAGCAACAAATAAATAAATAATAATTATGATAAAATTTAACAAATTAAAAGCTAAATAGTAACCACATATAAAAATTAAGGAAAATTAATGACATCAGTTAATCTAATACGACTTAATCTGTTTTTAAATTGAGCAAATGTTGGTGCAAATAACACAAAATTAATATTATCGTATAATATATTTGCAAAGCGAGCCGATCAATTGAATTGTACATACCATACTTGGTTGGGTGAAAATTCAGACGAAATAGGGATCTAAGTCTAGAATTTGGGCCACGTGGAACATGAAAGTCTAACTTTTCAACAAACCTACTACTATTAATAAGTCCATTGACCAGCGTACACAGAAAAGACATGTCAAGAAAAATCCTTCTTTCTGCCAGTGACTTAAGGTGTAGTAAATTTAGCATCCCGCTGTGACTAAAATTTTCAAAGTTATTATTATTCCGCATTCTAAAATAAATCAACTTGAGAAATGTGCCTTGTAACCTTTCAATGTTTTGACTGCCGTGATGTTAAAAGGTGACCACACAGGGGATGCGTATTCAAGGTGAGGTCTTACCAGTGATATGTATAAAGCTTTTACTGTAGCAACTTTAAAGTCTCTCGAAAACCGGCTAACGAACCTCAAGATTTTCAACGCTTTATTGTATATATTAGAAATATGATTCGAGAAATTATGTTTAGATGTCAGGACCACTCCCAAATCTTTAACATAAATTAAGAAATATAAGCATTGTCCGTATTTGACCATTGGGGGTTTGGAAATCTTTCATTAGGTCTGGAGACAGGAATTTTTATGGGGAAAGAGATCCGTGTCTAATCCGAACATCTTGGCCTCTCCTGAAGGAATACTGTTTCTTCAGACTAATTGATGAAAAGTACAACTAAACGTGTTACAGCTTGTTTTAATTCCGTAGAAGCTGTTTTGATGGTAGCGTCCCTAGGGATTCCATCGTTTCCTGGATGTAGCTTCAGCACACGCTCCACTATCCACTTCAATGGAGGTAGATTTTTGTCCTTTGCCATGAGTTCTCCAACTTGCAGGTCCTTTGATTTTTTGGTTCATTTCGATCGCGGAAGTTGTGTTGGCAGGTAATCTTTGGCCCACCTTTTCCAGAAATATGGCTTCATAAACTGGATGTGTTGCGATCTTGACAATCTGCCCATGTTAAAATTCATCAAGTTCGGTTCCGGTATTCCTATAAGTGAATCTCCGACCAAGAAATACCCAGGAGTAAGATATGATGGATCATTAGGGTCGTTGGATAGGGAACAAAGCGGTTGGGAATTAAGGATGGCCACTATTTGAACAAATAAGGTTGTTAACTCTTCAAATGTTAAAATGCAGTTTCCCATGACTCGTTTTAAGAGAAATTTTATTTTTTTACTTCCCGCCTCCCAGAGTCCGCCAAAATGAGGCGATCTAGGAGGTATAAAATACCATTCTAATCCGCTTATTGCAAAAATGTTATTTAATTTATTCTTATTCAATTCTGATTTTAATAATTTATTGAGCTTCCTTAATTCCAATCTTGGAAGGGTTTGTGATTTTAATGGAGCGATGCGAGGTTTTGCACAAATTAAGTTAGTCATATACACATTATTTTTACGTGCATATATACACGTATCGTATGCAGATTCGCTCGCGTCCCAAAATCCATGCAGTTCAAATGTATCATTATTAAATTTAATTTTACGACCAAATTTTAAGTTATTTATTAAATCCAAGTTTTATCTAACCAATTTCCACTCTGTGTGTATATTTATAGGAACACTTTCATCCCAATGCAAATTAAGTTTCTGTAATTTTTGTATAATTAATTGAGCTGAAACTATTATAGGATTAACTAAACCTAACGGATCAAACAGGCTCCCAGTTTCTGAAAGGATTATTCTTTTCGTAATGCGTGTTTCGGTTGGTTTAATGACCGTAAAAGTAAAATAATTAAGTGCCGAATCCCACTGACAACCTAATATTTTCCGACTTATATTTATCCAGCCTAATTATACTATCATTTTTATCATGTGGAATGTTATTTAAAATCATTTCATTATTTGAATTTTATTTGTTCAGGTGGAAACCTGCACTGCCCACAATTTCTATAATATTATTACGGACATTAACCAACTCGGTAAGGCAATCACTCCCGGTGATTATTTCACAAGCCTGGGGATAGTTTTTGTTTTCAGTAGCTGCTAATTCGATTAAACAGCGTGTGGCGAGATAAGATGTAGACGTAGTTCCATATGTGATCGCCTTTAGTTCATAAACTGTTAACTTATCGTTGGGCTCAAAACGCCAACATATTTTTTGAAATTTAGCCGATTCGTCGTCTACTTTAAATTGCCGATACATTTTAGTAATATCCGCGGATAGGACGTATTCGTGAGATTGAAATCTAACTAAAATATTGAATAATTCATCTTGAACAACTGGCCCCTTGAGTAATACATCATTCAATGAATTCCCATCGAAAACAACCCGTAACTTGGTGGTAGCTCTTGAATCTTTTAATACGTGGTACGGTAAATAGTAACCTGATTTATCATCTGTACTTAAAGGTTTCATGTGCTCTAATTCCAGGTACTCTCGCATAAAATTAGAATATTTATTTTTCAATTCAGAATTTTTCGTTAACTTATTTTCTAAATTAAAAAATCGTTTTATTGATGTGTTGTACGATTGGCCTAGATTGACTTTACCATTAATAAACGGTAGGGCTACTGTGAAACGACCTGTTTCATCCCGAGTCATATTTTTAATAAAGTGATTTTCGCAATTTCTTTCTTGTGGATTTAGTGACTTACTTATATCATTTATATTTTTGATTCTCCAAAATTGCTCCAAATGAAAATTATCTATATTTGTTGAAAAATTGCATGTTCGAATTGCCCCTATAGCCTGACCTCCACTATAATTCACTCTAAATGAGTTTTCTGCAAGACGGGAGTCTACCTGCCCATTACAAAGCATTCTCCAAAATAAATCAGCGCCAATTATCATATCAATTGGTTTCGATGCATTAAATCGAGGGTCGGCCAAATTAATGTTTTTCGGTATTTTAATTAGATTTTTTCAAACGTTTTATGTGATAGTGAGTTTGTTATTTTAGGTATAAGTGGCACTTGAGACAGATTCGTTTACTCCACCAATTTCTACGTCAACCTTCTCCTTTTTTAAATTTAATTTAGCAGCAAAATTAGACGTAATAAAATTTAATTTAGGTATAATTATATAAGACACATCCGCGGAATATTGTTGAGATTTATTTGTTCAGTGGCATTTGAGACAGATTCGTTTACTCCACCAATTTTTACGTCAACCTTCTCCTTTTTTAAATTTAATTTAGCAGCAAAATTAGACGTAATAAAATTTAATTTAGGTATAATTATATAAGACACATCCGCGGAATACTGTTGAGATTTATTTGTTCAGTGGCATTTGAGACAGATTCGTTTACTCCACCAGTTGTTACGTCAACCTTCTCCTTTTTTTAAATTTAATTTAGCAGCACAATTAGACGTAATAAAATTTAATTGAGAACCGTTATCTAATAGAACTCTGCGCGGGTGTTTTTTCTGTGATGAATCGTATACATTAACTAATGCGGTCGATAACAAAACCTGCCCATCAATTCTGCAATAGGCTGACCTCGCTTTAATTGAAGTGCGAGGCTCGGATTTAGAAATATGTAATAAGTAATTATGCTTCTTTTTACATATAGAGCACGGGCGAGCATAACACTTATGGATTGCGTGAATGGCCGGACACAAACAACATATACAATAGTTAATTTGGTTAACTTTTGAAACCCTATCATTTACTGCCAAATTCAAAAATATTTCGCATTTAAAAATTTGATGAGGACCTCCACAAATTACACATTTTTTATCTATTTGATTAACGTGATTTACAGTTTTAATCTTGCTACTTTGCAATGGCTCGAATCTAGTGAATCGCATTTTTTATTTAAAAAATCAATTAATTCTGCGAGTGTAGGTAATTGTTCGCGATCGAGGGTTCTATCCCATTCCCGTTTCGTGTTCGAATCTAATTTGGAGGCATTAAAACCACCAGTATATCATCCCAACAAATCGACAGGTATTTTTAAGGCTCGTAATGCCCGAATACTGCGAATGGTGTCAATCATGTTCCTAAGTTCCGCACAGCTTTCTTTATTAATTGACAGAATTTCTAAAATAGCAATAATATGACTATGTACAAGTTTTCTTGCATTGTGGTAGCGATCAATAAGCGCGTCCCATGCTTCTTGATAGTTACTTTCAGATATACTTATACCAGTTAAAAGTTTCGCCTTCAAGTGCTGATTTTAAATAACGGTGCTTTTGTAAAGAACTAAGGTCACTGTTGTTGTGAATCATTGATTCAAAGGATTACCTGAATCCTAGCCATTCGAATAAATTCCCGGAAAATGTAGGTATATTAAGTTTAGGGAGTTTAATAGTTTCTGAATTTGAAGTTACAGAATGAGTTTTATGTTGAGGTTTTTTTAATAAACTTTTTAACAAAACTATTGTTGAATAATATAAAGTATCAAAGCCTTCCTCATCATTAGCCTCGTTTTCTTTTATATTTTAATTTTTGTAACCACTTACATAGAATGGATTATAAATATCTTGCACTTACCGTAATCGTTCTGACAAGTCAAAATAATCTAAATTTTCTTTATCCATTGCGGTAACTACATTTTTACATCGCGTAACTCTACCTCTAAGTGTACCATGCTCTTGGATTAATGATTTTAAATCCATTTTAAATTAAAATGCGTTAAGGTATTTCAATAATAAAAAATAAGCGGTTGTAAATGAGTAACAATTAATTGAAAAAGTTTAATTTAATCAAAGGCCAGGGCAAGGGTAGAGAATGGATTTGTCAGAGATTCACTCACCGTTTTCTCCAAAAAACAGCTTCCTATACCTTGATCTTGATCACGGCTTGGGCTGCGCTCAGAGGGTATTTAACCTCTTCAATTCCGGCAATGAACCAGGTCCTGGACAGCTCCGTAGCTGATGATCTCGGCAAACAACAAATTTCCGATCACGGGGGGTTGAATAACTTCTTCGTTATCCGGTTCTAAGGACCATGTAAAATTTAATGCTTTCGCGTTGTGCTACTTGTAAGGTAACTGTTTGTAATGACTGGAATCTTGTGTTGTCAAATAAAACAGTAACTTTTTCTAACTTTTATATTGATAATAAAACCTAACGCTTACAGAGCTAAATTCTTACTGGCTAGAAAATTGTGAAACATATTTACAGGAAAACAATAAAATAGTGGGGCTTCAGAAGAGGGGTGAAATTTCATATTTCCCCTCGGATGGTGCAGATGACATCTTCGGCAGCGTCAGGTACTGGCATCGAATGTGGTCCCGTTAGTCTTAAGGAAAAATCGTCCCTTTTTCTCAGTAATTTGGGCAAATGAAAACGTGCAGGCGCATAAATTAAGAAATATAAGCATTGTCCGTACTTGACCATTGGTGGTGTTTGGAAATCCTTCATTCGGTCTGGAGAAAGGAATTTTTTGGGGAAAAAATTCCGTGTCTAATCCGAACAAAAGTCAATTATTGAATTTTGATTTAAGTCCACTTCATAATACATTGTTAGATCTAATAGTAACACCTTAATTATGTGTTTTCCCTTAATCCCCTTTTTACGTGGTTATACCGCCACCCTTATTCTTTCTGTCCATCTCTTATTTACCGTTCTTTCCTTAAATTCATCTATACCGCCTAGTTGTATAATCCTCCAGTCTAAATATAGTCTAAAATGTTTGTTTTGTATTTAGTGCTAATCCATTGATAATGGTCACTTTTTGTTCGAAATATACATTTGGTAAATCAAATAAATAATGGTCACTTTTTGTTCGAAATATACATTTGGTAAATCAAATAAAATTGTGAAGAAAGGTTTTTAGTGCTTTATTCATCAAATTAATTGGAATTTTATCGTTTCTTTGTATGTTAGAGGGTTTACTGCATTTTATAGAATAAGGGAGTCTGTAATAGTGGGTTTTCTGTATATGTTAAATTCTAATTTAATATTTTATTTTGTTATTGAGAGGTCTAGAAAATAGGACTATACTTCTACTGTGAATTTGATATTTGGATGGAGGGAATTAATATACTTAAGGAATGTTTGAATTTGTGGTACTTTAAAAGTAGGCTAGTATGTCGTCAACGTACCTGTACCAGAATCTAATATGCTTTTTCCCTAAAGGTGATACAGGTGAATATTATTGTATAAAAAGTAATGTTGTTAAATTATCACGGCAGACGAACGTATCGTGCTTGATGATAAAATGTTGTGTAAACACTGAGTTTTGTTAAGATCCTGTATAACACAAGATTAATCTGTTGTGATCATCCTGAAGAAAGTGAGGTTACAAGCATAATCCTCCGCCAAGAAAACGAAGCCATTAAAATGCAAGTAGAAGTGTTAAATAAAATTATTAGAGAAATAAACGACAAAAACAACGTTTAAACAGGAAACATAAATTTGATTAAATTAAAAATTAAAACGATTGAAGATTTTAATTTAAACAAACCCGGAGGTGACATCTCTCTTAAGAAAGCTGAATAAAAATAATGTAATAATTGTAAAACATTATTTTTATACTTTTATATGAATATAGACGTTCTAAATGCTGTGACTTGTGTAAACAATGTATATGCACCAATAAATTATCTATCTATATTTAATAATTGTTTAAATATCGGATGTTGGGGTTGATATTATATTGTTCAAAAATGTTCTTAATTAGTATTAGATAATCGGGTAGTGAAATTTTTGAAAATATATAAGATACGTCGAACGAGACTAATTTAAATTTGTTTGGTATGTGGAAGTCTTTTAGTTTATTAATTAGTGAGATTGAGTTGTTAATGGAATTTGGGTAACAAAATGTGGTTGATGATTTGCAACAGATCGTTGAGTTTAATTGATACGTGTTGCATCGGAGAAGCTACATACGAGACTACGTTATTCGTTTCAAATGCTGTGCGAGTAGATGTGTTTATGTGTTCCGCTATAAACTAGTTCTTTTTTGGAAAGACCAAGTAATTTATTTAAAAATCATCATAAAAGAGACCGTCGAGGGAATTTTCAAATACGATGTATTCCTGTCTAATATCATCGAAACAATTTTTGTGAAAACTAATTCCGAACTCCACCACAAATTGAATACAAGAATATCATCGTTAGAAAAAAATAATGATTTATTAAAAAATCGCATCGATCAAATTGAACAAACGAATAAACGTAATAAAAATATTCGTATTCGGGGAATAATTGAGGAACCGGATGAAAATTTAAATGTTAAACTAAATGAGTTATTTTCGACCAAGTTATAAATAACGGAAGAAATAAAAATTCAACACTGCTACCGTTAGCAATAAGGGCCCAAAAATCATTATTGCTAATATGAATTCTATTGGATCGATTCGGGAATTTTTACAATGAACGATTTAACACCAACGAGATGTCAGTTATTAAAATCAGCTCGAGAGAAATTCGGTAGTAACAATGCGTGGTAATGGGAAGATTTTAATATCGTGTGCCGGAATAAAGGGAAAAAACATAAACAGGTTTATTCATAACAAGGAAGAATTAGATTAATGTCTGAAGGTTGGATCATAACTTTTGTTTTTTTTCTAATTTAAATCATGCATGTCTTCATAATTTTAACAACCAATTATACTGTTCTTAATGTTTTTCTTTTCTAGCGTCATGCATGCTTACATTGAAACCAATTGTATTACGTTTGTTTTAAGAGTTCAGTTTGCTTTGTTTTTGTTTCTTTGAATTGTTTAATTACGTTGATTAATTTTTGCGTAATTTTATATACCAATAGGCTACTTTACGTTTACTTAATTCTAAGCGGTTTACACTTTTAATACATTCTACATGTACTGAAAGTGTAAATTTTGTTTTTTTATAATTATAACTTCTTAATGAATAATATTAGTTTTTTTGTCACATTGATTGATGTCTTATGTATATTTTTATTTTATAGCAATCACAGAAACATGGCTTACTTCTGATTTTGATAATACCTCGTTTAAAATAGATGGCTACAGATACTTGCGTAAAGATAGGGACACTACCCGTGGTGGTAGAATTGGCATTTATATTAGAAACAATGTTCAGTTTGAAACAACACAAACGAATAGGTCTAAAACACTTATGGATAAAATGTAAATTGAATAAAGAAATATTCTGCATTGGCGTAATCTGCCTTCTGCCGAACACTAATTCTAGTACTTGGACAGAATGGATGATATTATTAGTGATCTATCTATCTATCTATGTCGCTTATAATAATTCTCTTATTAGTTCAATCAAAAGTAAATCGAATGTTGTCTTGATTAAATTCTACAATGAACAAATTCATGCTAATGTTGAAAATAAGCTAGTATTCAATCTAATTAAGATTAATGATGTAAGAAATATTATCTCACAATTGACATCAAATGCCCAATGTTCGGGTGGTATAACTATTAGGATCATTAGACTTTGCTGTCCGGATATTATTGCATTTTTAACCCATATTGTTACCGAATTTTTTGCACCATCTTATTTAATTTTTATTTATCAATAATTTTAACAGGTTAAGTGGAAGAGCAGCTTAGGTTGACAGCCAAGTGAACTTTGCCTGTGATTCAAGATATATATATATATATATATATATATATATATATATATATATATATATATATATATATATATATAAGTGACCTGGCGTCCACAATAGACATTTCTTTGTTATAATATAATTAATTTTATTATTTAAAAATATATTTTATTAATTAATGCGTAGTTAGGATGACATCACCCGCCAGATGTCAATATGCTTAGTTCGTAGTTTTAGTTTATATATAAATAGATTAGACGCATGTATTTAAGATTCAGATTCATTATTATATTAGTACTGTAACGTTTCACATTTATTCTCCGTATAATTAAGTTTTAAGTAATGTAATTAATTGTAAATTTCGGAAATAAACCTTTTTAAAAAACACAATTGTGAACCACGAAATTTAACTGGCGCAGTCGGTAGGATGTCATAAGGGCACAACTTTTGAGGGAATATCAAAATAGTGCACCGTCCGTCTTTACGGTTAAATTGGCATCGAACGAGTTCCACGTCGAAGCAGCACCAGAGGGTCCTCCGAACATCGAGGGACTAACACCCCGAGGGCAGCAGAACGAGGAACACCCCATCACCAGATCCAGGACCACTGAGGGCATATCAGGGCATGGACAGCGTGATCTTCGTTATTGAGTGGTAAGCATTGTTTTTTAGAGGTTTTTTCCATATTTTTGTTCGCGTGTAAAATTTTATGTACGCAAGTGATACATCTTCGGACCCAATTTCATCACAAATTCTCAATTCCCCAAACCGCATTCATTCTCCAGTAAATTTTGTACTCGACGACCTAATCAATAAATTAGATAATTTAGTAATTACCGAAAATTTAAAAATGGAAAATATTAATTATCAATTGCTAAAATTAAATGTCGAAACGATTCCTTATTTCGACGGGAGTAACGAACTCACGGAAATATTTATTTCAAGATGCGACGCAGTACTAGATCAATTTAGACCTTTAAATAACGAGTTGGTGAATACATATTTAATAAACGCGATAATAAGTAAACTTAAGGATCGTGCATTGATTGCCATAGGTTCGCGTATAGAATTAAACACATGGCCTGAAATTAGAAACCATTTAAGGCAAAGGTTTGGCGATCTGCGAAATTACGATTGTTTAGTTCAGGACTTAATTAATTTGAGACCTCATAAGAATGAAAAATATTTAGATTTCGGGGAACGTATACAAATTTTGCGAAGTAGACTATCCGCTAAAATTAATTTCTTATCGGCAGTGGAAATGCCGGACGCGACAAAGCGCATTCATCAACGTAGCTATGATGAGTTAGCATTAAAGACGTTCTTACGCGGAATTCGCGGCAACATACAAAATATTATCAGGTTACGTGACCCTGACACACTAGACCAGGCAATGAATTATTTGATAGAGGAAAATAATTTTCAGAGTACGCTTGATACGCCGAATGTATCAAATTTTAATCAAAATAATAATAAATTTAACAACCCAAATTATAATAAATTTAATAATCAAACTAGACCGCGTAATCTAAATTTTGGCAACAATAATTTTAATAATAATAATAATCGTTTCAATCAGTACCCTAGACCGCAAAATAACTTTATGAACCGGCCTAATAGTTTTCAATTTAAGCAACAACAACAACCACGGTTCCTTACTAACAGTCAAGTAAATAAAAATAACACACAGATTATTCCTTACTTCACTTGTTTATTAATTGTTAAATGTACATTTCGTTTACAAGGTGAACATTATCAATAACAAACTTTGTTATTGATAATGTTCACCTTGTGAACGAAATGTACATTTAACAATTAATAAACAAGTGAAGTAAGGAATAAACTGTGTGTTATTTTTATTTACAAAACACTTCACGTAAACTCGAACCAACAATATTAACAGTCAAGTGTTTGGGAGACCTCAAAACCCACCAAATCACAATTTTAACAGACCACAAAATTATAACAATTACAGTCAAAATTTTAATCGGAACTTTAATCCATTTAATACAAACTATAATCAGCCACCTGGACAGATTCCCCCGCGTTTACCAAATCCTATACCCATGTCAACTTCGACGATTTACACAAATAAACAAGAATTGCGTAATTTAGATGAGCCAACATGCTCTACAAATATTAGTACACGAAGTAACAGCGTCATTGACCAGAACGGGAAAAATGAAGATAATTTTTTAGTATAAGTCGCCTTGGCAAACCGTCTATAGAATTTTTAAGCATTAATAATAACTTTAGTAATTTACCTTTCATTGTAGACCCCGAAAAAAAATTAAAAGTTTTATTAGATTCCGGTAGTACGCGATCATTCATTAGTTCTCGCCTAGCAAAAAAATTAAACAAAAATTTATTTAAGGATGATCCTTTCGAAGTAACAAGTGCTCATGGCACGTCCCGCGGAACACACAGCGTTATTATTAACCTACAAAAATTATTTAAAAGTAACTTTGCTGTCCTGTTGGGCGTAGATAACATGACAAAAATTAATATCTGTTTAGATTTTAAAAGGAAATCAGTAGTAACCACTAACGTAGAAATACCATTTACATTTCGGAATGACCAAGGCATATCTAATGAAAATAATGATAAAAATAATAGTATTAGAATTAGTAATAATAATCTTAATGTTAATAATTATAGTATTCCTGTTACTCCGCCTGTCACTAAGCGAATATTAGTGCCCGCTCAGAGTCAACAGGTAATAGAAGTAGAAGTTTTAAATATTGAAAACGGTGAAGCCGTAATTCCTAGAACTGACGTTACGAATTTCTTAGTGCCTGAATGCGTCACTATAGTTAAAAATAATAGAGCTCTTTGTACTGTAGTTAATAAAACTGACATAGATAGGGAAGTTACATTAAAAAGACCTGTCGTGGTTACCCCCATCAGCGGATATGATGTGGTAACCCACGAACAGAATTATAATGAAAATAGTAATTTAAGTAAGAAAGATTTTAGGACAAATAATAATTTGAATATGATGAATACAAATAAATTTAAATTCGATTTCTCAAGTATTATAACTGATCATATGAATGATGAAGAAAAAGCTGTTATTAAAAAATTAATAAATAAGTATGCCGATATTTTTCATGTAAAAGGGAATCATTTAACGTTAACTAATAATATTAAACACAGGATAATTACGACCGATGAGGTTCCGGTCTATACTAAAACGTATCGCTACCCCGAAGTGCACAAAGCCGAGGTAAGCAAGCAAATTAATGAAATGTTGGAACAAAATATTATTAGGCCATCCTTTAGCCCATGGTCCTCTCCTATATGGATCGTTCCCAAAAAATTAGATGCTTCAGGTCAACGAAAATGGCGCGTTGTATTTGATTATAGGAAATTAAACGATAAAACTGTAGGTGACCGATACCCCCTTCCCAATATAAATGACTTGTTAGATAAATTAGGGAAATGCCAACATTTTACAACCCTAGATTTGGCATCAGGCTTCCACCAAATTGAGATTGACGAACGTGACGTCCCAAAAACTGCCTTTAATACAGAAAATGGTCACTATGAATTTTTAAGAATGCCATTTGGGCTTAAAAATGCCCCAGCTACTTTCAAGCGCGTCATGGACAATATTTTGAGGGGAATTCAAAACGAATACTGTCTCGTCTACATGGACGATATAATTATTTTTTCCACTAGCTTACAAGAACATATCGATAGATTAAACGAAGTTTTTAAAAGGTTAAGAGAGGCTAATTTCAAGGTTCGATTAGATAAATCGGAATTTCTTCGTAAAGAAGTAGCGTATCTCGGACATGTGATTACACCCGAAGGTGTCAGACCGAATCCAGACAAAATTATTGCCATTCAAAATTATCCCATCCCCAAAACGACAAAACAAATTAAAGGATTTCTCGGACTGTTAGGATATTACCGAAAGTTTATTAAAAATTTTGCAGACTAAACCGATGACGAAACGTCTAAAAAAGAATTCAGTTATTAATATTAATGATGCAGACTACCAAAATTCATTTAACTTGTGCAAGAACGTCCTGACTAACCAGCCATTACTCCAATATCCAGATTTTTCGAAACCCTTCTTGCTGACCACAGATGCTAGTACTCAAGCCCTTGGTGCCGTTTTATCACAGGGTAAAATTGGCACAGATTTACCAATCGCATATGCTAGTCGAACGTTAAACGATTCTGAAACGCGTTATTCTACTATTGAAAGAGAACTACTCGCTATTGTTTGGGCTGTCAAATATTTTAGACCATATCTATTTGGGCGTAAATTTACAATTATCACTGACCACAAACCACTTCAATGGTTAATGTCTATCAAAGAACCAAATTCAAAATTAGTTAGATGGAGGCTGAAATTGTCAGAATATGACTATGACATTGTTTATAAAAAGGGTACTTTAAACAAAAATGCTGACGCACTATCTAGGATCGAACTAAATGTTAATGAAGAATATGCCCAAAATTTAGAAGAATATTTGAAAAATTTTGATGAGATTGAAAATGATCAGTCATCAGTTATTGTAGAACCCCCGGAAACCATTCGTATAAATGAAATTGAAAATGATGGCGCTACAATTCATTCAAATTCGGAAAACCCTATTTTTGGTATACCAATATCAGATAAACCGGTCAACGTTGGTGATAACCAAATTATAATTACAGAGGTGGAACATTCATCATCTAAACCGAAAATTACTAATTTATTTAATAACAAAAAAAATGCGAATATATGTTCAATTTTCTAAAAGAAATTTTGTGAATGAAGTCATTAGTTTTGTAAAAGAATATATTGTTCCTAAAATAAATTATTATCTATACTTCAAAAGTCCTATTTACGAAAAATTTAGTAGCGTTCTCCAAAATTATTTTAAAAATTCAGAACTTAAAATGACTAAATGTAATAATTTGCTTACGGACGTTGAAAATAATAACGATATATTGGAAATTATCCAAAATTATCATGAGGGAAAAACAAATCATCGAGGCATAGACGAAACTGAATTAAAACTCAACGGATATATTATTGGCCAAGTATGAGGAAATCAATCCAAGAATATATTAATGATTGTGAAGTCTGTTTAGTTTCTAAATATGATCGCAATCCACTTAAATTAAAATTTAATCACACCCCAACAGCTATGAAACCATTTGAAATAATTCACATAGATTGTATTGCCCTTGAAGGTTCTAAATTCCTTACTATAATTGATTCATTTTCTAAATATATGCAACTTTACAAATTAAAAATTCTTAGTCCAGATATAATTAGGCCCCAAGATTTATTTAATGAACTAAAAAAGATTTCCGTCCACTATAATGAGGAATTGCCTTTCGACCTTAAATTAGAAAACATTTTAGATTTTGAATCCGCGATATCAGTCGATTGCAAAATCGAACAATCAAAAATCTATTATTTCCTATCCCTTCCTATTAATTATGAACATCCTTTTGATCTGTATAAAATATACCCTATACCGCTGAAATATAAGTCCGAATATGTAACTATAATTCATAATGTAAAAGTAATGCTAAAATCAAAAATTAACTCAAAAACATGGCCTCTAAGAGATATATGCTTGGGTATTAACAAGAAATTTCAATGCAACGATAACTTGCTCTTAAATTACCAGGCTGATTGTGAAACAGAGCTTTTGGTCAATGGAACCACCCAAAAATGCAAGTTTACAAAATTAGAAATCGAAAAAAATCATTTATAGAATATACCCAATACCAACCAATTCCTAGCCGTTTTTAAGAAAAAAGAAAAATTGAAGATCACCTGCCCTAATCAAGAAGAGACCCGTGACCTGGAGGGCATTTTCATCATTCAACCGAACAAATGCGACCTAGTCTTCCGGAACTATAAGGTGCCCCAAATGGAAACAACGTATGGAACCCCAGTGCTCGTGAGTGCTTCGACCCCAGAACTTAAAAACTATAATCTAAATAACTTTACACTACAATTGAAAAGACTTCAATTAGAAGACATCCCAGTGTATTCCCCGATACCCGATATAAATAATTCGGTGATACCCCTAAAACCCAGTGCATGGACACTAATACTTTATTCGTTCATAATAATTTGTGTAGTGACTTTGATTTACAGACGCTTAAGACGCAGAGGAGCAGCCACCCTTGTAAAAGATGATGATTCTCCTCCACAAGTGTGTCGAATCTAGGGGAAGAGGAGTGACCTGGCGTCCACAATAGACATTTCTTTGTTATAATATAATTAATTTTATTATTTAGAAATATATTTTATTAATTAATGCGTAGTTAGGATGACATCACCCGCCAGATGTCAATATGCTTAGTTCGTAGTTTTAGTTTATATATAAATAGATTAGACGCATGCATTTAAGATTCAGATTCATTATTATATTAGTACTGTAACGTTTCACATATCATTTATTCTCCGTATAATTAAGTTTTAAGTAATGTAATTAATTGTAAATTTCGGAAATAAACCTTTTTAAAAAACACAATTGTGAACCACGAAATTTAACTTATATATATAAAAGTTATGGCTTTAAGCATTCAATATATTATAAAAGGTAGTGTAGCAGTTATACTTTCAGTTACAACTTAAACATAGCCAAGTGATCCTTAATATCTGTTTCAATTGAGAATGTTTCCGACATAATTCTAAATAAAAAATAAACAAAAAAACAACACCATTAATGCAGAAAAAGCAATGACTACAGCAAGGAAGATCTGGCTGAAAGAAAAAAAACAACATTCTGGTTCTATAGAAGAGATACCCTTAAAATATAGATAAAAGTAGTACACACTGAACTTAATTATTTTCATCTACACCGAATCGAGTTTGATCTTTTGAACGATAAATTAAGAGGACGGGTAAATACCATAACCCACTGGAAAGCCACCCGGGAAACTACTCCAGAAATCCAAATTCCAAAAGAGTATGGCCAGTGTTCTATCACAGAGTAAAGGATACTATTTTTACACGTTCTGAACTTAATTAATTAGAAAACGGCCTAAAATTATGCTAAAGATTTTAAAGAAATTTTAGTAGTAGAGTTATCAGATGCATTAAAAAATATTTAAAATTCGAATTATTCTGAATCTAAAATTTGCAATATTATTAAAAATTCTTATCCTAGTAAAGGTCAAATTGATAAAAGTATACAATCAGTCAAATCTAAAATAATCAACAATAATTTAATTGTCTAGAGCAGATAACTTGTTTACAGATTTTAAAACTCGTATGGTTTAACCCAAACCATTCGATACCCTACGCGCTGCACTTTAACGTCGGTATCTCTCATTGACGTAATTGTTATGTAACAGAATAATCATGGCTTAGAATCGGGAGTCATTAAGATTCATGACATAGCTGAGTACGATCTTATCTATTGCAAACTAGAACTTGAAACAAAACCTCAACCCCATTTTATTAAATTCCGAAAATTGAACAATATCAACATGTCACATTTTAACTTTAAATAATTGTATTCAGTGCATATTTGACATTCACGCTCCTCAAATCACCTTAAGAGACACTAAGAAACCGGCCTCTTGGCTCACTACTACTATCAAAGAGATGATGGCGTCTAGAGATCGGGTATACTCTACATTTGAAAAAAGTAGAAAAAAAAACAGATTTTAATCTATATAAGCAATGGCGACATACTGTCAACTCTGCGATTTTAAAAGAAAAGAAGGCGTATTTTGAGAGTATGTCTTTAAATAACTCCGATATGTAGAAATGTCTAAAAAACAATGGAATTATTAATAAAAAAGCTCGTAACATACCAGACAGCCTAAATGACGTAGAATCAATTAACAAATACCCAACAGACTCGATTAACATCCAACTCAATTATGAAACAGCATCTTTTTACAATAACAACATTCATGCAAATGTAAGTAGTCTTTTCGATTTTAATTTAGTCAGCATTTAGTCAATAATATAATCAGAAAAATACATACTAATGCAACTGGCTGGGATGGAATTAATATCTCAATGATTAAAATGTGCTGCCTCTATTTATCCCATTTTATTCACATAATTAACTGCTGTTTAGAACAACTTTCCTTAACTTATGGAAACTAGCAACTATCATCCTTATTCCGAAAGTGATGATATAATTTCTGCTTCTGATAAGGGTCTTGTTACATCATTGGTTTTACTGGACTACAGTAAAACCTTTGATACTATAAACCATGATATTTTAAAGTCGGTACATTGGATTTTCAGAAAAAAACTAAAATTTTAATCTCCAGTTTCCTTAATAATCGCAGACAAGTAAAGATTGGCGATAATATATCTGGTATAAGCAATTTAACGGCCGGTGTTCCGCAAGGGTTAATTCTGGGGCCCCTCCTCTTCTGTATTTACACGTCTTCTTTATCAAAATCTCTCAAACATTGCAGTGTCAATTTGCTGCCACTTGCTTGCCACTATGCTGATGATACACAATTGATTTATTCATTACAGCCGCCGAAAATAACATTAATTCTGACTTAGCACAATTAATAAAGATATCTAACGATCACTCTCTAAAATAAATGCTAATAAATCGACTGCAATGCTTTTTGGTCACAGTAGAACTATACAACACATTAAAAAATCGCTTAACACGTTAAGCGCCACGCCGGTCCCTAGGGACCGGAGCAAGATTTTCCGTTCATGCTTCGCCGGTCCGGCGGCTCGCTTGTCGGTCCTTCTGTGATTATTTATTTTAGGCGGCATAGTTTTTGTTTAGTCAATGCTTAAAGGAAAACAATATAATACTTGAAAACATTAATGTAATTTATTAAAACACGATAAGCAAAGGTAAGTTCCCCGGTCCATCGGCGAGCGGCCCGGCAGATTCGGCGTGGCGCTTAACGTGTTAAAATAAAAGTCAATGACGTAACTCTACCCTTTGTTGATGAAGCTCGGAAACTCCTTTTAACCATTGATTGATTAGCCACATTAGTAAATGTATTGCGCGTGCTTATATGAATTTAAAAATGATATACTCTATTAGAAAACTCCTGACTGTTCAAACTAAAAAATTCTATTTGACACCTTAGTATTGAGCCGAATGTTGCTTACAATAATATTATGGTGGCTCACACGATCTTCGATTACTCCTGGCGTGAATTCATTAAGATTAAAAAGAATCATATTAGACTGTCTATTATGCCTCTCTTTAATTTAATTTGCTAGGATGCCTTCGTATATTAATAAAACTAGAATAATGTGTTTCACTTCTAAAAAATTATTAGCCGAATTAGAGGAGAGTCCTGACAATGGAACACAAATTCGTCAACTCTACAAATCAAAGTCTTCCTTTTTGTATTTATCCGTGTAGTAACTAAATCTAAAACTATCTATCCTAGGACTAATAACTTTATTACAAATTGCTCCAATATTATTTTGGTTACAAAATATATTTTTTTTTTATGGCCTTAAACTTAGAAATATAGTCAACTAATATGTAATTCATCAGTGACAATGCTATACATGGATTAAAAGTACCATTAGTTAATTAACTTAGTGTGCTCAAGAGGCATGTTCTTTCTTTCTTTCACATACATTTTCCCAGATTGAGTATTTTATCATATTCTTTATTTAATATAATACTACAAAATCCGGCGATAATGTATTATGAAATTCACATACCTATGAGTTATTAATATCCATATCATGCCTGTTTGGCATCTTAGAATTCTGCAAACATTTAACACGGTACTTATGTCGTTTTTAGGAATAGCGGAATTTAAATGCTTACCGAACAATTTCCAATTTTCTGTTTTAGAAATTTTAGCTACTTTCTTGTAATTGGCATCTGCTCTACCATATTTTATAATATTAGGTGTAGTTGGAGACTATATCTTAAAAATGTTTGTTTTCTTAGATCTATATATTATTTGCAATTTGAGTTCCAGCATACAGAAGGGACAGCCGTTATTCACTTCTTTTCATTATATGTAGAAATTGAATTTGCTGCCGCTGCATTGATTGTCTACAATCATATTGAAGGTAACATTCTGATATTTAACAAGAGTTTTTAAGCATATTCTCCAATTTGCCTCAAAATTATTCTAATTTTTGTATTGCATAACTGAAATATTATTTATATTATTTATTGAAGAAGAAATGAATATTGAATAGTGATTTAAGCCCATTGCGTCTATGAAGACCTTTTAATCCATTGAATTTGTAATATTTTTTGAAGACAATGTGTTGTCAGGGGCAGAAGAATTTTTATTAGGATATCTAACTGATGTTTCAGAACCATCATTCAATACCGATATATCTAAGTCTTAAATTCACTTAAATAAGTTTATTCCTCATCCATTTGTATTAGGAGGTGATTTTAATCATCATCACAACTTCTTGAGTTGCCTTTATAACGATCATAAAGTTATATATGCAACTCCAAAGGCTGTGGTGATGATTAAAATCACTTCCTAATATGATAAGGGATATTACTCAAAACTCTATATCAACCTGAATAGCTTAGATTTTTTTGTGGCTCTATGTATACTGAGATTAAAAATACTACTTTGCATGAAGGTCATTTAGTTGATATAGAGCAACAAGATATATTTTTTATTGTATCCTTGACCAGGATCGCGCAGCCACTCTTTTCATCAGGTCTATCACTTCTTATAATATTATAGTTTTTAAACTTATTAAACATATCGAGTTTGAGCTAAGTTTCTGATATAAAAGCATAGTCAATATTATTATTGCGTAAATACATAATTAATCAACTGAAATTTGTTAACAATAATGGAACAATTTAAATTTTTAATATTAATTTCATGAGAGTTAGTAAATGGTATAGCCTTAGCGTATATTTCTTCTACTGTGGTAATAGAATTTTAACTATTGTCTCGCGTTAAATTTCTTACTAAATTAAAAATTTTAATTATCAAATTTTTCTCTAACCCTTCTGCGCTACTACTTTGATTATTTAAACATACTCCATTCGAGCCACCAGTAGTTGTAGGTCTCACAATATTTGTATGTGGTTGCATAGTATGTATCTCACTTGGTATTAAGGAGCAGTCGTCTGAGGAGTTGTAAAAGAATGAACCTCTATGTGTCGCGTGGTTACAATTGCATTGAATTCGCGAATGATAACATACCTTTTGTGAATTCTGGCATACTTATGTTGGTGCCCGACTAATAGTCAGACGATGGGCGACTTAACAATTGCACTGACGCAGATATCGGCGGATTCCAATTTAGCACTTTCAACGTAGCACATTGCATAGATGACTCCGGTTTGGCGAAGGTTGCCAACCTCGGCATGACAAAGGAGCTCTTAGGAGAAAATTACGAACTCTAACACTCCTCCTAGAGCAGTTTTCTTTTCAGGTCTCCAAAAATCTTCTTACTGAGTGGCTTTGTGAAAATGTCGGCGATCTGGTCTGCACTTTTGACGTGTAGCGGCTGCACCGTGACTCCCACATGCTTCCTGATAAATTTCCTGGAGATGTCTATATGTACCACAGGGTACATTACTTTTGGCAACTTAATTCTGAGAAAGGAATCCTATATATTTGACAAATTTACTTATTTATCAAATGCCTTTTTTAAATCGCATATCACGTCTACCTCTTTATTATTATCAAGACTTTCAGAGATAAATTGTGTAAAATTAATTGAAATAGTGATAAGCTGACAAGAGAATTGCCTGCATAATTGAGTGAAGATAGAAGACTCAAACATCTTTAAAAATTATTAGTAATTGTAATTGGCCGGTAATTTTTTGTGTTAGACTTATCACCACCTTTATGTACATGGGCAACTTTAGCAATTTTCCACATTTCTGGAAAATTTGCAGTGTTTATAATTAAATTATAAATATATCCTAAGGAAACCAGAAATATTTCCAAACAATCTTTTACGAAAAATGTGGGAAAGCCATCAGGTCCAACGATATTATTTGGGCGCATATTTGTAGCAGCAGATTTTATACAGTTATCAGATAACTCGTGTAAAGTATGCATAATAGTACGTGTATGTTGCTTGTTAGTAGTGTTTTAGTTACGATAATTATGCTGTTTTTGTTATATGTGTCTTCAAAATAGGTGGCAAGTGCATTAACTATAGTTTTGGAATCTGACAATTCATGATTACCGTAATTCAACTTGTAGGGTATTATAGATTCATTTTTACTCGTTCATATGAGACCTAATTTGTTTAGGATCATAAATAATATTCGCTTCAGCATGTTATATATAATTATCATGATCATCTTTTATTTTTATTTATATACCAGCACGTAATCTTGATAGTTTTATTTTTAAGTAATTAAGCCGGTGTTGTTTATATCACCTTCGAGTGAGGTATTTGCATTGCATCATGTGTAACAGCGTTCCAGAACTTCGTTTATAATTAAATATAATGCATTTCAAGCATAATTTACGTTACTGTAGTTCAAAAGATTATTCCAATTACAACAGAATTCTAAGTATACTACCTTTAGATCAACTTTGTGAAAGTTAAATTGGGAAACAATACTATTAGGGGTAAAACTTGGAACAGTTGGCGTGAAAATACTAAACGAAAAGTTTAAAACAGGGTGATGTGGATCAGGTCCAATGAAGATTTCCGGGAGATATCGTGCATTTTTAAAGATATATCCGGAGATGCAATAACTAAATTCATACTTCGATTACTGAAATTGAGAACGCTGTTATGTTGAATTAAGTTGTTAGATGCAATAAAGTTTGAATATAAAGATGTCATGTTATTCTGGCCTGTTCATAGTTTGATAAGAGTTAAGTAAGGGAATTTTGAAATCTCCACATATTAAAATATTTACGGTGAAATTAAGATTTTTTTCAAATAAATTAAAAAGTTGCTCATAATCAAGAACTGGAATATAAATGCATACACAATAAATTATTTTAAATGTAAGTATTAAATTACTAATGACAATATAAATATGTTGAGTTATAAATTAATTCAGCCATTATTTGATACTGCACTGCAATTATAAATCCACCACCACGTTTATTTTTGCGATCGCACCAAAACGCATTGTAGGTATTGGGAATTATCTCACTATTATTAATGCCATAATGGAGCCCCGCTTCTGTGAAAAAATATACATCAAAATTATTAGTTAAAGCAATTAGCAATTCTTCTAATCGAAAAACCACCTTCGCGCAAACCAAGAAAATAGGTGTTTTGATTAATTACCTATTATTCCACAATGTTTCACCACGAGGTAAATGAGAAAATCATTCATTGAAAAAAAAAATGTAAGAACTGACAAATAAGTATATGGATAAAATTTAAAATGTGGTCAAAAAATTCTACCTCTGGTGTTGAGATTTCAATGTCACTGAGTATACATGATTCGCTCACCTCTTGCCACTTGCATGTCGAACACCTCCTCTTTAATTGGTAAGTGCCAATGTCCAGTTGAAGAACACTTTCTACAGAAGAGTACTAGGGGAATCGGTCTTCTAACCTCCCAAACATTGTTTTTGAATAGTTCAGCACTTCCTTTACACATTTTAAATTTTTCTGCAACACAGTGAATTAAGTAATAATTAGATAATACTTGAAACATTCCTAGTTATTCATTTAAGGATTGTAAAGTCATGAATACTTTTCATTATATTAGAAAATTGAAAAGAACAACTTCTGGTTTATATCAGGGTGGTTTTTAAGTCTAATATAATACTTTGTTAAATTTTTTTACAATTTCGTTTGGTTTATCCTATGACATTTGCAATTTTTGAAAAGGCCCTGACGCTAATTTAAATGACATAACGACTTCTTTATTTATCTGGGTTGCATATAAGAACATACTTGGCTATGGATTTCACCAATTTTTATCTCAAGACAACCATATAATCTTCTCCTGCCACTTCTACTTCCGATAGGCAGTCAAACATTAGCTCATAAGAAAGACGTAGTTCATAGCCCAAAACAATACCCGCTGAAGTCTGTTTGATTATTTATGATCGTCTACTGTCGATTATATATGTATCAATCCTAATTTTTTGATGACTAGAGAGTAGACCTTGAACAAGTAGTAATTCATAGTTTAATTTATTGTTTTTAGCCCACTATCAAATTACGGATGTAACATTGCTGTTCTCATCTTAATTTTTTATGATTTTACATATCTCTTAAAACTGATTTTATTCAAAATTATTTTCTTAAATCTACATCTTACAAAAGAACACTGAAACAACTGACTGGTTGAAAGACAATACTCTAGCAGCTGTTGTTATAGGAAATGTATGCACTTACTATATCCATTACTGGAACGTTATTGTATTTCTTTGGTGAGAATTATAGAATGGTCCAGCAACATAAATTGCAATGCATTCGAGCAGGTTGCTAACATTGTGTTGGTTAATAAGCGTTATCCTTCCTCATAGTGTATCAATACTTTACCCAATAGAATCTCTAGTAAATTAATTAATTGTTACAAATATCTACTTGAAAATTTATTGTTAAGCTTTTCAGATATTCTAACCCTAGTGATGACAAAATGCGTCCGTATTTTCTGGCTCTTTGAAATTTCAATGATACTTTTAAGTAATTTCTCAATACTTGGTTTGTTTCACTTATTTTGTATATTTACTCAACTAGTTTCGCTTGTTACAGCATTATAAAGATTTATTTATTTATAATTTCATAATGTTTTACAAAAAGATAAATGAGAAAATAATTCAAGAAACAATAGAATTTTACTGAGCTCAGTCCGATTTTAATACCCGCGTACAAGCTTTTCAAGGCAGTTTGGAACTTGTTATGCTAGATTTAATTTGAGGGACCTATTTAAGAGTTGCCTAATAAAGATTTTCTTCCACATAGATATTTATAAAATGCTCTACCAACTTTACTAATATAATCAAGTCTTGTTATCTTTATCTACTCTTATTTCGGTAAACCTCTAGAGCGTTTGTAATGTGGTCTTTATAGGTTTTTCTTACATGATTCTATTTAAAATGTAATGTAAATCAAATAGGTCTTCTAGAAAAGTCCTGTTGTATCCATTAGTCACTTGAAAGACGCAGACACAATAGGTGGTCAATATAAGAGGCAACAATGCCTGCAGCTAAAGAAAGAAAGATTGGTGGGTTAAGAGCGAGATTTAGAGATAAAGTGAAAAAAAGGCAAGGTGGAGTTTATGAAGGATAATGAAATCCTGACATCAATAGGCAGAAAGTGTATGAAATCATTTCTCGATTATTGCGTGTTGATAAAATCTACGAATTAGATTAGGCAAGGAAGGAGGTATGTGCTCACTTCTAATGTAAAAATTGAGGACCCTAGAGTAAGGCATTCACGATGACGGTAAAATTATTTAAAATAGGTCTCATGATAAGTGTATAAACTGCGAGTTTATACGAGTTGTTCAAGTGGAATAAGTTATAAAATATTGAATAGGCGAGGTCGTTACTTGTTGAAACTCCATTATAATGACTTAATAAAATACTGGTACAGCGTGAGGTTCCAAACTTAATTTATTAAACACACATCTACTTGATAATGCCACAGTGTGGCGAAACAATTGTCGTAGTACAATAAATTAATTTTTGAAACCTCGCGCTGTACCAGTGTTTTATTAAGTCATTATAAGTTATAAATTTGGATCACCTATCATTTATAGTTGAAATTCAGACAGTCATAAATATAAAAGCAGCGCAAGTATGTGAAAAACTAGAGTGTGGGCAAAGACTAGTAGGAATATGAGGAAATGGTTCGGGAAGGTTCAGTAGAATGCAGTCCGATTGGTTGGGAGTTAGAGAAGTTAGAGTGTCATTCTAATGGTATGGTAGAGTAGATAAGAAAAGATAAAAATAGGACATAGATAGAGGTGAGCTATGTAAAACTAGTGGTGAGGAAGAATCAAAGTGTAGGTATTAGCATACACGGATTATATAAGAAAAATTTGGGAGGGTTGAAAAATAAGAGAAGACTGTGTAAACATGGGGTAGGTGAGGTTTATGAATAAAGGAAAGGAGAGTGAAATAATAACTTTGACAGGATGAAGTAAATGAAGAGGCTGATATATTTAGGTATTTAGCATTTAGTAATGACATGTTATTACACGCATTGGATGCATTTGTGAAACCGATGTATAGATAGAAAGTATTGGGGATAAGAGTGTATGAGTGTATAGAGACAGCAGCTGCCATTCCTGAAGCATATGGTCTACACTCGGATACATACTGTGTTAAGAAATACACATAGTGTGTCCGCAGAATGATGTAATGAAGGGAGTGGCGAGTTATGAGGCAAAGTTGTGTGGATAAGAAAGGAGAAACTAGTGAAATGTATGGAAAGCGTACGTTATAGGAAAGTCTAAGTGACATTGAGCGTAAGAGAATATAGAAGAAGGAAAGGGAGTAGAAATTAATCAAATGTACAGATGTGTTAAATCATAGTGGATGAAATGACATATTTAAGGACTGATAGGTACACGAAAAATTTGGAAAAGTAGTGTGAAAGAGTGTTTAAAGAATGGGTGGAACGAAATATAAGAGTGACTCTGTCAAAATTAGATTGGAAGAATCAAGTAAGAAAAAGATGATTTAAAAATCATTGAATTATTTTATACCAATAAAAAAACTGTAATGAACAGTTTTCGGGAGAAGAAAACCAATTTATTGCTACTGAATTAGCTTTTTATCAATAAACTAAGTAAATTTTAAGAATTGCAATAAAATTAATTTTATATTGAAAATATGAATGAAAAGGATTTTCTACAGTGTCCTTAAGTTCTTACTATTATTGTCGATTAAATGTTAATCTTTAAGTGTTGACCTGTCTGATGACGTCCAAGTCAATAGAAAACTACTCACATTAGTTTATTTATAAGAATATTGCAGATTCGGTCGGAAATCATAATTGTTGCTATTGAATTTCCTCCGTCTTTCATCTCTGCCCTCTCCTGGTCGAGCTGCAGAAATTTGATGGTCTGCTGGATGTCAAATACTGTAGCCAAGAAGATAAAATTAGTTGCAACATGGGAACGGTAACATAGTTTAAATAACGATGGCTAAAGTTGACGTGTCTACTAGTTTCCTGGTTTTCTCTGCATCCGAATATGCAGGCATTTCCTCACTGATTTCTTTGCTTCGTTAGATTAGCCTAGGAATGGTAGACAAAAGTATAATATGTTATTCCCGAGTTGCTTAACTAATTGCGCCATTTCTGAACTTAATACAACTCTCGGGTAACGGAACGGAATATTTTTTCTTCAAAAAGTTTAAGTATGTTGCTGAATCATTTGGTAAAAAGATAGAACACCGATAATATCGCTACATTAACAACGTGCTTGAACCTCAGTTACTGCCATATCTGCAAAAAATAGATCATCCAGAACATGAAATAGCCGGATACAGTCATGGGGTATATAAATACTGTTCATGCTAATCTGTTATCATGGCCTTTATTATAAAGTATAATTCAGACTAACATATATTCGCTCTCTTACAGATCTATCTGTTTGTAATATAAACTCTGAAGTTTAATTTGAATATTTTTATATTTTTGATAAAACATTTCAATAAAAAAAATAATGGGAGATTTAACTTCAATACTGGTATCACTGACATATATGGCGATACTCTAACTACATCTGACGGTGGCTTAATGCTTCCCGACAAACAATTTCTCATATTATTGATATTTAAGGCTGTAACATCACATGTCATAAAATATGTCCATTTTAAGACTAATATAGGCTTTATTTAAGCATTGAATATATAAATGGATACAAGTAAAGGTGTTTTGAAGCACTATTAATGATACATGTTTATGTTTATGGGTTTGAGTGAAAGATCCTTTAGAGAAATAAACTCCGCTTGTCCTCCAACTTTGAACATTTTCATATTTTGTAATAAAATTTTTGTAATATTCTATTAAAAAGAAGTACAAAGATGTAATAATAATTATTGATAACTACAGCTTTACCTAATTTTATTCTGCGAGCAGAGGATAATAATAAATTCTAATCTTGGAGTTTTGTTATTAAGAAGAGAGAGAAAACAAGGATATTTGGGATAATGTACAGTAGTGAATTACCCTATTGGTTAATTTTATTTTTTTTAATTAAAACACTTGTCTTTGAACTATTTTCCTTCGTTTTCGTTTTAATATTCTATCTACTTTACTTTTCGTGAATCCGATGTTTTTGACTATTGCGTATATTATGTGTAATTCTCGGTTAACGTCATCTTCGCTTAGCGGAATATTGATTAGACGGTGAATGTATGAATTTAGAGCGGAAGATTTTATTTGTTTTGATCGTTTGAAGTTGAAGTCTGTGATGGTGGGTTTTCTGTATATAGAATATTTTAAAATATTGTTTTCTACTGAGCTGTTAATGTCCAAAAAGTTGAGCATTCCTTTACCTTGTTTTTCGGTTGATTGAATTTAGTGTTGTTAAAAATGGGTCTGTGCCCTTTCAAATAGATATTTTTGTAGACCCGGTGATTTTAAAGAGTTGTTCTTCGAAATGAGTCATGAATAATTCCGCGAAGAATAGTGATACAGGGGATCCTGTACTGGTATCACTGACATATATGGCGATACTCTAACTACATCTGACGGTGGCTTAATGCTTCCCGACAAACAACTTCTCATATTATTGATATTTAAGGCTTCTATTTCGTTATATATTTTGGATGAAAAATAACTAAAGGAGAAAAAAAAACATTATATCAAAAAATGTAACAGCACGTCATAAAATATGTCTATTTAAAGACTAATATAGGCTTTATTTAAGCATTGAATATATAAATGGATACAAGTAAAGGTGTTTTGAAGCACTATTGATGATGCATGTTTATGTTTATGGGTTTGAGTGAAAGATCTTTTAAAGAAATAAATTCCGCTTGTCCTCCCTTTTATTTTCATATTTTGTAATATAATTTTTGTAATATTCTATTAAAAAGAAGTAAGTAATAATAATTATTAAACTTTAGTTATCGCTTAACCTAATTTTATTCAGCGAGCAGAGGATAATAATAAATACTATTCTTGGAGTTTTGTTACTAAGAAGAGAGGGAAAAGAGGGTATTTGGGTTAATGATCAGTAGTGAATTACCATATTGGTTAATTTTATTTTTTTAAATTAAAACACTTGCCTTTGAGCTATTTTCCTTCATTTCGTTTTAATATTCTATCCACTTTATTTTTCTCAAATCCGTTGTTTTTGTCTATTGCGTATATTATGTGTAATTCTCGGTTAACGTCATCTTCGCCTAGCGGAATATTGATTAGACGGTGAATGTATGAATTTAGTGCGGAGGATTTTATTTGTTCTGATTATTTGAAGTTGAAGCCTGTGATGGTGGGTTTTCTATATATAGAATATTTTTAAATATTGTTTTGTACTGAGCTGTTAATGTCCAAAAAGTTTAGCATTCCTTTACCTTGTTTTTCGGTTGATTGAATTTAGTGTTGTTAAAAATGCGTCTGTGCCCTTTCAAATAGATATTTTTTGTAGACCCGGTGATTTTAAAGAGTTGTTCTTCGAAATGACTCATGAATAATTCCGCGAAGAATAGTGATACAGGGGATCCCATGGGCCTTTTGAATATAAAATATGTTGAAGCCGAAGTAATTTTGATCTAAACATTCTAATTTCCATGGTTACAATACCAATACCTTGTTGATTGTCCCCAGCATTGTTTATTTATGATGTCTTTAAGTTCTGGTACTGTAATCGATGTGAATAGACTTTTGACGTCGAAGGAAACAAAAATTGCATTGTTGATGACATCTAAGGTTTTAGATTTTTTTCACGAAATCGATAGAGTTTTTTCTGCTGTATTTGGATATGCAGAGAAATATTTCTCGAAGGATTTTGTTGATAAGGCAACAAACTTTTAATAAAAGAGCATTCATATAGGAAACAATTAGTCTTACTGGGATATTCGGTTTGGCATTTTGGGTAAGCAATAGAGTGTGGGTGCCCTCGGATTCATAATTTTGTATTTGTATATTTCACTGAATGCTTCTGAAATACTTAGAATTAAATTCTCACTTAACCCGTGGTAAAACATTTTTATATTAATTAGAAGATTAATTAAAACACTTACTTAATGAATAAATTATAAGTCCGTCTTATCAAGGTGAATATAGTAGGGTGTGGTATTCAAATATTCAAATATTCAAAATATTCAAATATTCAAATTCAAATATTTATTAGTGTTTAACAATACATGTTTTACACAGGTCATAATTCTAAATTATTATTAATGAATATAAACATTATTACTTTACTGTATGCAATATAAGTTAAAAACAGCAAAAGAGTATACAAGTATATTAATATATTGGTGGACATGAGACTGCTGGTCATTAAAGAAATGTTTTAGCTGCTTCTAAAGTACCGCAAATGAATAACTTAAAAATAAAATATAATAAATTAAACAATAAATTATTAAAAACTAGAAGGTTAATAAATATGTAATATGTAAAGAGGGTCAAAAAATCATATTAATACACCCATACATTTACAATGTCCAGGTATTAAAATGATAATAATTAAAATATTATTAAATTAAAAACATAAAATATAAGTAAAAACGTCAGGCAGTTAAAATGCTAAAATAGTGAAACATTCAAATGTTTCTAGTTACATGATAAAATTCGAGACATTCAAATATTAAAATTGAAAACCCCTAATTAAGAAGTGTAAAAAAAAACTTAAAACCAGAACAGAATAAAGCGCTAAAGCAATTAAAAATTATGAGTTAAATAAAAATAATAATAAATAAATAATAAATAACAGAATAAATATGACAAACAATACAGGTTAAAATACTATAGACTAGATTTAAAATTAAATTTGAGATACTCCTCCCAACTGTAAAATGCTTTCCTTAGTAAAAATTCTTTAATTGTTGTTTGAAATTTTTTCAGAGATAGGTGTTTAACTTTGTCTGGAAGTACATTGTAAAATTTAATGGCATAAAATCGAACACCCGTTTGTGATTTTGTTAATCTGATCGATGGTGTCTTTGACTCTTGCCTTGTGTGATGGTCATGAACATTAGAACAGCTTTGATAAAGTGCAATATGTTTTTTCATATAGATGAGGCAATCAAGGATATATAGACAGGGCAACGTGAGTATTTGCTTGTCAATAAATGCTTGACGACAATCTTCTGTATACCTGTAGCCAGAAATAATGCGAATCGCTTTCCGCTGTAGTCCAAAAATACGATGCCTTATCGCCGAATGACCCCACACGATCAATCCATAAGATATGTGGCTCTGGCATAAAGAGAAATAAGCCACTCGTAATATGTCTGTTGATACGGTTGTTGATAGATTGCGTAGAAGGAAAATATTAGAGCGTAGTTTTCTCGACAGAGCATCGCCTTGAGTTGCCCATGTTAATCGACTATCTATATGCACACCTAAGAATTTAGATGATTTGTTTTCATGCACATTCTTTGCCAGTGTAAAACTGAGTGTGGTTGATTTGCTGCTGTTGAGTTTAAGCCTATTATTAAGGAACCAATCTGAGGCCATTGTAAATGTTTGATTGTGTGACTCGGTAACCATATTAAGCTGTTTCGATTTATTAATTAGTGTGGTATCATCCGCATATAAAATAATATCCGCGCTACCTGCCGATTCTGGCAAGTCATTGATATATATCAAAAATAGCAGAGGTCCCAGAATGGAACCCTGCGGTACACCATGTTTTATTGGGAGGGCAGAAGAAATATTATTATTTAGTATTACACTTTGCGTTCTATCGGAAATATATGAATTAATTAAGCGACAGCTGTCTGGGTGTACGTTATAAAAGTAGAGTTTTCGTAATAAAATTTGGTGAGAGACACAATCAAATGCTTTCGAGAGATCTAAAAATCTTGCTTTCGATATTGAACCTTGTTCGAAGGAGTCTACTATCATTTCTGTTAAATTTAATATTGCGTCAGTTGTCGATCGCCCTTTTCTGAAACCATACTGGACGTTTCGAAGAAGCTGAGTTTTCAAAATATTCGATCAGTTGCAATTGAAGAATTTTTTCGAATATTTTTCCAAATATAGACAGCAGCGAGATTGGTCTGAAATTATCAGGATTATTATTATGTTCACCTTTCTTATATACTGGAATGACTAACGCTCTTTTAAAAGATTCTGGAAATATTTTGTTTCGAATACACATATTACACAGCTTTGTTAATGGTAATATAATTGTATTCACTACAGCCTTAACAACATCACAACGGAGACCATAAATATCCTTACTTTTACTATTATTTAAACCACATATAACATTCCTGACAGTATTTACAGAAATCTCAGAAAACTTAAAATATTCATCACAGTTGGGAGGGTTTCTACACATTAAAATTACAGGGTCAGTGTCAGAATCTGGTAATGCATTCAAAATTCTATTAGAAATTTCGGAAAAAAATGTATTAAATTCAGATGCAGTAATGTTTGGCGTCTTTTTATTTGCGTGTAGTGATCTTTGAGAGTTAATAATGTCCCACGTAGCCTTTGGTTTAAAGTTATGGTTCCTTAAATAAGTATTATTAGCCTCTAGTTTAAAATATTCAATAGCACACCTATAAGATACCCTAAGCCTATTCCTTAAATCCCTCAATGAGGAGTCTTGATTTTGATTATATAACTCGGAAATTAAGTGTAATACATCTCTCATATTACTTAACTCCGAGTTAAACCATTTAATGTGTTTAGTATCACAAGGTGTTTTTACATATTTTTGGGGGAAAGATACGTTAAAATGATTTATAAAGATTGAGAGAAATTTATCAACGCAGTTATTTGTATTTAAGGATTCATCAATAAAACTCCATGATTCAAATTCTAACAATTGAAAGAGAGAAATTTTACCATTTGCTGTAATGGGTCGCTTCAGTTCATGTTTAAAGTTACGCACATATAGATTCTCAGGTACAATGTCAAATAAGATTCCTCTATGGTCCGATATGCCCGCTTCTAGAGGTTGTGCTAGTGAATCAGTACAATTTGTACCAACATTATCAATACAGTTATTGAGGCGTGTGGGAAAAGTTACCATGAACTTCAGACCATAACTTCGTACGAAATCAATAAGCATATTTTTTTTAATATCATCACTACTATTGAATCTAACGTTAAAATCGGCAGCTAAAAACACATTCTTATTATTAATACTTATATTATCCAACACCTTGGAAAGCGTAAATAAAAATGTATTAAAATCACCAGTAGGTGATCGGTAAACTGCTAGTATAATATTGTTATGTACTTCAATGCCAGCAATCTCACAATCCTTTTCAGAGGCGTAGGTATAACAAGTTAAAACATTATACTTAATATTATTTTGACCATAATTAACACCCCACCGCCAGAGGATAATCTCCGGGAGTACTGGGTAGCTACATGGAAATTTGTTAAAATGACGGACATAGCTTCTTCATCGGCCAGCCAATGCTCACAAATGCATAATATTGAGATATTTAGTGTTTTGTTATTTATTATAATATCAATCTGGCTTAATTTATTAGTAAGTGACTGTATGTTTATGAATAGACAATTTAAACGTACGACGCTACTCGATTCGTTGTTCAAATTCAGTTTTTTGGTGATGATGATGAAGCTATCTCGGTAATATTAAAATTATGGGACTCCTTTGCCTGCAGATATTTTAAAATATGTTTGATCATTCTATATTTATACTTATTGCCGACGTAAAAATTGTTTTTAGAGATTGTCTTATTCTTTATGTATACACGCAAGTATGAAGCTGATTATTGATTGAAATAATTAATTTGTTTAAAATTTGTCTATCTCTCCAAAGGGGATTCTCAATAAAATAAACATTTGTTTTTTGTGACACTACTGTTAAAAGATATTTAATGTGATTAATATCAATATGACGTCCCTTTATCGCATCAACAGTTCCAGCCATGATGAGGACATGATCTTTATGTGTAAAGTCACTCGTCAAATCTTTAATTTGTTCAATAACAGCAAATAAAGTGGCATTTGGTTTGTAAACTGAGAGGGTTTCTGGGGAATTAACAAATTGACTCACAGCCTTTCTAAGTAACTGTCCCATATTTCTGCCGTGGTTATCACTCAAGACGAGAATCCTGGGGTTTTTTTGAAAAATATGACGTTGGGAAATCTTCTTGTTTTGAAGAACATCTAATAAATCAGCCATTTTATCTGTTTTTATTTTTAGTTCTTCATTTTCATGCACTATTCTGTTTAATTCATGAGATTTATTATCTACTTGCATCTTCAATATATTACAATTTTTGCATGTTTCATTATTTTTATTAATGAAAGTTAATGGTGACAAATCTTTTATTATTGCAGACTGTCGTTGAGGATCTTTGTAATTGTCTAATTCATCCTGTAAATCAGTATTAGTTCGTTTAAGATTCATTAATTCATTATTGACGCTTTTAACGACATTTTCCAATTCATTAATTCTATTTATCAAGTGTTCTTCACCTTCTAGAGCTTCATTTTCGATCAGCTTAATTCGATTCGTTAGTTTTTCAATATGACTCGTTTTATTTTTAAGCTCAATATTTAATTCATCAATAACGTCTTGTTTTATTGATTCAAAACTATTATTTAGTGAAGAGTTATTTAAAGTTCGTGCACAACAAATTATTTTATGATCACCCACGAATTTAATTTTTTTGATTTTATTTTTGCAGGCTGAGTGATAAATATTGTGACAGTTAATGCATACATAGTTCTTAAAAACAATATTTTTACAACACTTAAAGGTAGTGGTTGTTCGAGACATCTTTATTACTGGTACAATATCATACGGTTAAAATACATGAATTATAAAGAGAGAAATTGGTAACTAAACGAGTTTAAGCCGAGGGATCAGATTGCCCTTTTTGTTTATTTTGTATTGTTTTGTTTTACTATTGCGTGTATTTAGGTTAGGAACACATATTAAATTTATTAAAACAAAGAAGAAAAAAAAACAGGGACACACTCTTCACACCACCCGGTCTTTTGTGGTGACTTATATTGACATACAAGGGACGACCACGGAAGGGTTAATTAATAAAGAAGAAGTAGAATTAGTAGAAACTACAGTAAACTAGTGTGAATACTATATGCAATCCATTATACACCATAGACAAATATGATGTATTGCCTCTGTTTTAGGTTATAATAATATTAAATAGATAAAAACAATAAAAACAATATATAAAATTAGTCTGGGACTAAAACTTGATACCTTGGCAACTTATGAATTCACTTTAGCCACTTTTGAGTTTTAAAACACAATTGAAATATATAAACTTTGCACTTTTAGTTCCCACAACCACACGCACGAATTGATATGTAGAAGCGGTATAAAGTACTTGTTGATATGAATAATCATTTTATTTTTTCGACTGGCTCATCTTCTGCAAAATACTGCAGTGTAAAAAATAATTTATATTAATTTAGTATTATCAATCTTAATTAACATTATTGTGTGACACATATGTATAATTATAATTTTATTTATAAGGTATGAGTAAAAAGCAGTTTACTTATAAAATATTAAAAAATTAATCTTTTAATAAGAGTTACAAGTCAAATTTATTTAAGAAATGAAATTATTTTATAGTTATTAGTATAAAAATGGTATTAACTCACACACATGAAAATTCACCGGAAATATGGATTTTAAATACAAAAAAAAATAATTTACTAAAATAAATATAATGAAATATAAATAACTTACTCAGGCATGTACGTCAACTGACACAAGAATGAAATATAATCAACTGAAGGTCTGAATTTATACCTAAGATGGATTAGTGAATTCTGCAGAAATCACTACATTCGGGATTAAGAAAAAATACCCCATAGAGCATAACTGAATAATAAAATGTGTAAAAATACTTTACTTCGTCCCTTCAACGATGGTTTGCAAAATGGTGCATTAAAATCAATCCCCACAAATCACAACTCCTAATTCCTTATCATCTCACCAATAATTCACCCCATAAAGTCTTTATTTCCCAAACTATGATCCCTCCTTCAGTTTCCGTTAAATACCTGGGCATAACCATAGATCAAAAGATCAATTTAAAAAACACACTGCTGTAATAAAAAATAAAATAACTTCTAGGGCAAAATGCTTTAGAAGCTTAACATACAAGAACAATGGGATTAATACTAGCACAGCTGTTAGAATTTATAAAATTATTTGCCGCCCACTACTTGACTATAGTTGTGCCCTCTATATCAATCCCAGCAATCCAACCTCCCGTAATATTGAAGTTAGCGAGCGAGCATCCCTCCGTACCCTAACCAAACTCCGAAATCCTCTTAATCCTCTACACAATCCATCTAATCAGCTCCTCTATGATACCACTTTAGTCATCCCTATCCTAGAACCCCTTCGATTCCTATCAGAAAAATTCTCAAAAATCCTTTCAACTTCCATATATTATCCCAATACTGCCTTCCTAGAAACCCTATTATAAACCCTAAATTAAAAAATCCCAATTCAACCATATTTGATTTCATTTCATCCTTTTACACAATAACGACTGACGCCATATGAATGGACAGCACAAGGCAGAAAGACCTCTGGTCGATAGCCTTTTGACAAATTAATACATTAACACCTCATTCATTATTCATTATTCCAATGTAAATATGTACAAAATTTTTCAATAAATATTTGTTACTACTACTCCTTTACTTCGTTGTAGAAAATTAAATAATAATTTTAAAATACAAAAACATTTTGTGAATCTACAACAATGAGTCTTATTAAGACTAAAATAAATTTTATAATAAAGCTGCACTAAAGAGATCGAAAGATCGAAACATGTGTCTGTAGATGGTTATTAGCTTGAATGCTAGATTTTTTTTAATTGCTCGGCTAATTTAATTCAATGAAATCCATCTAATCAGCTCCTCTATGATACCACTTTAGTCATCCCTATCCTAGAACCCCTTCGATTCCTATCAGAAAAATTCTCAAAAATCCTTTCAACTTCCATATATTATCCCAATACTGCCTTCCTAGAAACCCTATTATAAACCCTAAATTAAAAAATCCCAATTCAACCATATTTGATTTCATTTCATCCTTTTACACAATAACGACTGACGCCATATGAATGGACAGCACAAGGCAGAAAGACCTCTGGTCGATAGCCTTTTGACAAATTAATACATTAACACCTCATTCATTATTCATTATTCCAATGTAAATATGTACAAAATTTTTCAATAAATATTTGTTACTACTACTCCTTTACTTCGTTGTAGAAAATTAAATAATAATTTTAAAATACAAAAACATTTTGTGAATCTACAACAATGAGTCTTATTAAGACTAAAATAAATTTTATAATAAAGCTGCACTAAAGAGATCGAAAGATCGAAACATGTGTCTGTAGATGGTTATTAGCTTGAATGCTAGATTTTTTTTAATTGCTCGGCTAATTTAATTCAATGAAATCAGTTTAAATTCAAATTTTGTTCATAATTTTTCATGTTATAGTCACATTTAAATAATCTAAATTACATTTTATCATTTATTACTTTATTCAACTGAAATAATTTCATTCAAATTAGTGTTGCAAAATTTATTTTGTATTATTCAATGTCTGTCGAGGTATTAGCCAGAGAAGTAGTTGTTACAAAATTAATTTGTTTTGTAGTCTTAGTAAGACTCATTGTTGTAATTCACGAAATGTTTTCGTATTTTTAAATTATTATTTAATTTTTACAACGAACTAAAGGATTTTTATACATTTTATAAAATGATAATAATTGTTAATATGGGTTATTGAGCTATTTGTAAAGCGGAGTGAAATTATATTGCGTGTGGTAATTTAAGGAGTGTAGCTCTTGGTGTTTGATTTTAAATTTTTATTGTTCTTAAGAATGTGATTATGTATAAATAAATGTCTTCCACCGTTTAACTTACGCATCTGATAGAGATGCTCTTTTAGCCTAACCTTTAGTGTTTTCCCTGTTTCTTCAATGTAAATAGCACAGCAGTCATCGCAAGATATTGTATACACTCCGTTTTTTTCCATTGAATCAATCGCATCTTCAGGTTTGCAAAATAAAGTTTATATATTAAATGTAGTTTTGAAAATTGAAATGATTTTGTATTGTTTGAATAAGTTTTTAATTTGTGCTATTAGGGGGTTATATGTAATTTTACAATATTGTAAGGTATTTTTAGTTTCACCATTTTGTAATGAGTGCGGGAGGTTGTGACGAGTGTCTTAATTGTTTTCTAGTTTAGTTATAATTGAAGGATCAAACCCATTGTTGGAAGCAATTTGTTTAATTATATGTATTTCTTTATTATAATTTTCGTTACTAAGTGGAGTAGTTTCTAAACAGTTTATGTAGCTATGCAATGCTGAATATTTGTACGTATGGTAATGATGTGAATTAAATGGAATTAGAGAATCAGTTTTAGTGGGTTTATGGAATATTAAAAATTGAATATGATTTAGGTTTTTTGTTAAAGTGAAATCTAAAAAATAATACTATTCTTAAGTTCAATTTCTTTTGTAAATTTTATGTAGATTGTTAATTTGTTCATGAAAATTATTTATAGTTATAAGATGCGTTTGTCTTTACCAACTAGATCTTGTAATAAAATTGTATCAATAGCCACACTACTGGCGCAGGTGTCAAATGAAAACATTTACTGATATCAGGGTATTGTAATATGGGTTTGTTGATTAACAATTGTTTACAGTGTAAATGGTTGTATGTTTCAAGAAAGTTAATATATATTCTATAATAACCTGAGAAACCTAGAAAGTAAGCAAGAAAGACATTTGTTTTTGAGTTTTTTGTGAGCGATACTTTTTTATTGCCAAAATTTTACCTAGATTTTGTTTTACGCCATCATCTATTATGAGGTATCCTACATACTAGACCTTTTTTGAAGTTCCGATAATTTTATAATTTAATCCCATAATATTTCGTTGCATTTTTGGATTTCTTAAGCCGCAGTTGGAATTGGTATAGGTCATTTTTTTCTTGTATTATAGCAATGGTGGCTATGGGTTTTAAAATCATTTTGATGCTTTCTAACGTAGCATAAGCATTCTAATATAAATAAGCAAGGGAAAGTTAGGATACGTTGGCTTATGAATTGCTCTCGGCAATCAGTATGGTATCCAATGCCACATATTACTCGCAAAACACGTCTTTGTAATTTAAAAACTATGTGGCGTATAGTAGTGTGTCCCCATGCTAAGATGCCATAACGTGGATGTGACTCTACCAGGGCGAAATATGCTGTTCGTAACATAGAAGCTGTTACACGGGAGACTAGATTGCCAAGACAAATGCAGGATCTATGTGTATCAGCAGGTGGAAAATATGTCAAGACTGGACTTACAATTGGGTTTAACTTGGGAGCTGTGAATCTGCATCTGTTTTAGATAAGCTAAGCCGATAACAGATAAAGCGAGCGGATATCTAAGCATATATAATTATTGAGTGTAAGTTAAACATCATTTTGATTAATTAAACTAATTTAGGTCAACACAGAACAAAATAAATTAAATAAAAAATAATTTGACTAATCGTAGTGTACGAGTTAGCGTGTGAAGAATGCAATATATAAATAATGTAATAATTATGAAAAATATTGATTCTCCTAGAAGGATTAAAGGCAAGGGAGAGGAATTCGAAGTGACTGGAAGAAGGTCTCAGGATATGTATATATATTGCTAGAGCGTTGATTAGTACTGTTGAGATTTATAAGATCGAAACGTGCGTCTGCGGATGATTTTAAACTTGATTTAACATATAGTTTTTGTTATTTGCATTATAGTGAATTCATCGTAAATTTATTTCTTCTTTATAATTGACTCAAAAACATGTAAACGTAAATTAAAATTATTAAAAGTTGATTTGAAAAATAAATGAGTTAAAACTAGTGGTGCTCTGATAGTTTTGCTATTTTTAACATACAAATTGCTTTATATAATGTGTACAATTCAAAATAGACGTGAATGAAGTACAAAAGGAATTAGTTATTAAAACAAGTAATTTCTTTTGTAGTATTAATAATAAAGTTGTGGGTTTACGAAACTTTTTTTAATATTAAATTATTTACAAAAAGCTACTTATGAATTCATGCAACGAAATGTTGTCAGTTTCAAAATTTAAATTTTAAATTGAAAACTGATTTCTACTTTAACCAAGTTTTCATATATATCACTCTTTGTTGCTTTTATTATTATTTGCATGTATAGAGTAGCGTATTATCTAACAATAAATTATTATTTTTAGGTCGCCAAAGAACACAGGTGAGATTTAATTCAGATGGCGATGCTTTTGGCAGCTACAATATTTATCAGTACCAAAGACACGACGATGGTAAGTACGATTATAACCTGATTGGCTTTTGGAAAGAAGTGTAAGTATTATAAATGATTATATTATCTTACATAATTAAAACATGAAATTTATATAAAATCGAGTTATTTTGACTCCTGAACAGTCTGAGAAAATGTTTAAGTGCATATGTACTAAGCATAGACTGCAATTACAAATTTCTTAATAAGCAATCCAACATGTATATAGTTATGAAATGGTATTTATATTTTGTAAAGTGCAACTTTCGATAGGTAACATTATTTTCAGGAGTTTTATTACATTTCTTATTCGTACGCATATTATAAAAAATCGCGTGTGCCTTTCGATTTATGACAATCATTACATTTGTTTCTTTTGTTATTCACTAAATTTCGGGTTGAGTAATATGAAGTGTTCTATATTGTAATGAACGAAATCAAATTCCTTACTTCACTTATTCTTTTATTAATACTAGATGTACATTTCGAGTACTATGTTCTCTTTATACTTTTTGTGATTATTTATGTTTTCCTTTGCCTTTCTTATATTACTAGTATATTTAAGAAATGGTGACATACATTTGAATATTTGCTTATAAAATCGTGATTGGAATTATATTTAAAATTATTTTCTTCGACAATTTATTTTTCCAAGTCTTAAACATTTTATTATATATGAACTATTAATTGTGCTGTATTATTGGAAGTATATTATTGGAAAATAAATAATTTCTTCAAATATTATTTCACTCTTTCTTACACTGCATTTTAAATTTGTTCTCATGCACCTCATGTGAAGTTTTGGGATTTAATTAACTGACATACAAATGTGTTAAACAATAAAAACAAAAGTAGTCCTTTTGGCTTTTGATTGTTTGCCTCACAGCAATTTTTTATTCTATGTAAATAAGTACAATTTAGTGTTAAATATAGAGAGAGATATTTATGAAGGTTATATTGGTTGTCGATCCAAGACCTTTGCAGCTACACGCGGTGTTCCGCAAGAATAGAACCTAGGCCCACTTTAATTTAAAGTGTTCATTAATAAAGTTACAAGTGTTTTGGACTGCAATTTTCTAATGCATCTGAATGCGTGGTATTACAAATTAGATAAATTATCTACGTGGTGTATCCAAAATGGTCTCACAATTAACACTTCAAAGTGCCGTATTCTAAGTTACGAAATTATTATAAAATTATACACTTGATAGTAAAGTAATCAAAAGAGAGTAAAAGAGTGAATTTAACGTAATTATACCGCGAATTGTTTTAAACGTATATAATTGTGATTGTGCAAGAGTTAATTATTTCTGCTTATACTGCAAATGACTTGTGTTCTCCCTGATGTAAAAGTGGTAGAAGTTTCTTCTTTTTTATGACGATAATTAAGTTATTGAATAATTAACATAACAACCTCATTTATTCCACGACCATCGAGTATTTCTCGTATCGGGTCTGCAAACGTCGTTAAATATTTGTGCCTTTATCAATTTTTATATTGAGTCAATGTCCTTTGTATTCTTGTGTGTTGATTCCGTCGCCTAGTTTTGTTTGCTCATATATTAGTCACCACCACGAGCGGGGTGGTTTGAAATATTGTTTCCTCGTTATTTTAATACTCATATATTTATCACTTTATTTTCCCCTGATTATTACCAGGTATTTTTTATTATTTATAATATTTTATTTAAGAACTTTTTTGTCGCTTAATAATATTTCATACCTTGTAAGGTTTTTGCACAAAAAAATAAAACATGAATATAGTAATTTACATTTTTTAAACAAAGACAACCAAGAAAACTTATATTTTCGATTCAATGAAAATCTAGATTTTGTTTTTACTAGATAAAAAAATATATATTTTATTTTTGTGTGGGAAAACCGTAAAAGATATCAAATATTATTAAGAGATATTTAAGTTTTTAAATTTAAGGTTCTTTCAAGCAATATTTTTCTCGTTTTTATAGGATGCACCAATAAAAAAATATTTTAATTTTTAAGTAGTGGTTCAACTGTTTTCTATACTTTCTGTTAATCACTAATGTCCATAATAACCTTAATGATGAACTATAATAAGGTAGTTATTAATTATAAGTTTCATTCAAATCGAATAAAGGGTTCAATTGTTTATAAACAAAAGAAATTTTAAAAAAATAACTTTTCGCCACGTAAACATGATCTCTTTCAATAACGACAATAACAAATTAAATAAATTTTTAAAAGCAAATTGGTAATCCTTGGAGTCATGCAGCATGTTCAGTCACACGAATTTTACAATCATCCGTGCAGCTCTCTTTATAATGTAAAAAGTACTAACCGTTTTCTACCATGGTTTACGGCTAATATAAAAAGGAACAATAATTTGAAGCTTCACTACCATCGAAAATTGAAATCCTCCAACTCATCTTTCTATTGCTTTGAATTTCTGCTTGGAACACCGTGGTGTCCTTTGTGAGACTGACAGAAATCTTTGTCTCGGGTATTGTACCATATATACCTGTTCCTACCGGTTTGTCGGTCTTTGAGCCATGCGTAAAATTAATTAAGAGTATTAGTAAGTTATTATTTGTGACCAAGCCCATACGTATTGTATTCAATTTAGATCTTCGTACAGCAACATTTCCTGATGTATGGAAGATAGCGGTCATTAACCCAATTTTCAAAAAAAAGTTTATCTAACTATACTAAGTTAATGGAGCATGTAACTTATAATTATGTTTATTAGCATACCTACAAATATATATCGCCAAATGGACCACTAACCTGGCTTTTATTACTCAATATATTAGTGATCGATAAATGATTGCAGATAGTTATTTACACGGACATTATTCGATAGTTTGACCCAATCGACCACAATGTTTTCATGAGAAAGCTTGGTACTTTTGGGTTTACTCCTCAGTTACTTTTGGGTTTACTCCACAATAATGTTTTAAGTCGTATTTGTTTCGTAGTCAATCTGGTGTTACTTAAGGGCCGAATTTAAAACTGTAGCTTTTTGTTTTATTAATAATGATCATATAACTTCAATTTCGTGCCCTATTTTGCCCTACGCCGATGACTTAAAGATTTATTCCCATTTTTCCCTTTTTCTAAGCAACGGAATTAATAAATTAAGCAACTATGTCCGACTCATTGGTCTGGATTTATTAAACCAATTTGAAGCCAACGTTGATTTAAAATCAAATTAATTAGTAATACATTTTGTCAGCATCCTAGTAATATATAAAAATTAAATTCCGAAACAAATTAAAAAACAGTTTAACAATATCCTATGATCATGCCCCCTAGAACTACCCATAAAATAAGTCAAGGCACAAAAATATTGAATTATATTCAATTTGAACAAAACGTCGAAATTCTGAAAGCAGTATTAAAGTGAAGAGAAATTAGCAACCACCACTATAAAAATGAACCTAAAAAATTAATAAAATTGTAATAATATCCTTGTTCGATAATGAAGAAATAGACGTAATTAATTTTAAAAATTAAATGAAAATGACAACATAAATCCGTTTAGATTCAAATATTAATAATAAATTAAAGTTAAATCTAAAAGGTATGACTTGATCACTGCAATTGAGAATAACTCGATGCTATCATAAAACGATATTTAGAATATCGAAACATATTATTTTAAAAAATGAAACACTAGTAAGCTACAGATTATATCAACAAATCAGAAGTAGAAACCAAATTTTAAAATTTGCTAACAAAATATAATTCAAAATTCATTATCTCTATGATCTAGTGCCATATGAATGCCTCAGCAACCAACTGTAAATGGCGTTATCGATTATAAGAAATCATTTTGGAAAACAATAGATGAAAAATATCCGATGCCTGTCATTAAAGGCAAATTAGATCAAAGTCAGTACTCCATGACACTTGATTTAGCAAACAAATTCCATCAAATTGAATTTAAACGTATGCCCTGTGGATTGACGCACCATCCAGTTTTCATAGAGTTATGAATATAATCCTTAGAGGATTACAAAATGTAATTTGTATTGTTGATTTAAATGACATTGTAATTTTTAGTACATCATACCGTGAATCAAATTTTAAAATGCCTTACTAGGTAAGTCTGAATTTCTTAGAAAGGAAGTTCCCATCACAGGGAATCAAACAAAACCCAGAAAAAAATTCAGCAATTAAAAGTTATCCAATACCCAATACGATTCATAAAATTCTATGAAAATTTACAAAACCAATGACTAATTATAAACACTTAAATAAAAACGCACTATGTTTTTAACTACTAAGATGTATTGTAATGTATATAAATATATTACAAGAAGACGACGATAATGACCTTCAACAAGTAGAAACTTAAGTCGTGTTCTTGTAATATATTTATATAAATTGCAATAAATTTTAGTGGTAAAAAACACAAGTGTTTTATTTAAGTGTTTATATCATGAATTACCATGTAGTAACGGTCGCAACTATCATCATGATCAATGACTAATTGCTTAAAATTATTTATAATAATTAGAAAAAAACTCGAAAAAATTTTCGTAAAATCTACAACAAATGAGTCTTATTAAGACAAGAACAAATCACTTTTGAAACAACTACTTCTCTAGCTAATACTTCGACAGACATTGAATGATACAAAAGTAATTTGCGTGTTATAAAATAACAAGGCTATCAGAGCAACACTAGTTTGAACGTATTTCTATATGTAAAATGAACTAAAAATGATTGAATGTACGTTATTATAAAATTATTTAATAAAGTAGAATTTACATCTAAATACATTAACGCCTTCCAGCAATATAAAATGTTCCTAATAAATTCACTAATTCTTTAATTAATTTATATATTTATTTATTTCTCACGGGATATGTCCCAAGAATAGGGGAATAACAAATTAATATTAAGAAAACTTAAAGTTAAAATATACATTAAAATTAAAAATAGATATAAAAATAACTTTTTATATATATATACTTGAGTGATTTTTTTAAATTATTAAAATTAAGTAAAAAGATATTCATATCATATTGTACATTATGATAAGCGGAAAGCATGAGGAGCTGTGAATTGGCAAAATGCGTTGTACGTGGAAAAACGTAACACAAGTTCGAGAATTGCGTGTATCATATAATGAGTGTGAAATTTAAGTAGGTCTAGAATGAAGGTATTGTCTAAATAATAATTATAATAAATTTTATTTCTTATTTTGATATAAAAATAAAAAAAAATTAAGATACTAATAAGAAAATGGCGAGGTTACTAGAGTTAATACTTAAAATTAATATATAATTCTTACATGCACTCGTACTTAATTTATACCTATTGTTCTGCCAACAGTAATTAATTATATAAAAGTATAAAACTGGGGATGCATTTCTAAAATAAGACGGCAGTTTATTATGCAACTTAGCAACTTAATACGCGAACGAAAATTTAAATCTTTCGGTTTTGTGTATTGGGAGGCACAATAGCTGCTTAAATATTGTGTCTCGTTGGTGTACATTACTTCGACATAAAATTTTACTATTGAGATAGGACGGAGTTCCTGTCCTTATTATTTTAAGATATAATACCGCACTATGTAGTTGTATTCTATTAAACATTATTATCGATGGATTGCGGGAGGATGCTTGTGAATGTCGACTTTACCTCCACCGATAATTTACGACTAGCTTTGACGTGTAGAGCATGAGAACTGACTATCAGAAAACCTAATCTAATCCACAATAAAAAAAGAAAAATGTAAAAATTCACTTACCTTACACTCTGCTTTGATGAGGGCTGGATCTTCACTATTCTTGCGGGAAACACAATTAATGTAATCGTTAAATGAAAACAAAAAAACTGATTTGATGGAATTTTGAATTTAATAAAAAAAAAAAACAAATAACAAAACAAACAATGAAAACGAAGTTACAAGAAAACAAAATAATTAACAACTAACAATATTTAAATTTACGGACAAGTAAATGGTAATGATTGATTGTTTGAGGCTTTGATTGGCTACTTGAGATTTTGAATATTTGACTGTTTGAAACCGTAAATCGACCACGCGAACACTTTGAATGACTGACTGATGATTATGACTGTGAACTTGATAATAGCTCGATGACGACTGCGAGATAACTGGTTAACTACTTGGTAACTGCACGATGACTACTTGATAACGAGATAAGTACTTGGTGACAACTAGATGAGTACTAGATGCCTGGATAACTATTTGATAACTACTTGATAACTGTGAGATAACTACTGACTTCATCCCTTGAATCTTCTCTCGTCATCACCTTCTAACAACCACCCCTCCATGACTTTGTTGAAGGAAGGGGTGAGTTGTCATGGTTTTGACCGAGAGATGGCGTATGCGGTCTGATGTGCGGGATATTATTTGCCTTAATATTTATACTTATTACTAGGGTGATTATTTACATTATTTACACTATATCTACATATATACATCTGCATACCTACAAACGCATGACAAACTATGTGTGCCATTATTATGCTGAGGCTGAGGGGTGTGCGCATATGTGTTGTGGCGCGCAAGCGTATTGATCTTGCGCGCATAAGTCATATATCTACTTTGTATCCGTTTTGATCAGTCATAATAATTTTAATAGATTGATAACCATGTAAAAAATATATAATTTGATTAATACATATAAGTAAATTCGGAATCGAAACGAATTCGTCTTTATGACCTGGCGGGCGCATTTTCGGACACCCGACCCTTTGCCTGAGGATTAGCTGGTAATCCGGCGTAACATGGGATCGGCACGTTTACAAATTGCTGGAATGTTTTATGATGACCAGAATTTTCTTATTTCAATTGCAGTCATAAAATGTGTTCGAAATCTTTAGGGGTGGTTCAGTTTATTACCTACAATATTATTTATTTTTGTTGTCCGTAAAAAAATGTAAATTGTGAAAGTTGTGAGGCTAAAACGAATATTAAAAATAGATACAGGGTGGATCATATAATCGTACGAACTTTACGCATTTTGAAACTAAAATGAAAGTTGAATTAAGAGATAATAATAAGCGTGAATGTAAAATATTGAAAATGATTTGAAAAACGATCCGATTCGCGAATAGTGCTTTATTAGCCTTAATTAAACGGTGTTTCGGCAATCCCGGTTGGATTGCCGGTAACAACATATTCAACAAACCCTTTCCGGTAGTTTTAACGTATATAATATTCTCTCAAATTAACGAATATCATGTATGAATAGTAAGCATGAATTTTGTATTCTTTGCAGTCGGTTTTGCTCCATCACATCTAACCATGGTACGATTAAAAATTACAAAAGTTCTTATGTGAACGGACACGTGCTTCACATAACATTGTTTTTATTCCTTTACTTCGAAGATGTCTGTAAGGATAAAGGAAAGAAAGCGAAGTAAGATAGTTTTGCAACCCTCGCTATTTGTTCACAAAGATTTAAATTCGAGTCTAAAAGAACCCCTACATTATTTAAACATTCTTCAAAACTGATCCTATGGTCTCCGGGTAATATATCCATTTTACTAGTATTATGAACCTGCTTTATAGGTCCGAATAGTATGCCTTTAGTTTTAGTTGGATTTATGATCAAAGAGTGCAATTCAGATTGTTTAAAAACGTATTGAAGATCGTTGTTGAGTTTGCGCATCTTCCTTATAAGTTTTAGCTGGAAAAGAAATATAAATCTGGGTAACATCCGCATGTTGGACTAAAGCGTAGTCCAGTAAACATGCTGCTCACGTATATCGTAAAAAGTAACAGTCCCATTATTGATCTTTAGGAAGCACCTCTAATAATAGTTAGTGGGGGTGGCAGTTGGTCAATGTATTTTAAAATGGCTTAAAGTGTTTTGTGGTCTAACGTGTCAAACGCTTTGCTATAGTTTGCGAGGATCAGTGCCATTAGATTACTATTATCTTGTTCACCCAACACGTTATCTAAAAGTGTATTCTCACAAATATGGTCTTGCCGAAGTCCACACTGTTTCTCAGGTAATATGATATTGATCGTCAAGAATTTATTAATTTGTGTCGATATAACTATAAGTATCTTTGAGCAAATAGGTAGAATACGATGGATTATCCACTTTACAATATGGTATTATATTTTCAATATTTCAAGCATTCGAAAATAACATTCTGTTAGATATTAATTATATGTTTTAAGTATGGTAAGATATGCGGGGAACATAATTTGATTACCTGACATGATATGTTATCCCACTCCGAAGCATTAGTTTTTATAGATTGGAGTATTTTGTAATTCGAATTGAAATTTAATATTTGGAGCTAATAAATTATTATTTAAAAAGTACGAAATGTTCGGTCATCCAATTAGGTATTTCTCCTTTCTTCTTTGTATACACATTGTGGCCACTCAATTTTGTCCATAGGACGTTCTTCTTACAATTGTATATTTCATATTCTAGAAACGCCTTTTTTCTCACTTTATTGCAACATGTGACATAATTCCTTAGCTGTTTGTATTCGGTGAAATGCGCTGATATTTTTCTTCGTTTATATTATTTTAAGTGCCGTAACCTTAAGTGACATTATAAGTTTGATATTATTCGTGATCCAAGGAGTGTAAGGTTTATTAAACTAAGTTGTTACACATGGTGCATGTATGTCGAAAACTGTGTGAAAACACTCATTAAGGTAATTAATTTCACCATCAATATCATGCATTTCAAATATATTCTGAAAGTTAATCTTCTCTAGGTCTGAGTAAAAATATTCCTCTTCAAAATACTTAAAAGAACGATAAGATTTGGAACATAATTTACAGATGTTTTACAGTTATCTATAACACAAAATATAGAGTCGTGATAAGAAAAGGTTAGGCCTATCGTGCCTGATGATTTAATATGAGTGCCACTGGTACGAAATTAATTGAGTTAGCTCCTAGCTGTTGAGTAGGTTATTTAATTGTATAATTGGAATAGATTCTTCATTTATGTTTAAATCCCCAACAAAAAAAATGTCACTACCCTCCATAATGAAATTACACAATACAGTATCCAATTTATTAATAAATTCAAAGAGTTCCGAGTTAGGGGGTCTAAAATCCACGCCTAAAATGATTATATTTTTTTTCAGATTCAGTTTGACCCAAAGCTGTTCAATTTTTCCCGAGGTGTCTATTTGTTCATATTTTTATTTATTTGAGATATAAATGCCCACTTCGTCGCCTCTTCGATTTGAGCGATCCTGCGAAAGACGTTATGGCCTTCTATTCATGGTGGTCTGAAAACATAGTGGTATGTTTTCAGACAACCATGTTTCTGACACCCGTAGAATATCATATGTTTTGCAGTAGACATGCTCACGAAGCATTTCCAAATTAGAGATGATCACTCTAGCGTTGATACGATCTATCTTTAAATTACGCATATTATTTGAATGACATGTATTGTTACTATTTATCACTGCATACTGTTCTAGATGGTTTTCCTATTACGTCCGGTAGATTAGTTTTGGCTTCGTTTCCTGCTTGTTTCAACAAGAAAGGTGGAACATTTCCAGTTCGTTCTACGAAGGGGGTTTTCGAATTTTCACCAAATACGTCATCCAAATTAAGTATATAAGCTATATCTTGAATTTTGGAGGCGTTCACTTCGTAGTACATTTTTAATGAATAACAGAAAAACGTTTAACTTTTTTTATACTCCTTTTTAATTCGAAACTAGTCACGAAGTATTGTATAAAAATAAAAAGTAGTATAAAAACGTTAAACGTTTTTCTGTTATTAAGTATATAAGCATTCGGGGTCAACGAGGCACCATTAATAACTCACTTCGTGTTCTTGTACTGGTGTTTCCATTAGTTGTTCGATCGAATATGTCTCATTTTCGACTATAAATTTGATTTTTTTATGTATGCATTCAGATTAATTGCTCTGGCATTGTTAAGGTGCTTTTTTTAAGTATTCATTTATTTTTCTATCTTCCAGAGATAAATGGTGACTAATGAAGGTTACTGAACCCTTTAACTTTTTTGAGTTTTTCAATACTACCTGTTCCTAGAATTTTTAACAAATTCTGGTCATTTTCCATTTTTTTGTCAATACGACAAGTTTGCAAAACATCTTCTGTTATCCAATCAGTTCCAAGTTTATTGTGTAATATATGAATTACTTCAAGATCTAAAGATTCTTGATTTTTATCATCCAATCCAAGAATTATCAAACTATTTTCCGCTGTCGCCTCTCTAATTGAGAAACTCTTTCTTTTAATCTAACATTTTCTAGTTTAAGAGCGTCAATTGCAGTGTTTGATGAAATTAGCTGGTTATTTAAGTTTCTATTATGAGCCTGATGTCATTTATTTGAGTATTTGTAACGTTAATAATTAGATCGATCATACACATTATTACTAGTGATGTTATCGTTTATTTTATTTGAGCATTAATTGTAATAATAAAGCTTGCTGTAAGGGATTTGAACATGGTCCAATTCTTGGCAATCGAAATTGTTCTGCGTCACTAATGCAATGAGCTATAGAGATGTTGGTAACTAATGTGATGCAGAACTTAATTATTATACTCACATTAGTTATTCTTTGCGAATACGTATCAGGGTTTACAAATATAAACTTATATAGCAATTAAATATGGACATAACACCCAGGGGCGATCAGGGTGAAAAACTTTGACAGGTAGGTAGTCCACGGAAGAGGATAAAGAAATAGTACAGAAGATTTGCAAGTGCATTGACCGCCAATATAAATTATAAAACGAAAAATAATGCGAAGACAGTACAGAAGATTTGCAAGTGCATAGACCACCAATATAAATTATAAAACGAGAAATAATGTGTGATTGATCAACCTTGAGGCACAACATATTCTTATGCGGAAGTATTTAAACAGTATTTATCACCTTATTTATTACTCAATCGGGTTGAAATTTCACCACTTTATGCAGAGTAAAGAAATAATTAAGCTCACTAAAAATGATAATTTTTGGATACCATTATACCACTAAAAACCCATATCGAATTCAAAGCACAGCCACACGTTTTTCGTCACAATTAATGTTACAATAAGTATAAACTTAATACTCTAAAGCATTGAAGGCATATTAAACTGAAATAATAGAGAATTATAAGAAATAAAACTTGTGGGATATATAGTTACTTTGATAATTTACGCAATTGGTTCTATACACCCCTGCCCTTTCTATCATATCTTTAGTTTCTATTTTGCGCATTATTCTGAGACCTATTTTTTTCTTGCAATTTTCTTCTTTCTCCATTGTAAATTGTATGTTTTTGTTTTATGATGTTATTCATTGATGGTGATGCGTCTAATTGTTGAACCGAGTCCTATATGCAAAACACATCATCTACATATCGACACCAGTGGATGATATTCTTTTTCCATTGATTATTGTTATTCGGCAGTTTTTCTTCAAAGGACTTCACAAAAATTTCTGCGAATAATGGCGATACCATAGGAAGACCAAGTTGTAATGGTGTTATGTTACACTATGACAACGATGGCTTATACACAAGTTTAGTGACCCACCAGAAGTTGCTGGAGCTTAGATGGAATTTGATGGAACATCGACTATACTTACCAGACCTTGCGCCGTCCGATTACTATTTGTTTCGATTTTTAAAACTCTTTGAATAGTAAACCATTCAATTCAGACAATGGTGCCAAACGGCTCCATTTTTTGCTGAGAAGGACCGGAGTTTAAAAGAAAAAACTTATCTTGTGTAAACCATGGACATAGATACTTTAGCCTACGCCATCAGTATAAATTTCTAAATAGATTTAGGAAATATTTCAAATTTTTCCACATATTAAACGTAGCAATTTAAAGGTAAATGAATTACCTTATTCGGAAAATGGGTGGATGTGTAATCGCTGTACCTCAGATACTTCAAATTTACCAGTTTCAACAATAACCTGAAGTAATAGTTAATGAAATTAATAAGGCAAAGGCAGAAATTATTCGAAAGCTTAACTTAAAGTTGGAACACGTTAAAATTTGTTTGCAGAAATTTGAAGCCCAAGAAAATAGTAACATACAAATTAAAAATCAAATATATCCAATTGCTTTAATTCTATAAATTCTGCTATTGAAGAATTTAAAGAGCACAAATTAAAGAAGAATAATTTTATTCTATACAATGAATTCGAATCTTCAGCTCCTAATATTAACGATAAAAAATTTTATGATTCAAATGAAACATATAAAATTTTTAATTGTATAAATCTACCAACAAGACCTAAAAAATGCAAGAGTGGGTCAGAAAAAGCGTAATTATATTAAAGAGATGAAAATGATTTTTGATGTGTTGGTAGTTAATGAAGTCTTATTCAGTAAATTACGAAATAAGAATCTACTGACCTGCTTTTGGAAATATGAGAAATACTATCAACGTAAATTGAAATGACTTCCGGTAAACAAATAAATATTTTAAAAAAATTAAGAGGAATTAAATTTGACATTGAAAAATGGTTAATCGGATCTCACAATTCGGTATCGTAATTATACTTCCTACATTGCAATAGGAAAACCTCATAGGAAAAATAAAATACATTAAAGTCTTTTACGATGTAGAAAATTAACTAATAGGAAAAAATCATCTGATTCTTAAAAAAAACTATTGATTTATTGATGATTCAAAAGGTCTCAGGCATTATTCTAATGGTTGATAGTTGATAATAACGATTTTGACGTTATAATTTTAGTTGAAACGTGGCTGCACTCAAATATGCAGGGTCGCTGATATGTATGGAAATGATCAAATATCTCCTAAAGTAAAAGAGCTAGCGAAAAATGATACAAAAGTTGTAGGGTATTTTAAAAACTATCACAATAAAGACAAATTAAGTATACAAGATAAGTTAAAAAATCGGGACGAAACAAACTTGCTTTTTCTTTAATGGAACACCTCGTATATTGTTCCATATTTCAATTCATCTCGAAATTCTACACAAAATTGGTATAGCACCTCATAAACCTAAACTTGACTGTTTTAGATATATCGAACTTTGAAAATCTTATACGTTTTACTTAAACGTAGCATATTCGCGCGAAAATTATCCAATCAGAAGTAGTTTTGTATGTAATGATGCATCGATGTTATGGAGATTTCTATCTCCATAAAAACGCTGCGTCCTATTTACTTGATGGCCAACTATTTTGGTATAATTTATTAAAAAAACTGATTTTCAAAGTTCGATATCTCTAAAATGGTCAAGTTTATCGTTATGATGTGCTATACCAATTTTGTGTAGAATTTCGAAATGAATTGAAATATGGCGTTCCATTAAAGAAAAAGCAAGTTTGTTTCGTCCTGACTTTTTAACTGATCCTGTATACTTCATTTATTTTTATTCTGATAGTTCCCTAAAACTTTTGTATCTTAGCATTTTTCGCTAACTCTCTTACTTTAGGAGATATTCGACCGTTTCCATACACATCAGCGACCCTGTATATAATGAATAATAGTAATAATATGGCAGAAAGACCATGGGTCGATAGCCGTAATAAAAATCAATTACGATTATATTGTACATAATATTATAATACATATTATTAATGGGACAAAATTGGAAAAGAATAGTTGGAATAGATTAGAATACGTTAAACATCTCTTACAAAAAATAAAAGAAGTCACTACAGGGAAGGAATAATAACATCATTTTGACTAACTCAGTTAATTTAGGAAAATTGTTAATAAACACAAAATAAAATCTAATAATAATAATAAAAAGAGCGGTGTGTACGATTTGAAGTGTGATGGATGTGATGCAATTTATATAGGACAAGCTGGTAGGTCATTTGAAACCCGACTTAAAGAACACCGCAACGACATTTTAAATAAAAAACAAACCACGGGTTTTGCAAAACATTGCATTACATTTAATCATATCTTCAATTCAGAGGATTGTAAAATATTGCATTCAGGTAATAAGGGATTATTACTTAACTACCGGGAGGGTCTTGAAATTTGTAAAGCCGTAAAAGCGGGAAAAAACGTGGTTAATGACAACGACGAGATTTGGAACTCCCCGATATTAAACGCCCTAATTATCTGATGAACCTTCAATGTATTTAAATACCCGTAAAATTCTTTTGTACATCATTCTTGATAATGGCAATAAGCCGAAACTAGTCGAAAATAAAAAAAATATTTGTGAAACAAACCAAGTGATTTTAAGGATAACTAAGTATTGTTTTAAGCGAAGTTGTGAAATATGCATTTATTCACAATTTTAATACCAATGTAGTGAGGTCCTTTTTCATAAAGTGCAGTTTTGTGAATGTATGGGGTTACGAGAATTTATACTGCTACTGCTTATATCTAATAAAACACGATTTGATTTCCTTTCTTCACTAATTTATTTTTACAAGTTAAATGTACATTTCGAGCACCATGTGCTCATTTTCAATAACTGAAAAATGAAAATGAAAATTGAAAATGAGCACATGGTGCTCGAAATGTACATTTAACGTGTAAAAATAAATTAGTGAAGAAAGGAAATCAAATCGTGTTTTATTAGTGATTATTACTTCACATAACTCAAAACAAATAGTGAATATACTGCTTATATCGTTTATTTTCAGGGATATTTTAGTGTCATATATATTGAAGGTTAAGTGATACAGGTACAGCGAGTAAAGTATCATCACTTTTAGAGATTTGAAGAGCGGTTTACAATATTCCCGGGTTTCGACATTTGATATTAATCTGATTACCTTCTTTTGGATAATTATTATATCATTTATTCACAAACTTGTTCAAGTTAAGAAATACGTAGTGGGCTATGTTTAGTTTTTCTACGTGCCGTATATGACTCTCCCATGTAAGTTTATTATCAGTGAATACCCCTTAAAATTTTATAGTATTTATTATTGGGATACGTTTGTTAGAGCTGTTTATCAATGTGCTAGATGGGGTTTTAGTACTCGTCTATGAGAATACCATCACATTAGAGTTTGCAGTATTTAATTTTATCTTATTTCTAAGAGACCAATTCTCCATTTTCTGGTTGTTTCAGTGCTTAGTTTCGTGGTATAGCCTATATTATCTGTTTGGATAATAATAGTTGTATCATCCACATATTGGCAAATATGTAGATATATGCAATATCGTTGCTATAAATTAAAAATAGAATTGGAGATACAATTCTCCCTTGTGGTAAGCCTTCGTTAGTCACTACGGCTTCTGATGAGTACGAGTTAAGGCCATCGGAGATTGACACATACTGTTTCCCATTATATATATATATATATATATATATATATATATATATATATATATACAGGGTGTCCCATTAATGCGGGGAAATGGCTGGACCGTAGATTCCTGAGGTCAAAATATGACGATTTAACCCAACTTATCTATATCCAAAAATTTACGGTTAAGCCGGAATTTGGCTTTAAAGTTTCAAATGTTTTTATTTCTTTTGTTTATAACAATTGAACGCTTTATTTGATTTGAATGAAATTTATTTTTAATAACTACCATAATATAATACATCATTTCTGTTATTATGACTATTATTGGTTAAAAGAAGTATAAGAAACAGTAGTACCACCACTTAAAAACTAAAATATTTTTTTATTGGTGGATCTAATAAAAACTAAAAAAATACTACTTGAAAGACCATTTAATTTAAAAACTTTTTTATCTCTTAATAATATTTGATATCTTCTACGGTTTTCCCACAAAAAAATAAAATATATATTTTTTTATCTAGTAAAACAAAATCAAGTTTTTCATCGAATCGAAAATAAAATGTTATTCGTCGCCGTCTTTCTTTAAAAAATGTAAATTATGTATAATAATTATTTAGTGTCTTTTAACAATTAATTTTTAACTTTATTATAGTTCATAAATATTCATATTTGGAACAAAGAGATATCTTGTTTGTATTAGGATTTTGCAAAGAAAATTGTTTGAAAAGTGTTACATGTTGTTTTGATTTATTTTATTAATTGATATTATTTAATTTTTATTCAATAGAGTAAGTTTATTTACATATTAATGAGTGCATAATGAGTATACTATATTCATATTTTATTTTTTTGTGCAAAAACCGTACAAGATATCAAAAACTAGTAAGAGTCAAAAAAGTTTTTAAATCTAATGCCCTTTCAAGTAGATTTTTTGGATTTTATTGGATGCACCAATAAAAAAATATTTTAGTTTTTAAGTGGTGGTACTACTGTTTTTTATACTTCCTGTCAATCAATATTGTCAACAATAACTGAAATGATGTATGATATTATGGTACTTATTAATAATAAATTTCATTCAAATCAAATAAAGCGTTCAATTGTTATAACAAAAAGCAATAAAAAAATTTGAAACTTTGAAGCCAAATTCCGGCTTAACCGTAAATTTTTGGATATAAATAAGTTGCGTTAAATCGTCATATTTTGACCCCAGGAATCTATGGTCTAGCCATTTCCCCGCATTAACAGAACACCCTGTATATATATATATATATATATTATATATATATATATATATATATATATATATATATATATATATATATATATATATATATATATATATATACCATACGTTCGTAATTTTGCCAGAAATATTCCATGATTCACCTTATGAAACGCTTTACTAAAATCATACAATACTCCCGCTACTTTTCTTTTTTCTGTAAGGCGTGAATAATAAAATTGACGGTTTCGTTGATTGCTGTACTTGTACTTAGTTACGACCATGCCATGGTAACTGTTTGCAAATATTTTATATTTCATTAAATGTTGCGTTAAAATTTGCACATGATTTTATCTATAATTTTTGCAAAGATGCATTTCTAGCACTTCCGAAATGCTTTTGTAATTATACATATCATGTTTATCTCTTTTCTTGAATATTGGAACTGTTTTTGCAAGATTTAAACCTTCTGGCATACTCCCATTTTAAATAGTTGATAATATCAACAAGTAGGTAGACTATTAGGTCAGCAATGAATTTAGTAATGTGTCTAGATATTTCATCAGGTCCGCAAGTTTTTTTTATTATCCAGAGAAGCTATGGTTTTCGGAATATCTAGCCATGTTATTTCAGGCCTATCAGATTTTATTGCAGTAATTGATTCCCATTTTAAATGAACAGTTGATAAAATCAACAAGTAGGTAGACTATTAGGTCAGCAACGAATTTAGTAATGTGTCTAGGGATTTCATCAGGTCCGCAAGTTTTTTTATTATCCAGAGAAGCTATGGTTTTCGGAATATCTATTTATTTATTTACGGAAGGGCATTACATAAGAATACAACTGTACAATACATTAAAATATTAAAAAGTGTACAAATTAAAAATAACAACAATATAAATATATATAAAAATGCACAAAATATAAATAAATCAGACATGATGGTGCAGAACCGAGCGTAGCTTAGGCAGCGTCACATTGCAATAATCGATATTTAATGAATTGCAATTCCTAGCGATTCTTGCAATGCCAAAATGCCCAGCATAATCCGTCCTATAACATCGCACTTCGAAAAACTGAAAAGAACGCAAATCTCTTTTAGGCACGTGAATATGGAGTAAACTTAATAACAGTGGTGAGTTGACTAAGCCATTAAGTTTAAAACCAGTTGTTACGTTAACGAGTCAAGATTTAAAAATTCCAACAAAAGAGGGTAAGTCCCTGTTAGCCCAAACTTGACCGAAAGGTATTTCACAAATTTAATCTGGACTCGCTCAATTTTGTCGGTCTCAGCCCTGCTGAAGGGACACCAAATTAAGAAGCAGTACTCTAAATGCGGACGTGGAAGGGAAGTATAAAGATTTAAAATGGTTTTTAAATTTTTGAAGTCCATACAACTACGTTTTACAAATCCAAGAACTCTATACATATCTATCATTTTTAATTTGATAACTACTTTCTTTAAAAAAAAATATTTACTGAGACTATTTACAATTTCGGATGGTTTAGTTACTTTCTCATCCATTATTAATTCATTTTTCTTTGTTATTCTGCTTTTTATTTGTGTTGATAATTGTATCCCAAGTCGTTTTATACACATTATTAGATTGTTTAATTTTACTACAATAATCATTTTGTTTGAACTCTTTAAGCCACGTGTTATATACTTTTTTTTAATTGATTATATTTTTCTTTAACTGAATTATGATTTTTAAGGTTAATATTACAACGATTATTATTATTATTACTAAAATTACTTCCAGTGTGGTTGCCTTAACGCACAATTGAGTTTTGTATACAGTTTTTTCTGTTTAAATGGGTTTAACATGCGACCTATAAATAAACATTAATAATAGATACTATGTTTGATTTATAGAATAATTTAGGGCCAGCCCTCACCATGTTCTGCTTATCGATAGAGGAATATTAAAGCATTTTTCAGATTTATTGATAATACAGTCTAATATTCATTTTAGTTTATTGTGATGTATCTTTATATATAATTTACAAAAAAATCTTTTAGCATTACTGCATGGCTGCCCTGTATTTATGTAATAATAAATAGCTAACAGGTAAAACAACTACACCTCGTACCTATATTATAATAAATGATATATATATATATATATATATATATATATATATATATATATAAATTATCGTTTATCGCGCCATCGTATTTAACAATTATGTAGTAACGATCCGCAGACACATTTTAATATATCATACCTCCTCGTTGCAACTACTTTTATAATTTTGCGCTATCCGTTCTAGTTGAAGCCCCTGGCGATAATAAATTGGTTTAAATAAAATCTCATAAAAATTATAAAATTATATTTTTTTCTTAAATCGATCAATCGTATTTGTTATTGACAAACAAATTTAAGCATTGTTTATTTTCAGGGTCCTTGGTATATACGCCCAATACGCAATTAATTATTTGTATTTATTTTAATGAATTTCGTGCGTCTTGTTTATTCGTTAAAAAATATTATTAAGTAAATTGTAGATTGGTCGCTTGGCTATGAAATATTTCCATTTAGTAAAATTTTGTTTATTAAATTTTAATTGAAAATTTTGATAAGAATTTGAATAATTTAGAGTGTCTAATGTATTTTGAAGGATTTCGTTTACGAAAGCATGCTTTATTGCATCCTCTAGTGTGGTTGGGGCGCATAATCTAATAATGCTTTGTATGTTACAGCGAATTCCGCGAATAAATGTTATAGGGGCAAGTTCAACCTCATTCTGTAAGTGATCGCGCTTGAAATTTCGGTAGCTGAAAGTAGATTCATTTTAATTACTAATTTGCTTCTAAAAATTTCCAATCTGACCCTAAAATATAAGTGTTTTTCACTTTTAAATTATAATTCTTTGAACCCGTGACCGAATATTTGCCTGAGGTGATTATTAATGTTTGTAAATTAAGTTGTATACAGGGAAACTATTGAAGCACGATCTCACAATTTATTTATAACTCCTTTAACTAATTATTGATTAATTGCTTTGCATCGATATTAAGTTTAGTAAATTGGTAAATGTATTTTACGTTTTTTTAATATTTAGTTATTTGTAAAATAACTTCAATCAAGTGTATGATATATTATAATTAATAGAAATGTGTTGAGTAAAAAGATTAATAGCCCAAATTTACTATGATAATGATTGCAGTCCAACTGATAATTAAAGTATTCTAGCTTACATAAATTTTGAAATTGTTATATATTTAGTTAATTATATTATATGTATAGTCTTTTACATACTATAGGCAACCCTAAATACTTTGTACTTGACGATGTGAGGCAAGGTGAAAATAAAAACAGTTCGAGTTCAGCCATCATTCGAAGTGAATATAATTTAACCTTCTCTTTTCGAATCCTAAATTAAATATAACCACACACGAGTTACCTCAACTGGCGACGAGGATAAACCTATTTTCAACAAATAGAGTAAATTTTTCAAATATAAATATGTCAATCGTACAAATAAAAGAATTCAATTTGATGGCAAAAATTGGTGTACGTACATCGCACGTGTTAATTAATATTTTATCGCAAATAAAATTAAAAAAGACAGTAAAGTGCCGATTTTATTAAGTACTGTCGGGGACAATACTTTCGAACTGATGACGGATTTATGTAACCCGGACAAACCTGAAGGAAAAACCTATGCAGAATTGGTGGAAATTGTGCAAAGGCACGTGGAACCCGCACCATCAATCATTGCCGAGCGGTACAAATTTCGTCAACGAATTCAAGAAGTCGTCGAACCGTTAGCGGATTATGCCGCCACATTAAAACTCGAACCTGCAAATTTAAAACGAATTTGGAGGAAAACTTGCGGAACCAAATGGTGTTTGGTCTGAGGAGCGAGGAAATCAAACAACGCTTATTTACATTGGGGGACTTGGCATTCTCAAGAGCATTCCAGGAGGCAGTCAACCACGAGACAGCGGTTAACGATGCCCGTCTTGTAACCGGCAAAAAAATACGCGATAATAATTTGGCGCTAAATCACATCGGGCGTCAACATAGTAACGCTGGAGGGAAGCATAAACACCAGTGGGTTACACCAAAACAAAACAAGTGTTATAGTGTGCAAGTGCAATTGTTGTGTCTTAATGAATCATCGATCAGTTGATTGCTACTTTAGAAAGGCAGTTTGTTATAAATGTAATAAAATAGGGCAAATTTATGCCTAAATGTAATTTTTATTTAGAGGAGGAACAAAGTACATCTGACAAATCTGATATTTACTTTTTTAATATCAACAGTAGGGATCAATACCCATTAAAAATTAATATTAAAATTTCTAGTATAAATTTTGAAGTGGAAATGGATACAGGTAGTGGGAATAGTGTAATTTCGAACAATACCTATAAATTATGGTTTTCCAGATATAGGTTAAATTCAAGTGATGTACGTTTGAAAGCTTATAATGGTAAATGTATAGAATGTGAAGGATATTTTAATGTAATGGTTAAATAGGATACTATGGAAGTAATTTTACCCTTGTATATTATAAATAATGGTGGACCACCCCTGATGACACTGGTATCAAAGAAAGTATTAAAAAATCCAAATGTATTTAAATCTGGTATAGGTAAATTTAACGGAAGTAAACTCAAACTATATACAGTGGAAAATGCAATTCCAATTTTTTGTAAGGCAAGACCTTTGCCATTTGCCATTAAAGATAAAGTAGAAAAGGAAATAGAAAATTTTATCTAAAAATGACATAATTTTACCTATTGCATATAGCGAATGGGCAACACCAATTGTTCCAGTCATTTAAAAAGATGGCACAGTAAGAATATGGGGGATTATAAAATTACGGTAAACCTAGTATTAAAAGTGGAAAAGTATCATCTTTCATGCATCGAAGAATTATTCGTTTCTTTAAAAGGGGGTAAATATTATAGTAAAATTGACCTTTCACAGGCTTATGCTCAATTTGTTTTGGACGAACACTCGCAACATTTAGTAACAATTAATACACATAAGGGGCTTTTTAAATTTAATCGTTTGCATCAGCACCAGGCTTGTTTCAAAAAATCAAATATAGAGGGAGTAGCAGTGTTTTTGGATGACATTTTAATAACTGGCAGTGATGAAATTGAACATAACAAACGTCTTTTCTAAGTTTTAAATAAATTAGAAAAATGTGGCTTACGTCTTAAATTTAGTAAATGAAATTTTTTACAAACCAAATATCATATCTTGGTTACACAATCTTTGAAAGGAGGTTGAGTACATGCGCAGATAAAATAGAAGCAATTGCTCCGCAATCGTTAACTCATTTAAAGAGATTTCTAGGGTTGGTTAATTATTATGCAAAGTTTGTGCCTAATATTAGCTCAAAATTGTATCCATTGTATAAATTATTACAAAAAAATATGAATTGGCATTGGGGCAAAAAGCAACAAAAAGCTTTAGAAATAATCAAAAAGGAATTACCTTCATCTAAAATTCTAGTACATTACAACCCATAATTACCTATTATTTTGGCTTGCGATGCAAGTGCATACGGCATTGGATGTGTTTCCCAAATGGGGAAGTCAAACCGATCGCTTTGCTTTTGCATCACGCACCTTGAATAAGGCAGAACAAAACTATTCACAGATTAATAAAGAAGCGCTGGCGATCATTTTTGGGGTCAGAAAATTTAATCAGTACCTATATGGAAATAAGATTATATTGTTAACTGACCATAAGCCGCTTTTATCCATCTTTGGCGAAAAAAGAGGTATACCACAGATGGCAGCCAGTCGTTTACAGCGTTGGGCTATAATTTTGGCAGGGTACCAATATGAAATTAAATTCATTAAATCTGAACAGCATGGCTATGCAGACAGTTTGTCACGCTGGCCGGTAAATGAAATGGGAGATAGAAAAATCGATACAGAACTACATTATAATACAACTGACGTTTTTCCTATAGACTATAAAATATTAGCCAGGGAAACTCGAAGAGATATAGTTTTATCTAAGGTAACTAAATATGTGTTACATGGATTGCCAGAGATATGCAATGATGATATATTAAAGCCTTTCTCTTGTAGAAAAGATAAACTACACGTTGAATCTAATTGTTTAATGTGGGGTTATCGTGTTATTATTCCTAAGAATCTGCAACATAACATCTTTAAAGAAATTCATAAACCACATTTCGGAATAAACAAAAGCAAATCATTTGCACGGGCATATGTTTATTGGCCGGGGATCGAAAGCGACATTGAATTAATTTGTAAACAATGTACAGTATGTCAAACAATTAATTTTTCACCACCTAAGGTTCCTGTCAGTCCGTGGCCAAGACCTCGGAATCCTTGGTCTCGTATACACATAGATTTTTTTGGACCAATTTATGAAAAAAAAAATACTTATTACTAATTGACGCTTATTCGAAGTGGGTAGAAGTTTTTAAAATGAATTCTACCGACGCAAGCTCAACCATAAGTTGTTTGAGAACAACTTTTGCCAGATATGGTTTACCATTTTGCCTGGTAAGTGACAACGGCCCACCGTTTACTTCAGATAATTTAAATGTTATTTAAAAAGTAACGGAATTCGACAATTTTTTTCGCCTCCATGCCACCCCACGAGTAACAGCGCCGCCGAAAATATGGTTAGAACAGTGAAAATGTTTTTAAAAAGGGCACATTATGAAGGGAAAAATTTAGATTATGCATTACAATTATTTTTATTTCGTTATAGAAATACACCTCAAACTTTAACCCGAGAACCTCCTGCGAAATTACTAATGGGCAGAAATTTACGCAACCGATTAGATTTATTACTACCAAATTTAAATACAAATATAGAAATTAAAAAAAAGAATATTATTGCAATATTAAACAAAAAAATGTTAGTGAGGGAGATTCAGTACTTTTTAAAAATTACAAAGTTCTTAATAGACCGTTTTGGCAACGAGGGGAGGTAGCATGTCAAACTGGAAAGGTCACTTTTGATATTAGAACTGATGATAACAAAATTGTAAAACGACATGCAAATCAAATGCGACATTTATTACTTGCTAATTTTAAAACACTTCCTGTTATGACAAATCAGACAGAGTTAAATGATAAACCTGCTAACAACAGCACTGAGTTGTTTCAGCCTGAAGTGCCAGAACAGCGTTATAATTTAAGGTCTAGGATTGTATATAGTTAGGTTAATTATTGTTAAAAATTTCTTTCTGAGTATTATTTTTTCGTTTTGATAAATTAGGTATAATTATATAAATTATGTACTTTTAGGAAATAAATAGTTTTGTTATTAGCATTTTTAAGGCTTAAAATTAAGGAGAAGGATGTTATATATTTAGTTAATTATATTATATGTATAGTCTTTTACATACTGTAGGCAACCCTTAATACTTTGACGATGTGCGGCAAGGTGAAAATAAAAACAGTTTGAGTTCAGCCATCATTCGAAGTGAATATAATTTAACCTTCTCTTTTCGAATCCTTAATTAAATATAACCACACGCGAGTTACCTCAGAAATGACAGAGTTAATTTTAAAAGCACTGCATTTTTCTTACAGTGCTTCTGTTGACAAATATGTTTTATTATTTGATACAATAGATCAGCTTCTCAATCAATATAAATCAGTGGTGATTTTAACTTTTCAAAATATAAAGAACATTTGAATACAGAAGTGAGCAACCGAAAGGATACTCAACTTAATAACTTCTTATTTAATAATCTAATTCAATACAATAATACAGTCAACATATGTTAGATCTTGAATGTTATAATATCAACCAATAACGTCGCATGCTTATTTAGTATTGATGGTCTTTCTATAACTAAGATTGAAAGATTGTAAATCACCAGCCTCCTCTCTCATTATTATTCGAAACCATTACTGATGCATACAGTTTACATACATATGAAAGTAATAATGCATATGATTTTATTGTGACACGATCATCTATTGCAGCGGGGTAAAATGGGTTTGTAAATGTAACCGGTTGCCAGCTTGTTCCGAGAAGTCTGGAAAAACGTACCTCCGCTTGAAGTGTGTTTTTCGCGCGCTATAGAGCTTTCGCTTGAGCAGTGATACGCAAGTTCTGTGTACGGCTTGAAAAGAATTCAACCGAAACATTCCAGATGCTTCAAGAGGCCTACAAGGATGACTTTCAAAGTCACAGTCCGGGAGATAGCATAATCGCTGACATCCTAATAATCACCAAAGGACTGTAAATATACGTAGCTTGGATCGAACGTGTTGACGAAAGACCAAAAAGAACGTCGTGTTTCGCGATGTCAAGAATTGTTAATTTGATTAAAAATGAACCAAACTTTCCTATCCTGTCGTAAGCGGAGAAGAATCCTGGATGTTTGAATACGAACCAGTCGAAAAGGCAGAGAAACAAGTTTCACTCAAAATGAGTCTCGCATCAGAATGATGCTCATTGTCCCTTTGGATGTTCATTTTTAGTTTGTACCACAGAGAGAAACTGTCAACTCAGCCTTCTACCTGCAGGTGCTCAAGAGATTGAAATGCAAGATCGCGCGCGTAAGGGCTGACATCAACACACTATAACAATGTATCCAGTCACACGACCTTCTTATTACCAATTTCCTGGCCCAGAGCATCAACCGGCCTCTCGGCTACTTGCGATTTTTTTGTTTCTCTAACTGATGAGAGAGCTAGAAGGAAAGCATCAAAAGTATTTTATAGTGTTCCTATGATTCATTCCCGTCGAAGAGTTTCAGGGTGCTTTTCAAGCATGGCAGATACTTTTCCTCAAGTATATTGATGCTACATTACTTTTATAATGAACCGTGCGATTTTTTTTTATTTCTAATACTAATATACAATGCCTAAACGACCAAATACAAACAAATAATACACCAATATTTAAAATACTTAATAATTCTTTTAAATTATAATTTCATTTCGACACAGTATAACAATCATTTTGATAAATACTATATAAAATAGGCAAAACTACCAACAAAATAAACACTAACACATCAATCTTAAATAACTAACGATCGACACATTAAAACATTATAAAACACCTAACATTAAATATATAATCGATAATGTCAAATAATATAAACAATATACAGAAACAATAATTGCCAAAATAAAAAGTGTAGTTTACCATCGGTGGATATATCTAAATAAATATTGCATATAAATCCTTCTGCGTGCAATGACAAACATATTTTGATAACTAGGAAATTGAGAATAGAACAGATGGCGCCAACGACGGATAATAGTAACGCGAACAATAAGTGTAAAAAATGCAGACAAAAAGTAACAGATGCTAGATTGTGTAGTGAATGTGACAACAACTACCACCGATCATGCCTTGATCTTCATGTCTGCTCTGGCAGCAGGAAAACTAATACAGAATTAGACCTAACCTCAGCAGATGAAGAGGACGAGAGTGTAGAGGTTTACAGTAAAATAAAGCTAAAAATGAAATATTTAACAAAAACCATCAGCCAATTGGAAAAAATAAATAGATCTTTAAATCTAAATAATTAAGCTCTAATAGAAACTAATAAATATCTATTAAATAAGTTTAACAAAACAGAGCACGAGAAAGAAAACTACAAATCAAATACAAATCCAGAAAACTATATTTATTGTTCCACAAATCAACAAGAGATGAGCGGCACAAATTCATTCATACTCAAATCGAAAAAACCGCGCTTAGTATATTATTTCATCGGGAGAACAAATGCAAACACTACTGAAAATGACGTTGAACATTATATACGTAACAATATCTGCCCAAGGGGTCATTTGAAAGTAACGAAACTGGAAATCATAATTGAAAGGGAATCCGCTTTTAAAATTGACTTCGAACAAGAGTATGAAGAAATATTTATTGACGCAAACAATTGGCCGGAAAATGTGAAAATACAAAAATATTATTTTTTCGTCGAACGAAAAAGAAATTGCAGAACGAATGAAAGCCCAAAAACCAACTAAGTACTCCCAAAAAATCAGCAAGAAGTATCACTAATACATATGAATGTAAGATCTATCAACAATAAAACAATTAATATAAATAGTTTGCTTCAATACCACAATGATTGTAAGCTATTAGGGCTCACAGAACACTGGCAAACAACCAACAATATAAATAAAACAATAATTGAAAACTTCAAATTGGTTACATCTTACTCAAGGCCGACTACCGAAAACCAGCAAACTGCATATGGAGGAGTTGCCCTTTTTGTCCGAAATGGCTTCAAATGCAAGGAGAGAACGGATATCAATAAGATGACGATCAATGGAACATTTGAGTGTGCGGCTGTTGATTGGACTGAACATAAAAAGAAATATGTGTGTACAATAGTGTACCGTGCGCCAAAATCTAGCACAATTACGTTTTTTTGCACTAAATTAGAATCACTATTAAAAAATAGATGGAAAGGTAACATATTTAATAGCTGGAGATTTTAAAATTAATCTTAATTTCAGATCATTATGCACAAAAATTAAACTGGAAAATTGAATTGATTGAAAATAAATCTTATACCAAACGTATTCGAATACTAACCCTAGATAACTTGAAAAAGTTTGTAAATGTTTTAAATTCGAAAATAAATTGGGATAAAATATATATGAAAAGTAGTGTTGACGTAGCTTGGACAAATTTTATGAACATTATTAATGTTGCATTAAATAAATCCTGCCCGGAAACAAAAATCTCTCAGAATAAAAAAAGGGTAACCTACAAAAGTAACCCTTCAATCAGTAGCACAAAAAATTCTTGATTATTTATATGTTGCAAAATTATTTAACAATAACGCTAAATGTTTATATACAAAACTAAAAAAGAATACGAGACTCCAATTCGGCAACAAAAAAAGATGAAATTAAAAATTGTACATTACGTAGTGACAATATAAATAAAACTACCTGGTCAAAAATTAATAACTTATTAGTACCAATCAATCTAACAATTACAAATACATGCAAGATAAGGAAGATGAAATAACTGCAATCCTTAAAGCGACAGAATATATTAACACTAATTGTGAACATAATAAATATATAGTATGCTCAGATTCGATGTCAGGGCTCAAAGCTCTACAAAATTACCATAGAAAACAAGATCGTAACCCATTAATCGATCACAAATCTAACAACATAAATGAACTGTCTGATAAAAATGTAAATATTAACTTTATATGGACGAAAGCTCATAGTGGAATTGACGGGAATGAGAAAATAGACGTATTAGCCAAAAATAGTCGAGATTATGGTGACATATGTCCAATTGATATCATCCGCAAAGAAAAAATGAAACCTAGAGAAGAGTGATCGAGAGAATACCTAATAGAATCACAGATAAAATCAACCCACTACAAATATATTCACCCAATACTACCTAACAAAATAATATATATTGAGATGCAGCAATATAATAATAATAATAATAATAACGTCTTTATTCAGAAAAAAAAATGGGCGAAGTTTAGCCATTAAGGCTACTCTTCCACTTAACCCATAAAACATAACAATTTCACAAAAAAGATCAAAAAAATAACTATCCTAAACTAAACAATTTGCAAATAATAATAAAATAAAAACTATTTAATTACACAAGATAAGTTAGATCTAGCCAGATTTGCACGTAGCTGTTTTTTAAAAGAGTATACCGGTAGTAACGTTGTTGCCCTATTTAATTTGTTGTATAAGTTCACTGCGACGTAGCTAAAACAATTTTCAAATAAAGTGGTACGGTGCTGCGATATATGAAAATAGTCACTGTTTCGAATATTTACGGAGTGGCATTCTTTACGCCTAATTAACTTGTTTAATAAATATACTGGTGATTGGTTGACAAGCAATCTCTGGATGAACACAAGAAATTGAAATTTCCACTGATCACTTACCGTTAACCATCCAAGCTCTCGTAATTTGTGACTTACGTGGTCATACTTTCTTAGGCCGTAAATAAACCTACAACAAGAATTCTGAACCAATTTAATACGATTTTTATCAATGGCGTTTAAAAATGGGTAGTAAATAAACCAACAGTAATGAAATGTTGGTAATAATATGACTTCACACAATTTCTTCCTAGTTTTGAAGTTAAGTAGCTGTCTATTCGCATATAAAAGTTTAAGTTTGATGTAGGATGCTTGCAAAAGTTTATTTAAATGGATTGTGAATTTTAATTTATTATCTATTATTAAGCCGAGGTTTTTTGCATGTTCAACAACTGGAATCATTTGGTCATTTAAAGTTAATTTAAGTATATCTACGATTAATTGTGAAGATTTTTTATTACAAAAAAGTATTGCTACCGACTTTTTAGCGTTCAGTTTTAAATTATGATTAATGGCATATTTTGAAATTTGGCGTAAGTCTTTATTAATATTTTCCACAGCGTTAAAGCCTCCCCCTTCGTTAAAACTAAGAATCAGTTGAGTATCATCCGCATAGCAGAAAATGGAACAATAATTAAGGGTTGTGTTGATATCCATTGTATAAATAGTAAACAACAATGGGCCTAAAATTGACCCTTGTGGTACACCGGATGTAATAACACCTGCCTTAGATGTCCTTCCATTTATTTTGACAGATTGACAACGACTATCAAAATAGGACTCAAAAAATTTTAATGACACCTCATCAAATCCTAGATATTTAAGTTTAGCTATCAGCAATTTATGGTTTACTAAGTCGAAAGCTTTAGTAAAATCTAGCAGGACTAAAATAACTGAACGTTTTTTGTCAAGTTCTTGAACAATGGTATCAGTTACATTTAGCAATATAGTTGAAGTACTATGATTAGATCTAAAACCAGACTGATGGTCGGGAAACAAATTATTGAGTTTTAAATATTTAAGGATCTGCGAGTGAATTGCTTTTTCTAATATTTTACTAAGTACATTTAATAAACTAATTGGACGTAGATCTGAGATGTCATTGATATCCGAGATGGTTGGAAACAACTATCACCAGTATAAAAATAAATCATGGTTTATATCCAGCCCATTTATATAAAATTAAGATGAACCCAACAAAAGAATGTAACTGTGGAGCGGAGATATCAACCAAATTATATTTGATTGTCAAAAATACGACAGATTGGACTTTACGAAAGCAATACTAAACAATAAAATACATCTCCGTGGTCTACCTTCCTGTTTGTTGTATACCTGCCGTGACGGATCCCTCGGCAAAATACAAATCCGTATTGTGTCCACCGTTACTGCTACACTGATTGTAACATATTAATACACTTATATAGAAAATGTACTATATTATATTATTAACGTATAATATATTTGATTGGCTGTAGATAAGCTTCTTATGCCATGCCTAAATGGCCAAATTACTTTAAAAAAAAGATGAATTAAATAATTATTATAACAACATAGCGACAGAGGAAGTTAGCAGAATTCTGGACGTTGCATATATATGCTCCGTCGATAAGCAAATAAATTCTATATTTTTAAAACCTGTTACACCTTTGGAAGTTCACAATATCATACACTCATTAAAAAAAGCTGCCAGTCATGAACTTATTAGACCTATAACCTATCTAATTAGCATTACATTTGAAAACGGAATTTTTCCAAAGTGCCTAAAAGAGGGCATAATAGTACCAGTATATAAAAACAAAGGAGATCCAAATAAATAAAATTATCGACCCATTACACTGCTCTCCGTTTTTTTCAAAATATTGGAGAAAGCAAATATAGCAAAACGAATTACAAATTATTTTAAATCATATAATTTATTAGATATTGCACAAAATGGGTTCATCAAAAAAAAAGTCGACGACCACTGCCATTTTTAATTATGTAAGTCAGATTATGGATACGTTTGAGGGGTCAGAAATGCCGTTGGGAATCCTTCTAGACCCCTTAAAGGCACTTGATACAGTGAGTCATAAAATATTGCTGGAAAAACTGGAATATTATCGGATAAGGGGAATCAGTCTAAACTTATTTCGTACATATTTAGAGAATAGAACACATAGAACTAAAATTTATGGAAAACTCTCTAATATAAAAACAATCGATATTGGAATACCTCAGGGTAGTATTGTAGGGCCAATACTGTTCGTTATTTATATAAACAGCCTACCCAAAAGCATTCAAAGTGAAAACATAGTTGTAACTACTTATTGTCTCTTGGTTTCAAATTCCAATGAATCTAAATTAGTGCTCAAATGCAAAAAAGTCTTCAACGACACTCAGGAATGGATGTCAAAAAATAAATTGTTGGTAAATACAACAAAAACAAATCTACACTTATTTAAGACAAAAAATAAAGCAAACACTCTAAGCACAATTAATTTACAAAATGATGTATTTGAATTTAAAGATAGCACTCTGTGTGATAATAGACAGAAATCTAATCTAGTCGCAGCACTGTGATCATATAATTAAAAGATTAAATACAACGTGTTATTCACTCCGAATGTTACGTCAAGTGTTGGACATAAATACTTTAATAATAGTCTATAAATCTAATTTCCAAATTATAATAAGATATGGTCTTATACATTATGGCTATTCGAGTTACGCAAAAGCTATCTTTACAATCCAAGAAAGAGCATTATGAATAATTTTTAACCTAGATTATAAAAATAGCTGTCTTGGATACTTCCGAACTTACATTTTACAGGCTGTATATATACGAAATATTGTTATTTAATTCTAAATATAAATATAAATTCAACGAACATAATATAAATCACGCCTATAACACACGTAATACAGATAAATATGCATACCCACTGCATAGACTAACGCTCTACGAAAAATCGCCTATGTACTCAGCATTGAAAATGTTCAATAGTTTGCCATATTTCCTGCAAAACATAACAAACGAACATGAATTCAAATTAAAGCTTGGGGAATATTTAATTATTTAAGAATTCTATTCCATTGAAGATTATATAGACACATAACGTAATAACCAATTACTTCTGAATTTGAATATATATATTTTGGTCTTGCTCTAAGAGCGAGGATCTGTGTATTTTGACGAGTTCAAATGGCGGCTATAGAAGTACTGTTGATAACTAATTTCTATGATTTTAATTATTAAATGTGCTTATGTACCACCAGACTGAATAAAGTATGTTTATGTTTATATTAATACAAACACGTAAGTCCAAATATAACTAAAATAATTCATATATAATAACGAACAACATATCAATATAGGATAAACATCACCAAAACATATACATAACCTAATACATAGACCGATGTTCCAACAAAATATAATAACACATTAAAATCGACGTGTAAGTGCACATATAAATCCACACAATTATTTATCTATGTTTGTTTATTGTATGTTTATCTATGTATATATATGTATGTACATATGTGTTTGTATGTATTTTATTCATATACTTATATTACTGTTTTTAATTAGCGATATAATGTAACTAGTACATATAAATAGAATAGTTTTCTATTGTAGTTTTTCTGCTGAAGATGGGCAACACGCCCGATACTAGTAAAGGGAAAATAAAATTCTTATTAAAATATACTGGGAAGTACGTCTTTCAATTTTGTTTCACATTAATATTGACCCAGTAACATGGATAACAATAACATAAAATAAAATACTAGTTCTAATAGTAAATTAATTGGATGAGTTACGTGAAGATAATCTTGATTATAAAATAAACCACTAAAAACCTTTCTTTACACAGTTTATTTGAAATACCAAATATATATTTTGGACGCAAAATTACTATTATCAATGGTTTAATACTAAAGTATTAAACCATTGATAATAGTAATTTTGTCCACTTTGTGAACTGTGTGAAGAAAGGTTTTTAGTGGTTTATTTTATAACTAGTTCTAATGCATTTGCTTGATCAGAAAATCCCGTGTTAATTTTTGAATAGTTTCACATTGAAAATTATTTAGTATGTTATTTATACACGACTGACTAGTATTCGTTATTCTTGTGTTTTCTTTTATTAAAAATATACTCCTATAAGATGTGATAAGTGACTTATTTACAATTTTGTTTTTATTGAGCAAATATATATTGAAATCACCTGATATGAAAAATTTGTTGTCAAACACCGCTGGGCAGTCTATAAATTTCTACAAATGTTATTTTTCCGCGTTTATCTTAATAACTGCTCCTGTGCATTTAAAAATATTACTTATTGTGACTCAATTAATATCGAGCTGATCGTTATTTTGTAGATTATTATCGCAATAAATGGCTACGCCACCATGCAGTCTATCATGGCGACAAAAATGTTAAATTAAGGTATAATTATTTGATATTTGATCAGCATGGCACACTGCTGACAAACACAATACCGTAACGCTTTAATCATTTAAAAGCATAATGAATTCCTTTATGCAATTACTCAAAGATTGTATGTTTAAATGCATTAAATATATTTGATGAGAATTAGTTTCTGTTGTTTAATTTCTGATTTTTTCTTTAAAAAAAAGATTGACGCATACTCCTCTTGCTCTTGTATCCGGGCCATTAAGGCGTAAATCACTTATAGGCACTCCCACATTAAAAGACGAATATTCTGATGGGTTTCTCGAATTAATTTGTTCACATATTACGTTGGTAAATTGTTTATTTTTTAATAAATTTTTAATATCATCACTTGTGGTTTCAGGATGAAAACAATTTGTATGAACTCAGCCAAATTTTGTAACTACTGTGATCGAGGAAACGTCTGCTGTACCAATTATTGATTAGGCCCGTTGCCGTGTCCTCTTTTTGTAAGTTACCGGCGAGAAGATATCACTATTTGCCTTATTTTGGTTTGTTTTTAATTCTGTGTCGGTCTTTAAACTCTTATGTTTTTTGCTTTTGCTCGGATAAATAGTTTTCGCGCCGTCCTTTTTTTATATGTCTTCGATTTTGGAATTGGTTGTTTAATCTCTTTGTATTAACAAAGATATTAAGTGGAACTCACAGAAATACTTCTTTCAAACATAGAGTTCTCTCCAGTTAATGAAACATTTTCCTTATTTGGATAATTGTTAATTTTTAAGGTTAGAAATTTGTAAGTTATGCACCAATTTGAATAACTCTGTCAATTTATCTTTACTTGGTTCGATATTATCACCTTCATTAATTACATTTGTTTGTTAATCCGACTTATTTTTCGGAAATTCCACTGGGCACTAATCAAAAATCTACTTGAAATTTTTATTGTCTCGAATTGTAGATGTATTTCTTTTAGTTTCACATGACATATATAGTTTCAGGTCGCAAATAAAACACGTTAAGCACTCCTCGCTTGCACTTATGTTTATCTCACAAAATTTGCACTTGCTGGAAAACTTGGCAGGCGCCATATTTTAGTTATATAATTTATCAATCTATGCAGATATAATATTCTTGCAATACTTTGCCTAGTATCTAAAGATTTTAAGTTACATGTGTTTAAGATTTCTTTATACGTCAATGCATTAAGTGGAAATGTCTTATAAGTTTTAAATACATAATTTTAAAAGGTTTATTTTTTAAATTTTATTTATATAAACATAATAAAGAGGAGACCAAACTCTACTAACCTATCTATCCTATACCTGCCCCGACCTCTGCTGTTCTACTCGTATTTATGTAAGCCTCACAGCTTTTGCTACCAGAGTAGTGTATAGCCTCTTTACCTAGGTCCGCACAGGGTAGGCACGTCGGTGTCTCCGCTTTGCAAACTTTCTCTTCATGTCCATGCTGGCCGCACCTCCTGCATGTCTCCCGTCAGTCGGGGTTTGTGCATGCGGCCACTACATGCCCATAACCTCTGCATCTATGGCATGTTTGCGGCCTACTTGGCCGCTCCTGTACGACACAATATGTCCATCCAACCGTGATTCTCTTTTTGTAAAGAAGGCGTCTTATTACCTTCTCTCGCTCTCCACTAGCGCGATTTGGAGGTCTGGTCCGTACGTCCTAATCCATAAGACTTTCACCAATTCAGCTTGTACTCCTCTGTGGAGTCCATCTCCAGCCCCTTGTATTCTGCCACTGCCTTGCTCCTATTGGTAATCTTTACGTTATCGTCGCCAACCACCGCGGCAATGTCCTTGATAAGGTCGGCCCCATTTTCCCCTTTCTTCAGTTCTAGAACTATGTTCCCCGCTATGCTACGCTTAGCCGTCGAGACCAGGCCCATTCTCCCTCCCTTGGCCACACCCGTCTTCAGGGCTCTGAGCGACTCCTTGTAGTTTTTGCCTCCCGCGTTGATTATCAGCCTGACAGGCCTCGGCTGCCGGTGTACTGGCGCCAGCCTTAGCTCCTTTCTTCGCGATCTTAGTCCAGTTGTCCGGCCCCTTAGCCGCCTGCCCTACTGTCCCTGCCGCCTGTGGAGAGGCTGGGCCTATGGGCGCTATCAGTACCTTCGCCGCCTCCTTGGCCCCGCTCCCTTGGTGCCTGCCGATCCATTCCGCGATCTTACCACCTTAGCGGTTAGTTCGCGTATTTCGCTATCCCGGTCGGTCTTCCCTACATCTCTTGACTCTTCGGTTTGGGTCTCGACCTCGACCATAATCCTAACGTTGCCTGCCGCCGGGACCTTTCCACTCACTAGCCCCTCGATCGCCCTCTTCATCTCCGCGGTGGAGATCTGACTGACCAGGCTTATAAGTACCCTTACTCCCTCCTTTATCTCGACCTTGGTATTGGGGTTTTCACGGACTAGGTTGCTAAGGTCCCTAGCGACTTAGTCCAATTGCTCGTGCACCCCCAGTAGTCTCGCATACATCTTCCCTGCCGCCTGGGCCTGCGCCTCCTTCCTTCGCTACATCGACTCCTGTCTACTTCTCTTAGAGCTCGCTGCCTTGGCCTCGTCGCAGACGAAACACTCGTAGCCGATGTTTGCATCCGCCGACCTAGGGTTTTCTTCTGTCGGTGATGGGGGGGCGCTATGTCCTGCTCCGGTCACCGTAACGCTGAGGCTCTGCCTCAAGCCCTTGACCTTCCTCCTATCTCCGCCAGTTGTCGTCGCCTTATCTCCATCTTTGCCTCCAGTCGTTGCCATTGTAGTCAGTCCAGCTTTTGTTTTATTTTTCCAAGAATCCATTACCAATCCCACGAGTTCGCTCGGAAATATAGGTCCACCACGGCAGAGCCGGCATACCGTGGTAAGGCTTCTTGAAACAGGGGTGCGCCAGGTGCCCCGAGTCCGCAATGTTAAGACTAGTGCTGCTCCCTAGCCACGCATCCCTTGGCCATGCTGTTCCATCTTGGATTGAGGTACTTTTTTCCAGTGGTTTCCTTTACACCTTGACCCGAGCGGTTAAACCAAGATCCCCTAGGCTTGCGCCGCTCGCGAGACTTGACCACAGACTACGACGACAAGCCCGGTATAACAGTTACCATTTGTGCAAGCCCTGCGCCACGAAACTACAGCCGGGCATGGCGGGTAAATGAAAGAGTTTTTGGTCCCCTATCCCTCGAAACCTAATAGATTCAAGGGCCGAAAGGACCGAGAGGGGCCGAAGAGTTTGTCCAAGAGAGGACGATAGTTCATAGCGGAATCGAAAGTGACTCTAGTGAAGGGGAGCTCCCACTGCAATGTTGTGATGAGCCCCGGAATCTCTTAGCAAAAGACAATCCACTCCCTTAATGTGAGGTCTTTGTGGATTTAATTTTGAGCCCCTCCACCACGATAAGGTGTATTCCTTCAGAGGGGAACCTTAACCAAACCCCTACCTCAAACATGATTGATGTGCTCTGCAAATGTCAGTCCCTCGTCAAAAGTTATACCTAGATCTCGAATGGTTTTACATCGCTCAAAGTAAATACCATTCAAACCATATTCGAATGTTATGGCATATTTTTTCCTAGAAAAAGAAATACATTTACATTTAAATAATTTAAATAAAGACACTATAAACCTCTCTTCGCAATTTTAATTAAATTCACAAATATGCAAAGCTACAAAAAAGTTAAAAACATTTTTATTAAAAAATCAACCACACCAAGAAAACATTCCACAAGCGAACACAAAACAATTGGAACAAACATTAATTGTCAACAAAACAAACATCCACTTTTCTGAACAAGAAATCAACTTATTAAGTCGAGGTTTTAAATATAAATAAATTTGAAATAGCGGCTTAAAAATTAACAACTGACCTAACAGCAGAATTTAGTTCATCCGCAAAAGAAGTCCTAAAGAAAATCAAAAGGAATAAACAGAAGTCAGAAGATGAAATCACAAAAAATAGTGAAAAAAACTTAAAGAAAAAGATTTTTATTATTTAAAATCAGACAAAAAGGTAATAGTGCAGTGAACTGAGTATAATAATAGAGTAAAAGATTTATTAGAGTCCGGCCCATACTTCAAAAGAAAAACCCGATGCAATAAAGAAAATTAATGACAGGTTAAAAGCCTAAGCTGTTTAATTGATAAAAATCTCAGTTTAAAATTAAAAGTTAAAAATCCAAGAATTCCCCACTTATATTGCTTACCTAAGATACACAAAAAGGGCATTAAACTATGACCTATAGTTTCAAACATAAATGGTTAGTTAGCAAATTTCAAACACTACATGTCAGTAAAAAATTCAATAGATTTGTCAAATAAACTAAAAAATACGGTCATATCAAATAATCAAACTTTAATTTCGTTTGACTTTGAATCTCTTTTCCTGAGCATTCCAATTAAAGACACTATTTCTATATTAAAAAACATCCTCCTCAAAAATACCCGCGGAACATATAAAAATTTAATTACCTACATCCTGACGCCTTTGCCACTATTAAACATAAATTAGCTGCTTTTAATAGCCTTATCCACAGAGCCTTCAGCATTCCGTTATCTTTAAAGAATAGGGAAATGGCATTCAACGTCATACTAAATATGGCAAACAATCTCAATTACAACAGCTATACAATAAAAAAACTAATAAATAAATATGAATTTAAAAATAAAACCAGAAACACAACCCACTTAATACCTTCCAATCCTGATAAAGATAAAAAATTATTAAATTATTATACTCCTCCAAAATAGAAACTCATTTAAACAATTAAAAAAAATACAATTTAACACCTGCTAATTATCAAATTCTAAATTGAAACAATTACTTGGTAACACTTTCAACAAACCAGAAGAACTAAATCAATAAGGTATTTATTCCATTAGCTGTTGTAATTGTGATAAAATATATATCGATCAAACACAACGTAATATACAAATCAGATATACAGAACATATCACACATGCAAAAAATCTCAATCCAGAAAAATCCGCCGTAGCTAACCATATTTACGAAACTGGTCACAAAATCACAATAAATAATTTAAAATTAATTAAACAATCCTCTATTTATCGATTAAACAAATGTGGCAAATGTGTACTCTTGCCTTCACGTTTTAGTAAATGTATACTCCTACCTTCATGTTTTAAGAAGAGTTGGAATAAAAATAAATTAAAAATGTTGTTGCAGTAAAAAAATATTTATTTAAATAAACATAATACAAAAGGCTTTAATAACGAAAATTATTTTAATTAAAAAATGTAAATGACAAACAAAACATACTTTTCTTTGCATATTATATAATATGTCGTAGGTTAGGTTAGGTTAGGTTAGGTTTCCCGCAGGGGTGGTTGACGTGCACAGCCATTTGGGAGTAGCGACCCCACGTACCCGAGCCGTTCATTGCACACACACGCACATCTCATACACACACACACACACACACACACACAAACACAACGACACTGACACCCCGTGATGTTATGCCTGATGGCGGTTCCGCGGGGTGACACACACACACACACACACACACACACACACACACACAACGACACTGACACCCCGTGATGTATGCCTGATGGCGGTTCCGCGGGGTGGCACACACACACACACACACACTCATCATACACACGCACACATCACCGACGTAGACGACACCCTACACCCCGTGAAGTAATGCCAGACGGCGGTTCCGCGGGGTGCCAGGGTCGACTTGGGGAGGTGGTTTTTAGTGGGTATACCAGTATAGTTCTGGGGACTCCCACACTCAGTCTTTAAAAGATTTTCCACCTCCCAGGCACAAAAAAAAAAAAGGTTAGGTTAGGTTAGGTTGGGTTAGGTAGGGTACATAAACATAATAACATTAACATTATAGATAGAGCACTTGCATGAAATGTGCAACGTGAAATAGCAGCGCCTACTGAACTAGCCGAAACGGTAGTTCGCGTACCATTCACATTTACCAAAAAGACATGGTCATTGTGAATTCAATGAACATTTCCCTTCTTTGAAATTGTAAATGTTAGTTGAATGCACATTACCCAAACGAGGAGGCAAATTTGCACATTTACCGGAAAATGTGTACATTTGCCGCAATATCTACTTTTACCATAACATATACACAGTACTCAGTTATTTTGTTACTGCAGTTGTATAGAGTTGAAATAAGTGTAGTTGAAATTCGTACAATTATTCTGTGAACAATTGTGTTGAATATATTTCTTTCGATTTATAGTTATTTTTGCTTGCAATGTAAGTAAATTGTCAATATTTTTATTATAATAAGGTAAATCTATATTTAGAATATTTTTATCCAGTTATAAAACTTTGCCCTAAAAATTCCCAGACGTTCGAAAATACCCAGAATTTTAGAGGACATAACGAATATAAGAGAAGACTTTTTCGATATCGACGAAGGTGATTTTGATCCTGAAATTGGACCGGTAGATATTTCAGAGGACTATTCAGAAGAAGAAGTATATGTTTTCTCAGACAGCAATAGAGAAGAAAAAAACCTTTTGAATGTACGTAGACCAAGAAGACTTTTGATGTTGTCATCATTTTCGGATGAGAATGACCTCCAACAAACTGAAATTGCTGCTGATGAAACTATCTGGACAAAAATAGAAGCTGCATCTACCCCAGGGAGGAGATCAATAAATAGCATTTTCAATGTAGTAATTGGACCAACAGCATATGCAAAACGAAACATAACGAAGGGCACTGTAAGTAGTGCTTTGTTTTTGATAATCAATCGACGAATGATGGATCATATTAGAATATACACAAAACTTTCCGAGTTCTTGGTGAAAAATGGGATCTATCTCAAGAAAAGTACTTCTACTGAGTACGAAGTGAGCATTGATAAAGACAAAAAAAAATGCCCAAACCCATAATGTTTTATAATAAAACTAAATTCGAAGTAGACATGACGGATCCGATGGCCTGAAAGAATACTATGAAGTCAGGATCTTCAAGTATTTTTTTCATTGAAAAAATTGTCTTTTTGTAAAAATTGTGATAATCTAAATAATAACTAAATCTAAATAAAAACATAATATTAGAATAAAATACATATTATTTTCTTTAAAACTTTTCTTTAAATTTTTATATTTTCCGACTAAATATCACACCGGTCAAAATGACCGGTTTGGTAGAAATAGGTATATAACAACTGTTGGTAGTTCTAGTGTTAAAAATTACTTTAATTGGTCTGATTCGATTTATTTTAGTTGCCCCGAGTTTATATATTTTTATTAGGGGCGGAGGGAGCATTTTCAACTACATTGCGAAAAATATTTTTAATAAAATCTTCGTCGTCTTAAACTCTGTCGGATTCAGATATATTAAATATTATAATTAACTTGGCTCGTATTTTTCTCTCGAAAACTTCATCACATATATCATTTCACAGAATGTCATTTGTATTATTTTCGTGAATAAGCAACGTTCTATTTGTGTTTAATTCTTCTAATTATCTAATTATGGCGTTATCTAATGTCATTTAAGTATTTTAAAGTGATTTAGCAGTCATGACTGCATGCTGGATGGCAGTATTTATTACACGTATTATACGTTGTTTTATTTGCAACTTTACTAGTACACACGTTATCGACCGACGTTGTTTTGCTTTTATCTTGCTTTCTAGACAAGTTAAATAGTAAATTGCAACCAATTTAAATAAGAGGATAGGAATAGACAAAGGAGAACACTCATACCAGTGAGGGTCTTCACGGTGACTAACTAGATAACACAGACTGACCCGATCGAAAGGTTTAACAAAAGAGTACAAAAGATAAAATTTATTTTTAATTGTGCGCAAAAATTTTCGATCGGGCGGGGCTCGAACTGGAGGCATGTATAAATAGTTTATTACCATTTGTTTACATGCGTATGTGGTTTTTATTAATAAAATATATTTAATGAATTTCTAGGTTTAAATAAACAGTGCCCTTTACGTACATACAAAACAAACTTTCTTGCTATTCTATTTGAACTAAATTGATTTTATAGGTTTGCTGAACACTTAATAAATATAAACATTTTCCGCACAGTTCACGAACACTTCAATAGTTATATATAAGTATGTATTGATACGGATTTGATACTCTTTTCTGTATTTTTTATAGTGGACATCCACTTTAGGGTTAGTCGATCTTATATCCCCCAACAATGATAATGTTTCTCTCATCTCTCGGAGGCTGCTATTGTACTATATGACTTTATATTTATTGTAATTATTATTAGACTTCTCCTCTACACTATTACCTGATCGTGTAATAAAAGTCAAATCTATATTTCTAAGGACAGTACAAATGAAGACGCCCATGCTGAGTGAAAGGTCTAATTTTATGTTAATTCATATTCAGCTTAACACTAATACCTACGTGATTTCCCAGAACCATATCAATTGGATTAAATTGTATGTCTTGGCTATTTACATTGTTTGAATAGTTTATGCCCCATGCATGGATGTAAGACCAAGCGATCGAAGTAAATCACACGGGGACACAGATTTGTAATCATTAAGTAAGCAATTATGCTAACATTACCAATAACTCCTTCTACGTCACTATATTTTTCAACCGACAAGCGGTTGAGATGTTTTAGAGGATCAGCTCTTATGTTGTCCCTATTGAATTGCACCACTCCTCCATGAATATTATTTTCACGTGAAAATAGGAATTTACAATGAAATTATCCAAGCGAACTACTTGCATTTCTTCATTATTTATACAATGCTCAATGAAACATAAACATTGCAAATGATCGTGGTCGCTTAAAAAGGGTTTTATTGCATTAATTTTATTCTGCAGGCACTAAATATTGTTGAAATAAAATTGAATGCGTGCATTATTAATCAGTGAATTAGTACAGTTTTTGTTATATTTTTTTTTTTTGGTTGATGTCTGTCCCGTTTAAAAATATAACCGTTTAATATAATCCCAATGTGCCAATTTTAAATGCAGATTAATATTATAATAATTATAATAATACTAACAATAGTAATATTTTTTTGCCAAAACTCCCTCCTCCACTCCAATTGCATGCATGCCACACACCAACCCCTTAGGATACGAAATTCGCATCCCAAGCGAATGGGCCGATTGATGGCATACATTCCCCTTATTATTATTATCATTTAGAGTTTCAATCCGCAATTAGTACGCTGTATTTATATATACACTGTTTACAAAAGTTAGATAATTAAACCTTACTTAGCATCATTAAAAACGAAACAAAAACTTAGTTAATCTACATTAAATGCTAAAAGATTTTAATTAATTATTTGTTCACGCTAACTAAATTAAGCATATAGCTTTATATAATTAAAAATTAAATTGATATTTTGATACTTACTTATAACATTTGTTATTAGATACCACAGAGCCAAAGGCATATCAGTGGTAATGATTGATAAACCTGTCGTTTATGTTATCTATATATTATTCAATATCCAAGGTCGGGCAAGTCTTTTAAATGATCTTATGGAATTTTTAATTTGCATTGGACCAGGAAGCAAATTAACTAGCTTAGTTAAAAACACTTCTCCAGTCCGTAAACCATATTTGTTGTTAAACTTCTGGTATTTGAATAAGACTCTTGATTGCGCTCTGGTATTTTGGCTGTGATCAATTTTTACTAATGTTTGAAGTTTTTTGAAGTTGAGAGTTAACAGCTTGTACGTAAATAATTGTTATGTATATTTAGACTTGCGGTTGGATCGGTATCGGTTGATGCTGAATGAATATGTTTGACGATTAGAGTTTGGGAATAATCTATTAGATTTATTGATATGCCATAGTTTAGTAAACTCTCAACTAATGCATGGTATATTTATTTTAAAGTAGCTTGGAGTATAAAATATTTCAGATGATAAAATCCAATATTTATGTGTATTCAGTACTTCCAGGTTATCACAATTACAATTTTCGAGGTTATTGTGAAGACATTCAGTATTATGAAATATTATATTAGTTTCACCTTATGGGGAGATACATATTTAATTTATTGAGCAGTTTTATCACCTTTATTATAAGAATATCGTCAACATACAAATAAAAATCAAAATTATTAAAACCTTTTAAAAATTAGCCTTTATATCATCATGGCGGCTTTAAATTGTTTAAATTATATATGATATTTTCAATATCCACATCTGAAGTCTCCGGAATAAAGACTGATCATTGTTGTTTATATCTACATTTCAAATAATGTCCTCACACGAATGAACTACATATTCTACATGTGATTTAAATTTCTGTAAAAATTTGTGTCTAATCCCCTTTTCCTCTTATTTAAATGATGACATTGTTTGATTATTTGCGGTTTTTCCCCAGGATTTGGTTTATATTTTTCCAGGTAGATTTCATTTCACTTTATTGCTTGATTCTTTGTAGGGATTGAGTAGATTGTTTCTAAACTTATTATTATATTTTCGTTTGATCTTTTCGAAACATTATGTATTTGTTCCTTAATTTAATGTTAATTAATATTTGGTCAGTTATCCAGGGCCTTACAGGCAATTTAGTTAATTATTCCGAGCTGACGTGAATGTATTCTAATTTTTATTGAAAGTATTATGTTGATCATAAAGTAAAATTTGTCTGTCTGAGTTAAGTTAAAAATATCACGATTTAATGTTTTTACTGATTTTTTCTTTTTCATTATTTTATCTTTCAATGCACAATTTTATTGGTCTGCTTTTTATACCATTTTTGGATTTACTTTGAAAAATTTCAATAATATCATGTTGAGGGATACTGATGTCTAATGTTTTTAAAATTTTCTGAGCTGGTTTATCATCAGTTATTCCAAGACGATGAGTTTCTATATTATACATTAATTCAGTTTGTTTTGAATACTGGCATTTAACAACTGCTTCACTTGGGTTGCTACAACTTTTTGGTTGCTAAGTAGTTCATAGTATTTTCCAGGTAGAAAATTGAGGTACTCTTTAAAGTCGCTAAGTTCTTTATTTCATGTTTCATTTCAGTTGTCATTTTTTTCAGTTTCCTAATTTCTTTTAACAGACATTCATTTTAATTGGTTATTTCATAATCTAATTTACTTATTTTGCAGTCTTCACGTCTTCACCCTGCCTGTTTAGTTCTGCTAAAAACTTGAATAATAATAATAACAATAAAAAAAACTGAATTCAAAAAATATAACAGGCCGTATAAAACGTCTCCGCGGTTTTTCCCCACAAGCGTTGATTGTAAGTACTAAGATTTATTACGAGAATTTAACCTATACTCCTTAGAAAGTCGGCGTAAATCTCATTCAGTAACCACACTGTATAAAACACTTAATAATCAGATTGATCGCCCTGAGCTGCTTATTCAGTTGAATATTCAGGTACCAAGTAATGTAAGAAATAGTCGCTTAGTTTATTTATCAATAACAAAAACAAACACCTTGCTAAAATCACCAATATATGTAATATGCGCTACCTATAATCAAATTGCAGCCAAACATCCAGATGTCGATATATTTTATTGTAGATCTGCTAGAGCATTCTTTAATCTGATTATTGGGAATTTATCTTAATGCTACGTTTCTCTACTATCTCTATTTGGTCATTAAATTTTTATTTAGTTTATTGTATTGTATTTTAGTTTGTTGTTTTTGTTTTATTTCAATCTGTAATTGGACTCGTTCCGTTGATTGAGTGAATAAATAAAATAAAAAGTTTTAAAAACATTGAAAAAAGTAGCAAAGCTTAAGACCCATACGAACCTAAATACTAACATATGATAAGAGGACATCCACATTATAATCTATTGCGCAGCCGCAACAATGTTTTGTACTATCCAACATCTGAAAATAACAATAAATATTCGAGTATGGAACTACCTAACTAATTCTATACATAACCAAATCTTAGAATACCTCAAAGGTAATAGAAGTACCAAAGTACAAAAGCAGGCAGATACAGTACGAAAATAACTAAAAATTAAAAAAAAAAAAACGATAAAAACCTTATTAAAAAAAACTTAAAGACTGCCAAGATATAATGAGACAAATAAGAGAAAAACCCAAAATACTTTTTTTCACGAGCCAAAATGTATTCTGCAGAAAAATAGAAGGGGAAAGGCGTAGTTCGTCAAAACTGCCAGAAACTGACAAAATAAGAAAATTTTGGACAAATTTATGGAAAAACCGGCAAAATATAATACAACATTAAGATGGATTACAAGAATGAAATTATATACTGGCCATGAGATGAATAAATTTATGCTAACAGAAGATGGAATCAGAGGTGCATTGAAGTAACTGGAAAACACCTGGTCCAGATTGTATCCAAAACTTCTGGTTGTAGCTATTCATTACTGAGTGCAAAGTTTTAACATTATTATTACCTCACATAGTAACTAAAATAACTAAATTAATTAATTTCAATCCAAGAAAAAATATACATTCTAAAACTGTTTAATTGAACACACTAAATTTGTTAAATATCAATACTATATTGGATTCGACAATACGCGCGAATCATTTTTATAATGGGCGAGTTAGTATTATAGTTCGCATGTGGTGTATTGTATGAGAATGTTAGTAAGTTTCTGACGTTACATTGAAACGGTCTGAAAGATAATTATTCTAACATATGAGCAACGTCCAAATGGCTGTGCACTAGTTTATATAGAGTTACTACGTTTAATAACTATTGTTGGCTGGATATTGACGGCATACTATATTCCTCTAGTAAATGGATAACCACAACAAGGATAGATGCCGTGATTCCTAAAATACATAAATTTTAAAAATGTTTTTTGGACAGACTCAACATGTTGGATAAAATGTTGCATATTAGGATAGCATACCGTGGCGAAATAAACGATTTTTGCATAATACTAGCGATCTAAACAATAAAACTAGAGACTTTGTTATTAGTATGGCTATCAATTATTTACGTTTCATCAAATCTCACTCCAAATCAGTAATGCGACATGCACTATTAAAAAATATATCACTCGCCATATAAATAAAACATAATAAGCGTCAGTCAAGTTGACATATAATTCACACATTAGGGACAAAAATGCCTGAATATATGGAAAAAATAAACCTAAATATGATTCATTGCTTTCTGGTGCGTTCCTGTTCGACAGCAGAATCAGCAGAAGAATTTACTACTTCAGAGTACTAATGGGAGATCATCTAGGATAAACTCTACCCAATTCACGTGCGGTCTAAATTTTTCATAATATATTATTTTGTAGGTATTAGGTTTTTCTGTTAGCAAATAATTAAAACAAGCAAATACATAAATACATGTAGTCAAATGAGAACAGTTTCTAAAGTAGATTACCACAGAACATTTATCAGGGTTAAGAGGATGTTCATTATCAATGCACCATTGATTTAATTTATTGAACAGATTTGCAAAGCAATGCAGTCGCAAACAGAGTGAATAGTTCTAATAATGTTCATATCATCTGCGTATATTAATATGTTACAATCAACTGCATCAGATAAGTCATTACTAAATAATACGAACAAACGAGGACCCAGATTTGATCCTTGTTGTACCTAACATTTAGCAACGTGTGACCTTTAATAATTAAATGTTGTGGTTGATCCGTTAGATACGACTTAATAACTCTAACCATCTTGTGAGGTAGCTCAAAAGACTAAAGCTTTTTAATCAAAATATCATGTGGCATTCGGTCAAAAGGCTTAGAAAATTCAACATAAATTACATCCGTTTGTTATCTTTTGCCCATGTTAGAAGATATATGTTGTGTAATGCACAATAGATTAGTTAATATAAATCGTTTAGGTAAAAGTCAATGTTAATTACCTGATATTTTATATTTTACATAACATTATGATTTATCACCTTTTTAAAAAAACAGGATGAATTTTACCATCTTGCAACAGGAAGGAAAACATCAGTGCGCAATATAATATTAAATATATGAGTAAGTGGTTTAGCAAGAATGATAGCAGTATCCTTCACGATAAACTCAAGTATATAATCTGCTCTCATGTTAATCTTGCTTTTTAGATTAGACCCTGCCTCTCGGGACCTCGTTCATATCTGAGACGACGATATATCTTTAGACATCTATTTTTAAGTCTAGCCGCCCTTATGATGTCCTGGTAGCTATTTTGTATTTTGGGTATTGATTTAGGAACTCTTCTATCAATTGCTTTATAGATGTTATCATACAAAATTTTATATGCTTGCTCACTTTTAGTGGGATTATATAAATTATCAAACTTAATTTCGCTGAGATCCTTGTAGAGTAGACAAAGATCGAAGATCTCGAAGGTAAAAAAACTGGGAATTTTATCAGTGGTACAGTTGACGACAATTTCCATTAGTGGATGATACAGATCACCATTTATAAGTGGGTTCGCACTTTTTGTTATTAGTTAGTTATATTACTTTCCCTATATAGTACATATAGGGGAAGTATTGTTTTTGTGCGTGAAAGTGTCTGTGGGCGCTGTATCTCAAAAAATAATGATCTAATTTAGATGAAACTTTAAACTTAAAGTTTTATCATTAAAAACTGGACCTTGAAAGCTTTTGGTGAACATTCAAAAACGGGAAAAACCTCATAGTTTTTGAAAAAAATATAGAGAAAGTACTATGATGGCCACATCACCATTTTGATTGTATTGTGATAAGCCCAGGAAACTTGTGAATAATGTTAATGTTAGGGTCGAAATGGTAGGATACGCTGAGATACTTTTGTATTCAAGTATATTGAAATCACCCATTAGAATTAAATTATCGGTATCAACACTTAAACAAATAAAATCCAGTAGCATAATCTTCACGTGGAGGGCAAGGTGATACATTTACACACAAAACATATAGAATGTGTGTTCCAATATATAGGCGACATGGAATCAACTGGTGAGACTAATTTTAAATCTATAAAATTAATTTCATCAATAAGTGCTAATTGTGCGCCACACCCTTTTCGCTGCTTCCTATCCGAACGTATAATACGATATTATAATTTATTGGAAACAATTCGGAATCATTAATAGTGGAATCTAACTAACTTTCAGTAAATGTGACAATATCATCTTCAATGCCCATGTTATTATATAATATCGTTGTTTTAGTTTTTAAACATCTAACGTTTTGATAATATACATTTAAATTTTGTTTGTGGAGATAACATTAATTTTCAGATCTAGGTATAATAGTTTCAATGTTTCTAATATATCTAATCGTAAGATTGGATTCGCCGGCATCAGTTCGACGTTTTAATTAATCTTGTCGTCAGACTTTACTTTTACACAACAATTTATTCCCATTGCTCTATATTAATTCACAGTCATCTACATTGTAAAGTATTACTTTAATTAATCTGTCCTAGTTTCCGGTAAAAATGAGATAACTTATTACATACAGATTTTAAATCTGACTCATTTGAGTTAGCGCTAGTACATTAAGGCATGTTAAACACAATTAAATTATTTTCATATGATCTGCGTTCCTCGATTTATTTCATAACATAATTAAGAGTGTCAGTAATAGAGTTTGAAGTATGTTTATCAGTTTCTAATTTACAAATTCTCAAATGTAAAACGTAAGTGCAGAAATGCTCATAGAAAAGATTTATTTTTCTCGTTATTAATTATCATGATCATAGAAATGTTTATGCCCAATTTAGTTTCAACTTTGAGAATGATCGTAAAAGATCGAAACACGTGTCAGATGACTGAAATTACAAAACAAGTGTTTTACTTTACCCAATTTGAAAATTTGGTTTCATCAAGAAAGTAGCGTAAAAAGTATTAAATATATTGATTTGATTCTCTAACAAAAATCACTTTAGTTGAATTAGTACTTTGAATTTTTTTTTCATACCTTTGTGCCAAAAATGTTCTTAAAAAATACGCAGAATTTAAGAGAGGTCTTATCTTTGACGATAAAAACGTCAGAAATATTAATTTGTTTTGATTAAAGGATAGCGAGGTGATCTCGGAATTTTGGGAAGTGTGACTCTAGGTTTAGCAGCTACGACCCCAAATCTGTAGGTAAAAGGAAAAAGCAAAATTATCGAGTTTTATATTCGTTTAAGCAAGTTTCTCGGAACATGGACATGGTCTATCAATCGAAAAGGCAATTTTATCTGCAATGAAGGTAGTTAATTTTTTATTAGCTAAGAAAGAATGAATTCATTATTGGGATATTCGTCGATTTTAGTAGAGGTTTCGACACTGTCGACCACCACCTGCTACTGGAAAAGATGAACGATATTGGTCTCAGAAATGAAACCAACCATTTTGTGAAATTATATTTGGATAACAGATTCCAACGGGTGGATATCGACGGTGTTTGCTCTAATAATAAAAGAGTAGGGATTGGCACACAGCAAGGCTATCCTCTACTCTGTTTAACATTTTTATCCATGAGTTGGATGATAACGTAGTCAGTGTTGCTTTTCCGGTTCTATATTCGGACGACATAAATACTATTGTTGTAGCAAAAACCGAAACTGAAGTAATCACTAAAGCTAAAAACTGTCTAAATTTAATATAATCATGGTCCAGTAAAAATAAGCTAAACATAAATAAACAGAAACTCTTTTTTTTTAACTTTCCTCAAAAATATATTCATACCATCCAAATATGTTACAGTTAAATATGACAATTTAAAAGAATTTAAAGCATTAATCAGAAAGAAAAAGGATTCGCATATAGTGCATAAGTACAAACGGAGCAGAAGTTCTGAGTATTATCAGACTTTCTGTCAACTTAGCTCAAATTGTAAACAACTTAATTCCCTACTTTATCCTCGTTACTTCACTAAAGTAGAATCAGCAATAAGTGAAATTACAAAAAAATGGTTTGATGTGCATGAATTTAACAATGAAGATGAGCTCTCCAGTGTGATGTGCTACAACAATGTAGTATTTCGGAACTATTTGCCAAGTACTTTTCATCGTCACTTTTATATAAATAATAACTATATAAACACAGAAAAGGTTATCAAATGGATTAATTATTTTCTAACGAATTGCGTTCAGTGGGATAAAGTGAATAATTTTATATCGAAATTTTTCAACGTTACATCTGGTGTGCCGCAAGGGTTAAACAGAGGATCTATTCTCTTTTTGGTATTTATTACCGATATATGAAAGTGATACATGAATCGGAGTGCCTCCTGTATGTGGATGATATCAAGTTAAATGTAAAATCACTCAAAGTCAGAAGAAAGAGAATGTGTTTACTTTCTAAATTAATTAATGATCATATTTACTGCCCCTTAATACTGGAGAGGTTAGATTTCAGATTGTATTTAAATTATAAATCTAGAAGAATTACACCCCTTTTTCAGATAAGGGTTCACCCCACGAATTTTTCAACTAACAACACGTTAATGCATATGGGAATGAATTTAATAGGGAACAAGTTGACTTGTTCGGTTCATCATTTTTACAATTTAAAATGAGTTTGTTCCGTGCCATTTCGTAAATCTTTTGCCTGGATTAATTCTTATGGTTTCTCAGCTGCATTAAGTGCCATGTCAAACTAGCAATATTTTGATTCATCATTACAAATATATATTATTGCGCCATATTTTAATTATATTATAATTTTAAGTAATATACATTTAAGATTTTTTTATGTAGAATATATTCATTAATGAAATAAAAAATGAAATAACACTATTAAACAGATTTCAAGAAATAACGGCTATCCAGATTCACTTGTCCCCAATTTAATAAATTCCAAAAAAACAAATTCAAAATTATTTATACACAAAAAATAATACATATAAAACATTAACATTCTTTGGAAAAATAAGTTTAAAAATTAAAAATATCTTTATAAAACGTGACGTCGACATAGTTTTTAAATCATGTAATAAACTATCAAATTTAATGCAAAAACGCTAATTAGTTATATGTACAAATCAGGAATTTACAGCTTAAGATGTCCAGGAGGGTTGTACATCGGGCAATCAGGTCGTAATTTTCAAACAAGATTAAAATAACATTTTACATCTTACAATTTAAAAAAAAAAACAATAGTTCAACCTTTGCTAATCACTTATTAGGATCAAACCATAACTTTGACAAGGATGTACTCTCGGTAGAAAAGTGGATTTACTAGAGGCCATCGAAATACACAAAGCAAAAATTAATCAGGGAATGTCCATCCTTAACGACCACTTTGACCTAATATACACCCCTCTCTTCGAAGCATTTTAGATTTATTATATATATATACACTTGTTATTTACATTTTAAATACTTAGTTTGATAATGATTACTGTGTAATTCGAAACTAGTCACGACATATTGTATAACAATAAAAAGTAGTATAAAAAAATTAAACGTGTTTCTGTTATAAATTAATTGTCTCATCACCATTTCTGAAATTAGAAAAAACACGAAAATATTTTCACATAATTCTATATTATTAATAGCCCCCTTGCCTCAGTCCTCCTTTCTTCGGATTTCTTTTTCCCGTCCCACTCTTCACAATCTCTATGCCTGCCCCATCCTCTCTCATCCATTCACCTATTCTTTTTATTTCCACTAACCATCCATCACGCACCTCCTTGCACTCTTGGCCTAGATGGCTCCATGTGTCCCTTCCACTCTCGCAAAACGCACACCTGCCATACCGTTCCCACATCCATACCTTTCTTCCTTTCTCGTCCGATCCACATCTAGCCCTTGCCAGAGTAACTTACTTGGACCTTGCCCACTATGTCTTCAATAGATACTCTAGCATCCTTCCATATACTTGCTAACTTCCATACATTGGCTTGTACCTACTCCTTATAAACTCTTGTTGCTCTTGTGCTTCTAGTTCCAGCCATTTTTCCCTCATCCAAGCTGATATATTCACTCCCTGTTCGAGCCAATCGTTCACTACCGTTTCCACAACTCCATTGGTAAATTGTTTGGAATTGTAGGAAGGGGTTTGTAATTAAAAGTGAGTTGGGCGACAAGGGTTTCTAGAACGTTGGTAGGGGGTAAATTGTATCAGACTTTAGGGAAGCTTTGTGGTTTATGGCGAATTTAGGGAACAGTGGAAGCCGTAGCATTGGTAAAAGTATAAATTGCTATATTAAAGTGGACCTGATATATAAATTTTATCAGGTCTAGAACCACCTCAAATGAAATTTTTGGCTTGGCTAAATTGAAAATTTTATTTTTGTTACAGAATATTTGTAAATTGGTTAATGTTTAGAACAAATTTTCTAATTGGGGATTTTGAAAGTGTTTTTCTTTTTTTACTAGGCAAAATAGGTACCTTCTATCCTTTTATAAGTATGCGAGTAATTGTAATTTTGCATTTGGAGATTTTAGATAATTCTTCCGAAGGTATTCTTAAAGTCTAAGGCCATACCTTTGGACATGCTAAGGTCTTCGATAAATGCAATGGCATTGAGAAATAGTGTCATCGACGTCAAATAAATTTCCGTCTACGTCAACAACATTTTTATTAGTTATTATGATTTCATCTCTGAGTTTAAGAAAATTTTCATTAGATATTAGCATCTGCTACTTTTTTATAACTACCTAGTTTGAATTGAATATTGTAATCGTATTATTGAATAAAAAGACAGAGGCCGTGGTGGCCTTGTAGGTAGAATGCCAGGCCACGGGCCTGGGTTCAAATCCCACCGGTGGATTTTCTAAGGAGGAATTCACCGCCCGGATCCATGGATGTTTCTGCGTGTATCTCATTCTCATATATATGGAATATTAAATATAAAATTGACGTGATTAAATGGTTCAGTTGCCTATGACAATTTCCCTCAATCATTCACCAACCCAACCCGCAATACCTCCCTACACAAGGAAAGAAAAAGTCGTCAACGCATTAGTCTAGAGCAGATCTCTCCAAACTTTTCAGCTTAAGAGCCATACTGTTCACTCCAGTAGGTTCAATTTTCTGCCATTATCTATAATTTCTAGACGCGCTCTAAGTGAGCATACGCTTGCTAAATTCGCTGTCCCAGGCCAGATTGATAACACTGGTGGGCCACATTTGTTCCGCTGGTCGTAGTTTGGAGACCCCTAGTCTAAAGGAAGGATCAACGACCGATTGTAAATATTTTAATGCAGGGTGGTCAACTATTATTTTAATTTTCCTTCCGAAAAGGTATGGCCTGAAGTGTTTTACTGCAACGATCGCGGCCAATAATTCTCTAGTTACTATATCATAATTTTGTTCGGCATTACATAGGATTCGGCTATAGTATGCCGCAAGGCAGGTTAAGTTCAGGTCGGCCATGTGATGAGTTAAGTTATAAATTGACCATTTAATAAGTTCTTAATATGATTTTGCCAAGAATCTGAGAGAAAGGTAACAGATGCATGCTTAAGCTCGAAGGGCATAGAGTTAAATTCAAAGTGGCCGGAGGGTACGGAGGAAGTTGTCTTTGGAGAGTTCCATTAAAGAGTAATATTCGCCTACGTTAACATTTTCGTCAAAAATAAAAGATTCTTCTAGAATTTCTAATCTATTCCAACAGGAATTAACATCACTACTAAAATGGTTCATATTTAAAGAAGGGGTTGGATTATGATGGTAACCGGGGAAACCTTCGCTTAAACTATTAAGGATTTGTATAGAATTCGAGTCTATTTTAATGACAGAGGGTGGTAAGGGGTCCAAAGCAATGTTGATATTATAAATAGGGGCGAAAATCGTTAATATTTCGGATGGTCGTTAGTGCCTTGCCTGTGTTGAAATCAACTTTAACAATACTTCTGGCCAAATAAACACCAGTAAAATTTTCTAAATTACAAAGAATGCCTTCTTTAGCTTCGGGATTTCGGATATTTATTAAGATTACAGTTTCTATAAATAATAATAAAGGTATATTAACAAGAGAGTTAATATACCTTTATTCTTGGGTTGAAGGCTAGAGGTATGTTTATTAAGTATGGTATTATTGTTCAGTGATGAGTTTCGTTTTAATTGATTAGTTGGTGGGTAATTAGGATCTTTAAGTTTTGGATTAGGAGTTCGTGTATTATGGAGATTTTTGATATTAGAAGGTATACTTTTATTGCTGTTAAAATTATGGTCAAGAAATTTTCGACTAGGGGAATTGTTACGGTTAAAATTGTAATTGTTAGAAAATCGAGGAGAGGTGGTCAGAAACGAATAGGAAATCCAAGAGATTCGATTAAGGTCTGCAATGCGGGATTGTTTCCTGGCACTGTTATTAAAATCTCGTTTGCGACAATTGTTAATATCGTAAGCCATAAATTTACAATAATTTCAGAATAAATATGAGTTCGTCAAGGGTCTTAAATGACCTTAAACGTACTGTATTACACAACCAGTCATCTTTAACTGCAATTTGGAATTATTCAGTAGTCAGAATATGCATCGAATATATCTGTGCCTCTTTTATTACTACATTGGGTCCTTTACTAAAACTTTGAAACAAGTTAAAAAGATAAATCTACAATCGACTACAAAAAGATGTTATATCCTCGGTCTCTGATAGCAACTGCGCATTACAGCAAGTAATTTAAGAAAATTTTTAAATCCTCCCAGATATTTATAATTTATTTAATTCGATCGGAAACGACTTTTAAATTTGAAATAATGACCGCAAGCGGTGAGGAAATGGTGTACGTTTTCATATTGATTGCCAGAGAAACTAATGTCGAATAGATTTACTAATGAAATAAACTTCTGTTTTGACACATAATTATTTTGCACAAATAAACACAAGACTGGATTAAGTTATATGTATTATTAAAAACCTATCCTGTATAAGATATAAATAACGCTTTTAACTAATTAATATCAAATTGGTTTTTTAGTGTTTTAATCTGAATGTTTGTTAGCTTATGCACTAAAATACGAGGAATATAAAACTTCATGTTATCTTTCAACACTAAATAGACACTTAATTTTTGAGTTAAAACGGAAATAGCAAGTATTTAACATGTACTTATATCATTTAATTGTATTTAAAATAAAACATTGGCGTTAATTATATTTTTTTGTATTGTATCAATTAATTATCATTCCGCCCTATGAATGGGAAATGTATATTTGAAGTTATATAGCTATCATTCTTAATAAAGTTTATATGACATATAAAAAAAAACATATAATCGGATCAATTATTAATGTCTTTTTCAAGTTAAATAAAAAGCACACTGGTAAACCTATTGGGCTGAAATGATGAAACGGCTAAACGTATTGCGCTACGTTTAGCCAATCTAATCGAAGTTTTCTGTAATCAATAACGAAATGTCCCGAGCCAGCATCTTTCTTTGTTTTAAAAACACCATTTAAGTTAATGGTGTTTTTGAAGAACACAATTAGGAGCCACAAGGACGAATATCTAGATGTAAACGGAATATTCACAGCACTTTCATAATAAAATCATGCATTTAAAATATTTTGTATGTGAAAAATTTATATATTATACGAAGTTAAAAAATAATAATTAAAACATATATAATAATCAATTGCAGATTCGAAATTGCTAGAAAACAATATACATTATAAATAACTCTAATATATAACTGCAAATTGTTTATAATAAAATATAATACAAATAAACAATAACATCGTATATTGCCAAATATATAAATAATATTTTTTTCTGAATAATTATATTAGGTCGTATAATATGCTAATTTGCTGTTATAAAATATTATATAAATGCTAAATATAATAAAGCTACAAAGAGTTAAAACATTTAAATGTTATGATAAAATTATAATAAAAAATAATTATCCCAGCACGTCGCAACAAAAAATACATTAATTTATTTGTGTATTAAATAATGTAATTTTTTTTTTAATATTTTAATTTATATTTATATATACAACATCTTTATTAGAGTAACACATATTTACAAAAATAACATATATACAGTATGATTAGTGTTAGTCTGTCACTGTCTGGGCTATCGACCGTAGGTCTTTCTGCCCTGTCATAAAAAAATTTTAAAAATATATATAAAAAAGCTAGTTGAATTTAACTGTCCGGATGATGCGATCTAATGAATTGATGAAGAGTGTTTGTGGGGTGTTTGTATTTTGTGGGGATATTGGGATTGCGGGGAATACAATATTTGTCAAGGAGGGTTAGGTTGGAAGGTTTAGGAGCAAATTTTGTGCTAATGGCTAATGTACGTTGGTTAATAGGAATTATTTGGGTGGATTCGTAGAGTAGGTCATTGGACGGGTTATGAAGAGGATTATTTAGGTGTCTGATTTTGGTAAGGGTTCGGAGTGCGGATCTTTCGGAGACTTGGATGTGATGTAGGGTAGAAGGACGGCATTGGGTAAAAAGGATTGAGCCATAGTCTAACAAGGGCCGGAAAATCGATTTTTAAATGTTGGCAGCAGTTTTAGTCGTAATACCTTGGTTTTTGAAAGTTAAAGCCCGGAAATGCCGGGCCCTGGTTTTGACTTTGGCTTTGACGGATAGGGCATGTTGTTTGAAGGATAGTTTATGGTCGAATAGGATTCCTAGGTATTTGCAGGTATGAGAGGGTGGGATTTCGGTTTGATGGATTTTAATTTTGGGAGAGTTTGGAGTGATTTTGTGAAAGGGAATAAGGAGTTTTGATTTTGTGGGGTTTATTTGGATTCGCCATTTTAGGAACCAGTTTTGGAGGGAGTTTAAAGCAATTTGTAGGGAGTTTAGGGCAGTGGAGAGGGTAGGCGCATGTGCAACTAATGCGGTGTCGTCCGCTTTATATTTATTTCATGGTATTTTATTTTGAATTGGTCGCTTCAGAAGCTAATCTCTCCATAGTAGGTGGCGATGAAATTGAGTTTGTACGTCTAGTAAATAAGAAATAATAGTCCTTGGTAAAGTCAGTCAATATGTTGTATATGGCTTTAGAAGTTATAAATTTGAAGTGCACGTGAATGTTAGATGCGGATGCAATTGATAATTAAGATATACTGGGTTAGGTAATTTGATAAGTTCCATGGATCCCGGGTAGTATTAAATTTTCAAGTTTAAAACTAAATGGAAAAAGGAATGGAATATATGCTCACTCGGTTTATAAAACATTTCTTGAATTAGTTTCTCATGTAACTAACATGTACATTTTGTAATATAGAAATAACACAATTTAGGCTTGGTTTGTTTCATTGTTTATTTATTTATTCTGACTAGCTTTGACAATTACGTCATTATCAAAGGATGAAATACAGAGATGTTGAATTGTAATACATATACTTCCAGGTAATAAGGGATGCCATAATCTAAATCTCGTCATTATCATTTACGACAAACTTCCCAGATTTTATTGCTTTACTTTCTAAACCCTCCTTCAGTGTTAAGTACCGTTCTTTGTTATTTGAGTGTAAGATTTTAAATTCTTATGCGTCGAAAAAGTGGTTTTGTTCAATACAATGTTTGATTTTTTAGGTCCTTTATGCCTCACTTCAAACGATCTTCCTATTTGACCAATATAAATTGCATTGCACTGTCCACAATGGATGTCATATATACCACTTTTTTGTCATTTTCTATATTTCTTTGTTATTAATTAATAGTTTACCAATATTTAAAGTGTTGGTGCAAATAATATTAAATTCGCCGCCTTTGAAACAGTGCACAATATTATGTGATAGTTCATTAACGAATCCGATTTTATACCATTTATTATATTTCCTTTTTTTCTTTCACAATGACTTATCTACTAACATTTATTTGTTGAATTGATGAAAATTCACACCAACCACCACTCAAGAGAAGCAAAAGAAGCAATTAATCAAGCATACCATAAGTGAATATTCCTCATAATGAAGAAATGGTATAATACAAGGAACACATTATCACATATCCTAAAATTACTACACTCAAGACTCGCAACATGCCTTCATCCAGCCGAATTCAACTCCATTGACGCGAAGCTGAGGGAAGAACAAAAACCATCGGGCTCGAGCAGTACAAAGTCCAACTTGCAAAATTGAAACATCTACCGGAACAAAAATTCATCAAAGCAACGCATTTAAATCATTCACGTTCACATAATCATAGTGCATAGTGAGTGCAATAAAATTGAATTTTATCCCAGACTTGTAAATTTATCTAACACACAGTTAGCAAAATTATCCTTATTACAGAAATGCTTAAAATATTCCCCTAATTTAAACTCTAATGCATTCACAGAATCAGTAGGAATCAATGCAGAAATAACGTGCAATAGATTAAACTCAGATCAAGACAAAACATTAACAAAAATTAAAATTGCAAAATTAATTACACAACATAAAAGTATATATATATATATATATATAACTTAAAAAATCAGAACAAATGAACATTAATCACACAAGTATATATTGATAAAATTCAAATAGTTTTAAAGTGCTAACAAAAGACCCAACTAATAAATTTCAATCAGAAGTTAAGAAAACGTTAAAATCGTTCTCAATTTAATAAAAATTCAAATAGATGTAGACTAATAAAGATGAACCCGAGGGCCCCAATACTATATGGACTACCGAAGCTACACAAAGACCAAATACCTATGATACATGTTGTGTCATACCTGTATGCACCTGCATATAATGTATGCAAACTAGTAAATCAGATACGCGATTAAAAATTCTATAGATTTAGTCAACAAATTAAAACTAATGCCAGTCCCTGATAACGCAAAATTAATCATTTGGCGTAAAAAGTCTTTTCTTTCCAATAAAAGAATTAAAATAAATTTTACAATCATTAATAAACACAACTGAAGAACCAGAAATAAAAAAAGAAATGATAGAGCTCATCAACCAATGACTCAGACGATTTCATCTTTACTAGCAGAAATATTTATGTCAAATTTTGAAGAAAAAAACATTTTTAGTAACACACATAAAAAAAATATCATTTTGGGCCAACTATGTAGATAATATTTTCTGCGTTTTGATATGTACTACACGATAGCTACACTCATTCGAAAATTATCTAAAGTCAATAAATGAACATATTAAATTCACCTTAGAGTATGAAAATGAAAATAGTCTTAACTTATTAGACCTATATTAAAATCACAGAGTTTAAAATTTGCAGAAAGGAAACATCAAATTAAGATAATTTCACGCTTTTATGCATACATTAATAAATATACCATTAAATAAGAAGAATTACTCCGAGGTACTAAACGTTATAAATAATAATTCGTTAATAGATAAGTTATTGAGAAAAAAACCACAAAAAGAACTTCCAAAAAACATTTATCCACCACAACAACAATATAATAAATACATAATTTTATGCACTGTTTCAAAGGGAGTGAATTTAATATTATTTGCACTAACACTTTAAATATTGGTAAACTATTAATTAATAACAAAAAATATAGAAAATGATAAAAAATGTGGCATATATGAGATCCAGTGTGGATAGTGCGATGCAATTTATATTGGCCAAATGAAAAGATCTTTTGAAGTGAGGCTAAAAGAACATAAAAATCAATCATGGAAAACAAATATACCACAGGTTTTGCCAAGCATTATATTGAACAATTAAATAGAAATTAATAAAGCAATAAAATCTGGGAAATTTGTCGTAAATGGTAATGATGAAATTTGGAATTCTCCGATTATAGCATCGCTTATTACCTGACTGAATATATACAGGGTGTCCCGTTAATGCGGGGAAATGGCTAGACCATAGATTCCTGGGGTCAAAATATGACGATTTAACGCAACTTATCTATATCCAAAAATTTACGGTTAAGCCGGAATTTGGCTTCAAAGTTTCAAAAATTTTTATTTCTTTTGTTTATAACAATTGAACGCTTAATTTGATATGAATGAAACTTATTATTAATAAGTACCATAATATCATACATCATTTCAGTTATTGTTGGCATTAGTGATTGACAGGAAGTATTAAAAACAGTAGTACCACCACTTAAAAACTAAAATATTTTTTTATTGGTGCATCCAATAAAATCCAAAAAAATCTACTTGAAAGGGCATTAGATTTAAATACTTTTTTGACTCTTACTAGTTTTTGATATCTTGTACGGTTTTTGCACAAAAAAATAAAATATGAATATAGTATACTCATTATGCACTCATTAATAAGTAAATAAACTTACTCTATTGAATAAAAATTAAATAATATCAATTAATAAAATAAATCAAAACAACATGTAACACTTTTCAAACAATTTTCTTTGCAAAATCCTAATACAAGAAGATATCTGTTTGTTCCAAATATGAATATTTATGAACTATAATAAAGTTAAAAATTAATCGTTAAAAGACACTAAATAATTATTATTATACATAATTTACATTTTTCAAAGAAAGACGGCCACGAAAAACTTTTTTTTTCGATTCGATGAAAAACTTGATTTTGTTTTTACTAGATAAAAAATATATATTTTATTTTTTTGTGGGAAAACCGTAAAAGATATCAAATATTATTAAGAGATAAAAATTAAATTAGATTGTCTTTCAATTAGTATTTCTTTAGTTTTTATTAGATCCACCAATAAAAACATATTTTAGTTTTTAAGTGGTGGTACTACTGTTTCTTATACTTCTTGTTAACCAATAATAGTCATAATAAATGAAATGATGTATTATATTATGGTAGTTATTAAAAATAAATTTCATTGAAATCAAATAAAGCGTTCATTGTTATAAACAAAAGAAATAAAAAATTTTGAAACTTTGAAGCCAAATTCCGGCTTAACCGTAAATTTTTGGATATAGATAAGTTGCGTTAAATCGTCATATTTTGACCCCAGGAATCTATGGTCCAGCCATTTCCCCACATTAACGGGACACCCTGTATATATATATATTACAATTGAACATATCTGTATTGTATTTATTTATTTAAACATTTATTCCCCAAGAGCCGCGAAGGCCAGGTACAGGACAAAATTAAAGAAAAACAAATCTATAATACAGTAATAATAAATGGTACAAATACAATTTATACATATATAAATGGATATACATACATATACATACATACATACATACATATACATAAATGCATACTTATTAAGATACACACATACACATGCACTTACACACTTAATTCCCGCAATAAACTCCGAACATTGCTTACATTAAATATATCGATATATTTACAATAGATATTCACTGCGTTGCTCATAGACAAAATTGGCGAATTCAGGTGGTGGTTGTATTTGTTGAACTTAAATAAAATGTTTGTCTTAGTCTACTGTTATGACGTGGTATGTAGAAGTTCAATAAAGATAGTAAAAATGAGTCATTGATTTTGTGGTGAATTAACTTATAGATAAACATAATTAGAGATTTAATGCGGCGCGATTCTAATGAAGGGATACAAAATTCACGTTCCAAGAGTTCTGAAGGATAACCCTAAGGAGGATATATCATGTAGTGCCTGTAATATAAAGTCTTTAAAAATTTTCTTTGTACCTTTTCAATCTCTGTGATATGAACATTATAGAAAGGACTCCACACAATCGAGCAGTATTCTAAGCGACTACGAATGTAGGCATAGTAGAAATTTATTAATGGTCGTAAGGTTTTAAATGGTTTGGTATTTCTTATTAAGAACCCCAATAATTTGTAGCTACTACTAGTAATTTGCTTAATATTATCGATAAAGGTAAGTTTGCAGTCAAAGTAAATACCAAGATCTTTAAAGCAAATGACGTCTTCAAGAAATGAATTATTTATATTGTAATTGAATATAATATTTTTATGTTTTCTACTATAAGTCATTTGTTTACATTTGTCTATGTCTAACATGAGCCCATTCTTAATGCACCAATCATTAAATTTGTTAAGGTCCTCTTGTAGTATTAAACAATCATTCGCAGTCTTAATGGTTCTAAATAATTTAAGATCATCAGCGTACATTAAATATTCGGAATTAAAACTATTACATACATCATTAAAAAATATTAAAAACAGTAAGGGACCCAAGTTTGACCCTTGCGGTACCCCACTTGTAGAGACAAACATATGCGAGCGAAAGCCCATATATTCCACATTATTAGTTCTGCTAGTTAAATAACACTTTAATAGTTTAACTAAACAATCACTCAAGCCAAAAGTATGTAGTTTTTCAATTAATAAATCATGTCGAACGGTGTCGAAGGCTTTCGACAAATCGGTGTAAATAACATCTACCTGATCACGATCATCTAAAGCTCCAGAGACAACGGATGTAAATCTGCATAAATTGGTAACGGTAGATTTGCCACGAACAAATCCATATTGTCTTTGTGATAAAGACAGCTCGACGTGATTATATATGACTTTGTACAACATGATTTCAAAAATTTTGGCAAAATTACTAATTAAAGATATTGGGCGGTAATTCTGGATATTGTCAATGGTTTTGTTCTTGTAGATTGGTACAATTTTAGAGGATTTCCAGATAGAAGGAAATTTGTTAAACCTTAGGCTCATATTATAGATATGTAAGAGTGGGGTTGATAATATATGTCTGCAGTCTCTAACAACCAGAGCCGGAATATTATCGGGACCCGTTGTAAGGTTTTGTTTCAAAGATTTAGCAGCACTCAAAAATTCATCCAAATTAAAAGATTTAATTATCAATAAGTCATTGTTTGATGATATATTAACTTCGCTAGAGTTGACGTTGGTTGCTTTATAGACAGATGCAAAGTAGTCGGCAAATGCGTTCGTAATATCTTGAGGCTGGTCAAGTATATTATTGCCTACTTTAATTATTCCAGGAATACGTGTCACACCTTTCCGCTCATTAATATAGCCCCATAGCTTTTGGGGCTTCAGTGAAATGTTAGCTTCAATCATGTTTATGTAGTTTGAAAAGTCTATTTTTATGTTTTCTTTAACCAGTTTCCTATGTGTATAAAATTGTACCTTGTTAAAATTAGTTTTACTCCATTTTAACATTTTTAAATAATGCTGTTTGCGTTTGACACTACGAATAGTTAAGCGTGAGAACCATTTTGGAAATATTCGAGGTTTACTAGTTTTTATGGGTATACATATGACGATGTAATTGTTTAAAATTCTATAAAGTTCACCACAGGCAAGGTCAGGATTGTTTAAGTTGACAACAGAATCCCAATTTGTTTCAAGAATGAGTTTATAGAGAAGTGGGAAATTTGCTTTTTTGAAATTATAAGTTGGCTGAGCTGTGCCAAAGTTTTTTACAGGGTTATCCTCAGAGCCATGACATATTATATTTAATGATGGGTGATAATTATCTTCGGGGATAAGTGGAGAATCATTTCGTTCTACGATACAATGTAGGTTTTCAGAACTTATTACTAAATCAAGCATTCCGCCGAAACTATTCTTACAAACATTTAGTTGATTAGCTGAATGAAAGTCAATAAAATTTGATAAATTTGTTGCTCTACTACAATGAGAAACAGAATAATTTGCTATATTAAAATCACCTATAATTATAAAATTATTATCAAGAAGATGTTGAGTCTCTAAAGTATTGAATAATAGTTCATATGATGTCGCAGGTGATTGAGGCGGGATATAAACAACAATTATGTTATAATAATTATCGATAATGCATATTTTTAAACAGACCATATCAATTTTATATTCTTCTAGTTGGTTATCAGTAAGCACTATTTCATTAGTGGTGAAACAATCTTTCGAGGCCACCAAGACTCCGCCACCGCGCCTTATAGATCTGTCCTTGCGGTAAACATTAAAACAAGGTGGAAACCGCTCTGAATTTAACAAAGAATCATTACCCCAGGTTTCGGTTAGCAATATGAGGTCTAAATCATTGGAAGCTAGTATGTTATTATAAAATGTAAATGTTTTTGAATTCAGGCCACGCACATTTTGGTAATAAAGTTTTAAACATGACTATTGGGTATGAACGCGTTTTTTAATTGCATTATAAGATGGAACCCATATTCATATTTTAAATGGATATTTTCGCCGTTTTCCTTGCGAGATCTAAAATCACGGAGAATATTCCTCTTCGCTTCGGATTCACGGGGGGTCAGATCCTTGTTGATATAGATGTTGCGGTATTCTTCACATTTCCGTAGTTTGTATCCATTTTTTAAAATATTTTGGGCGATGTGTGACGAGTCAAATATAACTTTCAGTACACGAGGTGTGGCATCGGCACGGGATTGACCAAGTCTAAATACCTTAATATCATTCGACTGAAGCGGGGGTGATTGAATTTTATTTAAGACTTTCAGAACGTTCTCAGATTCTTCCTCTCTGTTCTTATTTTCCGATAAGTTGCTTAAGATGACATTGCGATCCCTATGTTCTTGTTCGCGAACTTCCAGCAGCACTTCATCAATGATGTTAGAATTTGTGTGTAATTGTTGTTGATTATAGGAGGCTTTCAGTTGCGCTATATCACGTTGTAAATTAATTACCATATCCTTGAGATTAAGAATATGATCAGTTAAATCAGATGTGCAGCATGTCCACTTAATGTTCTTCGTTGAGCGTAGGACCTTGGATTCACTATTTGATAATTGTGTATATTTACTTTTTCATTGTTGTAATAAATTATTTTCAAAATTATCAATAAAAATTTCTAATAAAATTAAACACAATAATCACTTTGTTTTGTATAACCGTTATTTATTTGTATGGTGACCAATGGTTTCAATACATCAGCGTATCATTTTCAAACCGAAAGTAACTTAAACTACCTAACGTGCGGTATTTATATACGGTTGGATTATGGATTAACAATGGCATTAAAAATAGGATTGTATACTAGATCAAGCTGGTCGTTAATTACTGGAGTTACAAAATCATACACCCCCCTAACATTTTTTGGCAATGTGTCATTTAAAATTAAAAATAGTTTACAAAAACACAACATAAACGTTGCATTCAAACCTTTTTCTAAAATTAAAAATTGTTTATTTAATCAAAAAACCAAGATACCAACAACTCACAGATCAGGGATATATAAGTTAACATGCGATTCTTGTAAAGGTGTGTATATAGGTCAAACTGGTCGTAATTTCAATTTCGGTTATTCATTTTGCCGAAAAGGGTCGTAAAATGGACCTCCTGGAATCACTGGAAATTCACAAAGCACGCGCTAATCCGGAAACTCCAGTAATTAACGACCAGCTTGATCTAGTATACACTCCTATTTTTAATGCCATTGTTAATGCATAATCCAACCGTATATAAATACCGCACGTTAGGTAGTTTAAGTTACTTTCGGTTTGAAAATGATACGCTGATGTATTGAAACCATTGGTCACCATACAAATAAATAACGGTTATACAAAACAAAGTGATTATTGTGTTTAATTTTATCATTAAATATGTATAACGAAGTAGAAGCCTCCATCGTCAATGAAAAATTTCTAATATTAATAGCGACAATGGTGATCCCATTCGTAGTCCATCTGATTGTATGTATATTTTGCTATTAAATTCGAAGTAACAGTGGTTGAGGCAAATGTTTATTAATTCTTTAATCTCTTTTTAATGCGTATTCGGATTGTTGGAACTTTGGATCTTTCTATCTAAAATTGTGTTTAGCTCTTTAATAGGTATTGATGTAAACAGGCTTTTGTCATCAAATGAGATTCATTTCGCCTTTGGAGGAATTGTCAATTTATTTAATTTATTTACTAGTTCTATTGAGTGTTGTGGTTTAAAGTTTTTAAATGTGGAAATTACGTGATTTAGAAATTTACATAATTTATACGTCGGAGCTTGTAGGTATGAAACCATGGGTCTCATTGGTATTTCGTCTTTGTGGATTTTAGGTAAACCATATAGTGTCGGGGCTTTTGGATTCATTAATATTAGCTTCAATCAATCTGTCCCTATCTGAAATTAAATTAGTGCTTTGCTATATAACTTTTTAAAGTTCATTTTGGTATTGTTTAGTTGGGTCGAGTTTTTTATTACTAAAATTAACTGTGTTTAACAAATCTTCTGTTTTTCTAATGTAATCTGTTTTATTTATTATAGTTATCATATTGCCTTTATCAGCTTTGCACATAATTAAATTATTATTCCTCAGCTTTTGTTTGATGTTATTGATTGTTTGTTCTTCAGAAATTGTTTACATCAATACCTATATATATATGTTACGCAGAATTCGTGTAATTGCCAATTTCATGAAATAAGCAAGAATTTGCCTAATTCATGAAAAATGCAAGCCCGTTGCGTTGTTTATGAATTAGGCAAATTATCTGCCGAATGTATGAATTAGGCACTATATAAAAAAAATACCAATTATAATAAAATATTTATATATCAAATTAAATAATTAACTTAAAAAATAAGATAGTTTACTTTAGAATAGGAGTAGTAGAATTGTTATTTTAAACAAAATGCCGATAGTTGGTCCATTCAGTTTGGTGTTCTGATGATTGGACGTCAAGTTTGAAAGATATTGATATTCAAATATAATTATGGGTAATTCCGAATGAATAACAAACCGAGTTACAGATTTTACTATATTAATATAATAAACCTTTAATCTAGGATGGTGTCTCTTAGGATCTGCGTATTTTATTAGCGAAGTATCAGCATTTTTTAACAATAAGTAACCTTATTTATTTTTAATAATATACAACTCACATCACATTGTATTTACTATATAAATAATAGGACATGGTTATGAAATTAAATCAAAATAGGAAATAAATAACCATTTTAGAATTAAGTATTTACTTTTTTCAACAATTTTATCTAAATATATGATGTAAATTAACTTCAAAATACTAATTAATATTTTTACAGCTTCTTCCACCATGACAGACAGAATATCACACCCGTATCGTACGGTTTCGTATCCCTGAGTATATTAATACCTTTGGTATCCCTGATCACTCCTCACAGAGTTAAGACTAACTAATGTCCTAATAGATTTTTCTTCTGGCGAAGAATCTCATATTTTTAGCTTCAAGTATTTTGTTGTCTGCACATTGTTTTTCTCTAATAGATTCTCAATGATTCTATGTTTTGTCCCTACTTTATATCTATCATTCCAATTAAATTGTTATCATAATATTGAGATAACGCAATTGTTTGATTTTCAAATATTGGTTTATTAAACACTACATATGTTTCGCCACACTGTGGCTTCTTCAGGTGAAGAACAGTTCACTGCTCGACTGTTCTTTGGTCTCCGGTATATAATAGTAGATCCAAGTTACGAAATGCATGAAAAAATCCTTTGGATTTCTCCTGACCAGATACTCCTCTGAAATGTTCACCCGTTTTTGTTTTAGCTCTGGTGTGAGCAAATGCGATAGTCATCGCGGCAAAAGCTTTCTTTCTTTTTTAGTTTCAATAGGCGATCGATTAACACGACATCATGAATCTTTTCGATTATTTCATCGTTGGTAGCGTTTTTTGGGCGTCAATTGCGTTATTTGTCATTTCTGCTTATGCGGTCATGTTTGAACTCGCTCACCCAGAAGCTAATGATAAAAAATATGGAGTAGATCCGCTATGAACCCCTAAAAGTGTTTTGTCACTGCACGAATTTCGATTTTATCCATTCTTGCGAAACCGCCTGACTTGCTGTACAAAAGAAACTTTTAAACAACAACGGTTGGTAGAAGTGTTGCCCTTACCGTCCAATGAATCTACCTCAACCATCGTGCGCCATCTCCAAAAAAAAAATAAACTGAGGCGTTGCTTAAAAATAGTCAAGTTCTGTATTTAGTTGAATCAACATTAGAAATAGAATGTGTACCTTGATGGGTGAATTCCGGAGTTCCGGTTATTAAGAATTTATTTCAAAAGTTGCAGTGGTGACAGTTTACAGAAGTGACGTTTTGTTTAGTTTCAAAAAACACCAACAGAGTACTACCCTCTACGTTGCCCAATGCACGAAATGAGCAAAATAAATAATGCCGAATTCACGAATTTGGCAGATTATTTGCCTAATTCATGAATTATGCAACGGACTTGCGCATTACACGAATTAGGCAATGCGTTTGCTTATTTCATGTAATAGGCAATTTCACAAATTCGGTGTAACATATACAACATCTTTATTACAGTAACACATATTTACAAAAATAACATATATACAGTATGATTAGTGTTAGTCTGTCACTGTCTGGGCTATCGACCGTATGTCTTTCTGCCCTGTCATATATTTTTTTTAAATATGTAAAAATTGAAGCTAGTTGAATTTAACTGTCCGGATGATACGATCGAATGTACTGATGAAGAGTGTTTGTGGGGTGTTTGTATTTTGTGAGGATATTGGGATTGCGGGGAATACAGTATTTGTCAAGGAGGGTTAGGTTGGAAGGTTTAGTAGCAAATTTTGTGCTTATGGCTAATGTACGATGGGTAATAGGAATTATTTGGGTGGATTCGTAGAGTAAGTCATTGGACGGGTTATGAAGAGGATTATTTGCGTGTCTGATCTTGGTAAGGGTTCGGAGTGCGGATCTTTCGGCAACCTGGATATGATGTACGGTAGAAGGATGGCATTGGGTAAAAAGGATTGAGCCATAGTCTAATAAGGGCCGGCAAATCGATTTATAAATGTTGGCAGCAGTTTTAGTCGTAATACCTTGGTTTTTGAAAGTTAAAGCCCGGAAATGTCGGGCCCTGGTTTTGACTTTGGCTTTGACGGATAGGGCATGTTGTTTGAAGGATAGTTTATGGTCGAATAGGCAATCAATACCTATTAAAGAGCTAAACACAATTTTAGATAGAAAGATCCAAAGTTCCAATAATCCGAATACGCATAAAAAAGAGATTAAAGAATTAATAAACATTTGCCTCAACCAGTGTTACTTCGAATTTAATAGCAAAATATACATACAATCAGATGGACTACCAATGGGATCACCATTGTCACCATTACTATAAGAAATTTTTATGGATAAACAAGAAGAAAGTAAACATAAACGTATACATTTTTGGACTAGATACGTTGACGACATTTTTTGTATTTGGTCAGGAACATTTAGGCAATTAAGAATATTTACAAAACAATACATCGAATAAACAAATACAACTTACGGCTGAAAAACAAGAGAACAACAGTTTAAACTTTTTAGATCTAAATATTTTAAAAACAGACAAAAACACACTTGCATACAAAATTTTTAGAAAAGAAACAAGCACAGATACTATAATTCCAGAAGACTCGAATACGCCTAATAAAATAAAACATAGCATTTTTCATTCATTTTTACACCGATTAATTAATATTCCTCTAAACCAAGTTGACTTTGAAAAATAATTGAACATAATAAAGACCATAGCCACTAACAATGGGTATAAAGAACAACTAATAGACCATATCCTTAAAAAGAAAAAACGCAAGCAATTGCAAAAATATTTTTATAGTGTGACAAAATTGGAAAAAGGTAATATATAATAATAGATTATGTAAAGAACCTTCCACATGAAATTAAAACTATATTGCACGGGAAAGAAAATAACATTATTTTGACTAACTCAATAAAATTGTTAATTAATAACAAAATAACATCATCTAACAAATTTAAAAAGAGCGGAGTGTACGAATTGAAATGTGATGAATGTGATTCAATATGTATAGGACGAACTGGTAGATCATTTGAAACTAGAATAAAAGAACACCACAATGACATATTAAATAATAAGCAAACGACGGGTCTCGCTAGACATTGCATCACATCCATTCATATTTTCAATTCCAATGATTTTAAAATATTGTATTCAGGTAATAAGGGATTAGTACTCAATCACCGAGAAGGATTGAAAATAAGGAAAGCGATAAACGCAGGCAAACTAGTTGTCAACGACACGGACGAATTATGGAATTCCCCAATATTAAATGCCCTTATTACCTGTATTTATAGTCTCAAAATAAATAAATTTTGTACATCATTCTTGATAATGGCCTTGAGCCAAAACTAGTATAAATTATTAATTTGTGAAAAAAGCCAAGTGAATTTAATTTAGCCCAAAACCTACATTAATACAATGTTTCACCAAGTGATTAATGAGAAACAAGTATATGATAAATAAAAATAAATTCAAAAATTATAAATGAGTACAAACTTACATATTTTAATAATAATAACTAAGGAGGAGATTTCTATGGCATGGCGAAGAGCATAAATGTTGATGATAGAGATCCCAGATAGTTTGTATAGGATTCTTTCAGCGATATATGCTGACGTAAATAGTAGATTGAAGTAAGCTTATCTGAAGAATAATAAGATATATAATTTAAGAAAGAGACAAATCAAGTTTGATGCTGGCAACCTCGTGTGTAAAAAGAACTGTATTTTGTCAAATGAAAAAATCTATCGCTTTGATCCCTAAAATATTAGAAACCTAATTTGAGATATAATGTTAAAAATGAATAATAAATATTCATTGTAGATTTTGGACTTTTTTCTATTTGATTTGTCGAATCGTTTAAGATTAAGGTTAGTTATAAGTCAGGAAGCAAAAGTAAGTTAGGTTAGTCTAATAATCATAACTTTAAAATTAGGTTAAGATATGGTTCTGGTGGTATTAACTTCAATTGTGATGGTCACACGATTTTGAGTTGAGGTAAAAAGGGAACACAAAAAGTAATTGCGTTTCTAAGAAGAGAAGCGGCGCAATGTAACATTCACATTTCATCATTCCTTAATTGTTAGAGAGCTTAAATCCAAGTTTAAACAATCATAGGTGATTTAGGAAAATAATTTCATTCATACCATGATTTAGCATAGCATGATAAAAATAATTAATTATATGTTTACAGTTTTGGTGGTATTAACTTTTAATTGTGATGGTCACACGATTTTGAGTTGAGGAAAAAAGATAACACAAAAAAATAATTGCGTTTTTAAGAAGAGAAGCAGCGCAATGTAACGTTCACATTTCGTCGTTCCTTAATTAGTTAGAGAGCTTAAATCGAAGTAAATAATCATAGGTGATTTAGGAAAGTAATTACATTCATAAACACTAATATTGCGCTATAAAACTATTAACATAAATATGATCAACAAATCTTTATTTGACTATTTGACATAAATATATACGTTATATACATTGTACATCACTAACCTATCTGGTTACTTCAAAGTACTCCTATCTCTTAACTTCATCCCCCCTAACAAATATTGCTATGTTCTCCTATATATCCCCCTTGTCCATTCCTTTCTATAAATTATTTTTTTTCTATTATTACTTAAATTTCTCTCTAGCTATTAACTAACAATTTCTTCTCTAAGTGATTAATATAGTTAAAATTTTCACTACAATACTGAAATTTATTTGGATTCAAAGTTATACCAGATTTCGTTACTTTATTTAAAACTTTTAAAATTGTATCATGCTTCTCTTTAGTTTAGCCAGCTATTGTTATGTTGTCTATATAACATTAATTCTTTAATATATCACCAAATACTTCAAACCTATATATAATTAAATACAAGATAAATAACACTACAGACCGAGATAATTTGCTATTACTAATAAAACATAACACTCATCAAAATGTCTGCACTTTTAATAATCAATTCTACAAAATGGCCGATGGTCTTCCTTAGAAACTAAAATCCACAAGCTTCCTTCAGCAAATAATTAATTTTTTTGGGGTCGTTATGTTGATGATATAATTTGTATTTGGAAAGATAAAGACTTCCATTCCAAATTAAAATTTAAATCACTCATTACTTCCTTACATAAAAATATTGAATTTACTTTAGAAATCGAAGCCAATAATAAAATTAACTTTTTTGACCTCAAAATCATTCAAAATAATCAGCAACTACGTTAGGAAATATACAGAAAACCCACCACTACTGACCTTATTATACCTGCCCATTCAACACATCACTATTTACAAATAATGGTAGCTTTTCATGCGTATATTAATAGAGCATTGATGTTTACATGACCAATGATAAACTTATACAAGAAATTAATATTATTAAACAAATAGCAGCCAATAATAGATATAACACCAATATTATCGATAAAGTTCATCACTATTTTCTAAAATATGGAAGACCTGCTTAGTAACACCTGTCTTTAAATCAGGAAGTAAAGACGATAATTGATTAATGGTTGAGGCGTTCACTTCGTGATACATCTTGAATATTTAAATAAAGTAAAACTCACTTTTCATCACACTATTTATTTAAAAAGTGACTCGAGTTTCGATCAACAGCTGATCATTTTCAAACTTAAAGTAATTTAAAATACATTTCAACACAATTTATATACAGTTAAATAAAGAGGAGGATACTAGGTCTAACTGGTCGTTAATTATGGGGAAGTCCGGATTAGATTTTGCTTTTTGAATTTCCAGCGACTCGAGTAAATCCATTTTAAGCCCTTTCTCGGCGAAATGGATTATCTCGAGTGCGTCTTCATCAAAGGTATGTCGGTTCTCAATTAAATGGTTCGCGAATGTCGAATTTGTTTTATTTAATCGAAATGATGCTTTATGTTCGTTTAGTCTAGTTTTGAAGTTGCGACCAGTGTGCCCTACGTAAATTCCTTGACAATCTTTGCATATTAACTTATAAATACCTGATCTATTTAACTTATCGATAGGTGTTTTTGCATTAAAAATAGAGGTACAGATATTATTGGTTTTGAACGCTACATCAATGCCCTGTCTTTTTAGGATGTTACGGATTTTTAGGCTGACTTCACCAAAGAATGTCAATGATTTGTATGTTTTGTTTTCTTCTTTTGGACATGCGTATAACATTTTGTAAATATTGTTATTCTGTTGTTTTTTAATTAAATTATCTATTGTTTTCTTCGAATACCCATTTGTCTTCGCTAATGTATGAATAGTTTTAATTTCTTTTTGATAGCCAATTTCTGATAAAGGCGACGTTATTGCTCTATGGATCATCGCGTTAAATGAAGCTAATTTATGTTTGAGAGGGTGTCTTGAATTGTAGGGTATGAGGGAATCGGTGAAGGTTGGTTTCCTATATATTTCAAAATTAAATTGGTTTTTTGTGTTTGTGATTGAAAGATCAAGATATTTAATATTTTTGTTATGTTCTGTTTCTAATGTGAATTTAATATTAGGGTGAATTGTATTTATAAAATTTAAAAAGTTATTTAGTTGTCTGTCTGTCCTGGTGAAGCCGGCTAATATGTCGTCCACATATCTGTACCAAAATTTGATGTGTGTTTTGGCCATTTTTGAGTTTAGAATGATATTTGTTAAGTTTGCCATAAATATTTCTGCTAGCAATGGACTTAAAGGAGAGCCCATTGCTAAGCCTTCTTTTTGTTCATAATATTTGCCATTGAGTGTAAAATAGTTATGTTTTAAGACGATCTTCAGCAGGTTTATAAATTCCGTTTTAATTGTTGGGTTGACGTTATTTTTATCAAATATAATTCTAATTAACTCAATACATTCGTTTTGTGGAATTTTTGAAAACATGTTTGTTACGTCGAATGAGACCATTTTAATATTATTTTCTAGTTTAATTTGAGTTAGTTTATGAGTGAGTTCAAACGAGTTTTGTATTGATCGAGGATCGGAAAAATTGTCTGAAATTTCTTTAAATAATAAATTAAGTTTGACCGAAATCTTATGGGCTGGTGTATTTATATACGTGACAACTGGTCTGATTCGTCGGTCGGGTTTGTGTATTTTAATAAAACCGTACAATCTAGAACAAAATGGGTTCATAGGGAGAATTTTGAATTTTTCTTTTTCTGAGAGAATGGCGTTAGTATTAGAAATTTCTGTTTTTAATTCTTTATGAAATTGACTGGTTGGATCTTTGTTTATTTCTGTAATGCCGGATGAATCGATAAACTGTGTAATTTTTTGTTGGTAATCTTCTGTTTTTAATATTATTATCGAGTTGCCTTTATCAGCTTTTGTTATCGTTAAGTTATTTGACTTCATTTTGTTTTTAATGCTTTTTACTGTCGAAGAGTTTGACGTGTTTTGAATATTTGCATTTTTTATAATTTTACCTATTTTGTTTTTGGTTAACTCACAATCATTGACATTCTTTAGTGCTAATTCTGTCTCGACGATTAAAGTTTCTTTAAAATTCCGGTTATTTAAGTGAGGTGAAAATTTTGGGCCTAATTCTAATAACTTTAATTCCTTGCTAGTAAATTTAATGTTTGATTAATTGATTACCCGTGGATAAAAGATTGTGTCGTTTGTTGTAGAGTTTATTCTTATGTTGTCTTCTCGGGATGCTGCAAGATTCGCCAATTTCCTTTGTTGCGTTTGTGTTTTCTTGTAGATAATGTGGCTTACCCTGCTCCTAACTTGGTCGTCTAGTAGGTCGAATTCGACTGGGTGTAGATTAAACGCCAACTCCGTATGAAGGATTTTGATGTAAGTAAGCAGAGTGTCTCTTTGTTGGAACCAAAATTTAGCTTCTGCTTTTATCCACTGTTTTTCGGCAAACTGCTTGGTTTTCCTGGCTGCCAGTGTGTTGGTATTAATTTTAACTTGCACATACCTCGGGGTAACGTTGAGATGCAAACATTGTTGATTAAATCGAATGTTTTGTACTGCTTGTCTGTGTTTCAAACGTAGTTTAAAGTACTTTTTCGCCTGTTCTGCTACACTAGCTTTCACTAATTGATTAATGGTTGAGGCTTCATTTAACGCGACGATCCATAGATCAATAACGTCGCCTTTATTGATCTATGGATCATCGCACTAAAGAATGTCAATGATTGTGAGTTAACCAAAACAAAATAGGTAAAATTATAAAAAATGCAAATATTCAAAACACGTCAAACTCTTCGACAGTAAAAAGCATTAAAAACAAAATGAAGTCAAATAACTTAACGATAACAAAAGCTGATAAAGGCAACTCGATAATAATATTAAAAACAGAAGATTACCAACAAAAAATTACACAGTTTATCGATTCATCCG
>OZ018399.1:31171846-31229235 GCA_963969525.1 Ontholestes murinus
GTTGGTTTCCTATATATTTCAAAATTAAATTGGTTTTTTGTGTTTGTGATTGAAAGATCAAGATATTTAATATTTTTGTTATGTTCTGTTTCTAATGTGAATTTAATATTAGGGTGAATTGTATTTATAAAATTTAAAAAGTTATTTAGTTGTCTGTCTGTCCTGGTGAAGCCGGCTAATATGTCGTCCACATATCTGTACCAAAATTTGATGTGTGTTTTGGCCATTTTTGAGTTTAGAATGATATTTGTTAAGTTTGCCATAAATATTTCTGCTAGCAATGGACTTAAAGGAGAGCCCATTGCTAGCAGAAATATTTATGGCAAACTTAACAAATATCATTCTAAACTCAAAAATGAGCAAAACACACATCAAATTTTGGTACAGATATGTGGACGACATATTAGCCGGCTTCACCGGGACAGACAGACAACTAAATAACTTTTTAAATTTTATAAATACAATTCACCTAATATTAAATTCACATTAGAAACAGAACATAACAAAAATATTAAATATCTTGATCTTTCAATCACAAACACAAAAAAACAATTTAATTTTGAAATATATAGGAAACCAACCTTCACCGATTCCCTCATACCCTACAATTCAAGACACCCTCTCAAACATAAATTAGCTTCATTTAACGCGATGATCCATAGAGCAATAACGTCGCCTTTATCAGAAATTGGCTATCAAAAAGAAATTAAAACTATTCATACATTAGCGAAGACAAATGGGTATTCGAAGAAAACAATAGATAATTTAATTAAAAAACAACAGAATAACAATATTTACAAAATGTTATACGCATGTCCAAAAGAAGAAAACAAAACATACAAATCATTGACATTCTTTGGTGAAGTCAGCCTAAAAATCCGTAACATCCTAAAAAGACAGGGCATTGATGTAGCGTTCAAAACCAATAATATCTGTACCTCTATTTTTAATGCAAAAACACCTATCGATAAGTTAAATAGATCAGGTATTTATAAGTTAATATGCAAAGATTGTCAAGGAATTTACGTAGGGCACACTGGTCGCAACTTCAAAACTAGACTAAACGAACATAAAGCATCATTTCGATTAAATAAAACAAATTCGACATTCGCGAACCATTTAATTGAGAACCGACATACTTTTGATGAAGACGCACTCGAGATAATCCATTTCGCCGAGAAAGGGCTTAAAATGGATTTACTCGAGTCGCTAGAAATTCACAAAGCAAAATCTAATCCGGACTTCCCCATAATTAACGACCAGTTAGACCTTGTATCCTCCTTTTTATTTAACTGTATATAAATTGTGTTGAAATGTATTTTAAATTACTTTAAGTTTGAAAATGATCAGCTGTTGATCGAAACTCGAGTCACTTTTTAAATAAATAGTGTGATATTAACAAAGTGAGTTTTACTTTATTTAAATATAAAGACGATAATAAAAATTACCGGCCTGTTTCGATTATTAGTAATTTTGCGAAAAAATTTGAGACAATAATTGCAACAAAGATATATTCTCATGTACAAAGCTGTATTACATTCAAACAGCATAGCTTTGTAAAGGAAATATCAACTCACTGGATAGGAATTAGGAATAATACACTTGTTTTGTTTCATATATTTACTTTCAGTTTCCTGACACGTGTTTCGGCGATTGCTATATGTTTCATCAAGAGTGTAGCAAAACAAGTATCAATCACGAAATATCAACTGTAAAAAACTTGCTGAATAGCACTGAATTTGTGTCAGATAAACAGTTAAACAGTAAATCACAAATTGATGTCATTTTCACCGATTTTCGAAAAGCATTCGATACTATTGGCCACAATTTTGGTCTATTTGGTTTAATTTAAGATTTAATTTACTCATATCTAAACAATCAGATAATTATCTGCAGTATATCGGTTGCTGTTCCTTGCAATATATACCTTCTAGCAGTGTACCGCAAGGCTCAAATCTAGGCCTACACTTTTTATAATTTTCATTAATGATATAGTTGACAATGTGTCTTCGGAAGTTCTAATGTATGCAGACGATATAAATATCTTTAAAAGTATAAACTTTCCTCTTGATGCTATATATCTTCAAAATTATTTGCACTCTATAGAGCAGGGATGTGCAACTTCATCAAGACCGCGTGCCGGAAAACAAATTCAACCTAAAATCGCGGGCCGGACCTTTTATTTGAATTTATAAGGAACGGAGAGATTCGTAGTTTGATTTAAGGAAATTATATTATATTTATTACGTTTTAACATTTCAAAAAAATGGAAAAAAGTAACAACACATATGTACATGTATGTAGTCATTTATTATATTAGAACAGGCTTTCAGAAAATAGATTAAAATGAACAAGTACAAACATATTTAATGGGAAGACTGTGCCTTCACATTTTTCACCAAATAATCAATATTTGGTGAAATATCGGATGTCGCAACACGCAGAGTGTTCTCCAAATGTGAGTCTGTTAATGTTGTACGTGTTTTTGATTTAACAAAATTCATTCTCGAAAATAGCTGCTCACATTTGTATGCACTTCCAAATAATGACATGTTTTCTGATTCAAAGATGCGAGATTTGGAAATTTATAGGTTGGTAAATATTTTTTATAAAAATCGGTTAACGGCGTGTTTCTAAATATCGCCTTAAGATGGGATTTTCCTTGCAATTCAATGAGTTTCATTTGCAATGAAACTGAAACTTCTTTTATTTCCACATCAAATGGGGAGGAAAAACTTTTCAGACTTGCTTCTTTGCAAAAAATCTTTAAATCTGGTGTTAAATTAATCTCTTAAAAATTGTAACTCGTTTGCAAACATTTCAAAGTTAGCATGATCTTTATGATTTGCAAGAGTGCAAAAATGGTAGGTATTCCCTGTTCGGAGCTGATTTTCCCAAAGTCTTAATTTATTTTGGAATGACTTGACGTGACCATACAGTTCATGAACAAGTTGTTGTAATTCATTCATATAACTTGTTACATCAACGAGAAATGCAAGATCGCATATCCATAAAAACAAATACCTCATCTTTCAAATCATAAAATCGTTTTAACATTTTTGCTTTACTTAACCAGCGCACTTTACAATAAATTGTCAGATCTTCAAATTTAGACTGCAGTTCTTCCAAAAATGTTTGGAACTAACGGTGGTGAAGTGCTCTTGGTTTAATGAAATTTATGCAAGAAACTACTGTTTTTATTACATGTGTAAACTTTGTCGATTTTGCACACAAATTTTGTTGATGTAAAATGCCGTGAAATACACTTAAATCTTCAGTGTCAATATTCCTACTACATAGTTCCCATTTAATTTAATTGACAACTCCTAAATTAGAACCAACCATAGCTGGAGCACCATCAGTAGAAATTCCACTTAGATTCTCCCATTTAAGCTCAAATTGATCAAACACTGTTTTTACTTCTTCGAAAATGCTTTCTCCTCATGTGGTATCCTTTATAGGTCAAAGAGCCAGCAATTCTTCCATGTAATTAAATTTGATATCAACTCCGCGAATAAAAATAGCTAGTTGTGCGATATCGGTAGTATCTGTGCTCTCATCGAGAGCTGATGAAAATGCCTAAAACTTCTGCGACGCACGTAACTTAAGGTTTGGTTTGATATCGTTGGCCATATCATCGATACGTCTTGTTATAGTCCAACGAGAAAGACTTATTTTTTCTATATCGTCGCTCTTTTCAGGACACAGTTCTTTAATGACAACACTAAGACACTTTTTAACAAAATCACCTTCAGAATAAGGTTTAAAATGCTTTGCAATTTTTTCACTAATTATAAAACAATACTATTGCATAAATCACTTTGTCTGTGGAAAAGAGTCTGTTGCGCAGATAAACATTGTCTTCAAATTTATTATTTTATCTTTTCTTTGTTACCCATTGAGATTACTATAACTAGAATGTTTTGATGTAAAGTGGCTTTTTAAATTAAATTCTTTTACCACTGATATATGTATGCATTAATTCATGCGGTTTTCTAAGAGAGGGCGCTACTAGTATTATTTCGCGTCGGGTTCATCCGTGACTATATTCATTTGAAAGCTAGTCATTGCGCGTCTTTTTCAATATATGTAATTTTATTGAAGCGTAAACAACATTTATTCTATTCATTTGAACATGTCGAACTTTGTGCCAGAAAAATTGTTTTTGTGGGGAGTTCTTCTTCATTACTTTAACATGAAAAAAAAGTGCTACCGAAAGTCATCGTATTTTAGTAGAGGTTTATGGTAACCATGCTCTTGCTGAAAGAACGTGCCAGAAGTGGTTTGCATGGTTTAAAAGTGGCGATTTCAACTTAAAAGACGATGAACGACCCGGACGGCCAAAAAGGTTTGAAGATGAAGAGTTGGAGGCATTGCTTGATGAAGATGCATGCCAAATGCAAAAAGATCTTGCAAAATCATTGGGAGTTGATCAAGCAACCATTTCCAGACGTTTAAAAGCATCGGGAATTATCCAAAAGCTTGGAAATTGGGTGCCGTATTAATTAAAGCCAAGAGACATCGAACGCCGATTGTGCATGTCGGAAATGTTGTTTTAACGCCACAAAAAGAAGTCATTTTTGCATCGGATTGTCACTGGTGGCGAAAAATGGATTCATTACGATAACTCCAAGCGCAAGAAATCGTATGTGAAGCCTGGCCAGCCATAAACATCCACGGCAAAGCCGAATATCCATGGCGAGAAGGTAATGCTCTGTATTTGGTGGGATCAGAAGGGTGTGTTGTATTATGAGCTGTTGAAATCGGGTGAGACGATCAAAGGGGACCTCTACCAAACACAATTAATACGATTGAAGAGAGCAATTGCTGAAAAACGACCAGAATATGCAACCAGACACGAATCCATAATTTTCCATCATGACAACGCTCGGCCACATGTTTCAAGACAGGTTGAAAACTATTTGGAAAACAGTGGGTGGGAAGTTCTACCTCATCCAGTTTATAGCTCAGACATAGCCCCTTCTGATTACTACTTGTTCAGATCAATGCAGAATTCCCTCAGCGGAATTCGCTTCACTTCAAAACAGAGTATCAAAAATTGGCTCGATTCATTCTTCACCAACAAGCCGGAGAAGTTCTTTTGGGATGGAATCCACAAACTGCCAGAAAGATGGGCAAACGTTGTAGCTTCCGAAGGATAATACTTTGATCATTGAGTGTATAACCATTTTTCACAATAAAGCCTTAATTTTCGAAAAAAAACATATGAATTAATGCATACTCCTTATACTTTCAAGGCAAATTAAACAAACAGGCTTGTTTTTGCAAAATAAAAAAGTAATCGTTAGTCCACTTATCTTAAAAAACACGATTTTCAATATCAACTTTTCTTCTCTTCTCTCATGTTATTTTAAAGATTACGTTAAATTGTAAATTAAGTATGAATTTAGAAACTGTTGTGCCTCACTACAAATAACTACGTGCTTTTGCTCTACTGATTCTTCCTTCACTAATCAACATACTTATAGCCAGTGCAAATAAGACGGGGTTTTCCCTGTTTATTGCATACATTGAATGCTGAGTTGACTAAATACAGTACAAAACTTTATGATACCTATAAAACTTTAAAATCCTTATATTATATGAAAATTATTAAGGATACATATATATTTTTCACTTTCAAGGGCCAGGTTTAGTGAGATTTGAAAATTGTGCTGCGGGCCGGATAAAATGAGGTCAGGGGCCGGATCCGGCCCGCGGGCCGTACGTTGCACATGCCTGCTATAGAGAGTTGGTGTAAATATAAAATAAACGTATCCAAATGCAAACGTTTAAGTTTTACTTGCAAACAACTTTACTTATAAATTATTATCTAGATGGTGTGGTCTATGATAGACAGCTTTCATTCACCCCTCATGCTATTTGTACAGAAAGTTAAAGGACGCTGTTTTTTTTACAACGTACATACAAGAATTTACCAACATCATTTAAATTAAAGCTATATACTTTTCTTTTGGTGATATGGCCCCCTAGATCCCAGATTCATATTCAACCTATTGAAATACAAAAGAAATTCTTACGACTCCTGTACCACAGGATTTCAACATTATATATGCGGATTTATTAACATTTTTTGATTTCCAGTCGATAGTAACAAGGCGAAATATATCTATGGTCGTATGTCTATATAAAATCGTTAATTATATAATTGATCACCCACAAATATTGGCAATGATAAATATACATGTCCCAAGAATTACATCCGGTAACGCCGTTATATTTAAAGGCAAACAATTTCTTACGGTTCAAAATTAGCATTCCCCACTGCATAGGTTTATAACACTACATAATCCACTGTATTATACAGTTGATATTTGTAGTATTAGTTGATAATACTTTGCTTTTATTATTTAGCTGTACGTCAATTAACATTGTAAAATATTGATCATTATTATTGTATATACAGGGTGTCCCGTTAATGCGGGGAAATGGCTGGACCAAAGATTCCTGAGGTCAAACTAGGACGATTTAACGCAAAGTTTCAAATTTTTTTATTTCTTTTGTTTATAACAATTGAACGCTTTATTTGATTTGAATGAAATTTATTTTTAATAACTACCATAATATAAATTGGTTGCTTGAGTTACGTGAAGATAAAATTAATTTGACAAATAAAGCACTAATAACCTTTCTTCACAATTTTATTTGAATAACCAAATGTACATTTCGGACACAAAGTGACCATTATCAATGGATTAGCACTGAATACAAAACAAAAATTTAAGACTATATATAGGCCGAAGCATTATAAAACTAGGCGGTATTGATGAATTTCAGGAAACGACGGTAATTAAGAGATGAACGGAAATAGTAAGGGTGGCGGTATAGTCAGGTAAAGGGGGATTAGGGGAAAACACAGAATTAAGGTGTTGTAATTAAATCTAACAAAGTATTATGCAGTGGACTTAAATCAAAATTCAATAATTTACTTTCATGTTTTTTTATTTCAATGGCTTCTAGCATGTTTAACCGACAATTTGATGAATGTTTTAATAATTTTATATTATTGATTGTTATTTTATGACCTGTTTCAAGTAAATGGTTAGCCACTGCGGATTTCTCGTGGTTTAGATGTTTGGCGTGTGAGATGTGTTCTTTGAATCTTGTGATAAGATTACGCTGTGTTTGACCAATATAAACTTTATCGCAATTGCAGCAATTAATACAATAAATACCAGCAAGATCAAGTTCGTCTGGTTTGTTTTCATTGAATCGAAAATAAATGTTTTTCGTGGCCGTCTTTGTTTAAAAAATGTAAATTATCTATAATAATTATTATTTAGTATCTTTTGATAATTAATTTTTAACTTTATTATAGTTCATAAATATTCATATTTGGAACAAACAGATATCTCGTTTGTATTAGGATTTTGCAAAGAAAATTGTTTGAAAAGTGTTAGATGTTGTTTTGATTTATTTTATTAATTGATATTATTTAATTTTTATTCAATTGAGTAAGTTTATTTACTTATTAATGAGTGCATAATGTGTATACTATATTCATATTTTATTTTTTGTGCAAAAACCGTACAAGATATCATAAACAAGTAAGAGTCAAAAAAGTATTTAAATCTAATGCCCTTTCAAGTAGATTTTTTTGGATTTTATTGGATGCACCAATAAAAAAATATTTTAGTTTTTAAGTGGTAGTACTACTTTTTTTTTGTACTTGCTGTCAATCATTCATGGTCAAAATAACTAAAATGATGTATGATATTATGGTACTTATTACTAATAAATTTCATTAAAATCAAATTTTGAAGCCAAATTCCGGCTTAACCTTAAATTTTTGGATATAGATAAGTTGCATTAAATCGTCATATTTTGACCTCAGGAATCTATGGTCCAGCCATTTCCCCGCATTAACGGGACACCCTGTATTGTTGGTATATGTGTATGCGTGTATGTATGTATGTGTGTATATATAGATATATATATGTATATAGTTTTGATGGTTCTGAAAAGAACCGATTTGCAACGTTTCGACCAAGTCGCATTGGTCTATTTCAGGCGGCGTTCGATGGAAAACTGCACTTTTTCCTCCTGGCAAACATTGTGGGCCCGTCGGGGAGTAAGACAAGGCTTTTGCTGGGCGGAGCGTGACGTGCGCGAAGCACCCCTTGCTTGGGCAACATGTCTCGGGGTTTAACGGAACCTAAATCAGTTGCACAGCGCACTGAGAGCGGGGGCCATCCGAATCGTAAGGTGGTATAGGACCCTGTTCGATGATGCAACCTCTAGTGCTCCTAGTATCCAGAGTCACACACGGCCAACTTATCCCCGAAAAAAAGTACCGTGTTCAGAGGGGTTAGCAGTATTAAAGTAGGCCCATTATGATCCGACTTTAGAACAGTTCGGGCTTTTTAAAACGTTCAGGGAAGTAAGCGAACTGTTTAAATGATTAAAAATGCATATATATGTAAATATGATATATATAAAACCAAATGAGGGGCAAAATAAAAGGTTGCAGATGTTGAATATAGCGGACCTTCCAACATCAAGGTGCCAAGGGATTTGAGTGGAAGAACATAATCTATTATTAACTCCTCCCGTGCTTCTTTCGAACAAAATTTTACGTGTATTGTTGTAATTTGCTTTTTTTTTAAATGTGTTTTATGTATTTTTTTGAGAAAGAAGGCCAAAGATATAAATAAATAAATAAATATGTGGCGAACAAACAAACACGCAATGTTGCCCGGGCAGACTCAGAATTTTCATTTAAGGTGATTTGATTTCTTTTTCCAGATCGAAAAAAGGTAACATTTTAATCGTGACGAACTGGTCTTTAAAATTTGTGTTGGTATCTCCATTAATGAAATCCTCTACTTCAGAAGTATATAACTTAATGGAAAACCAAGTATTTACATTGTTCGATGTTGCTCAAATTATTATATTGTGTAACGGTAAACAGTTCGTATCATCCGAGATCAAAGATTTGTCAGAGAAGTATAAAGTAAAACACCTTTGATAAAATGCAAAGCATCGCTCGCAAGTTAAATTTACGTTTTAAACTGGACTGCAATCAGGTCTAAAGTCAAAATTTCTCGAACTTTGGAAGAAACGTGCAAAGTCGAGGAGATTTCTATAGCACGGCGAAGAGCATAAAGGTTGAAGATAGTGACCCCAGGCAGTTTGTGTAGGACTCATTCAGCGATATATGCTGACGTGAATAGTAGATTGAAGTAACAATAATAATAAGATATATAATTTAAGAAAGAGACAAATCATATTTGATGTTGGCAACCTCGTGTGGAAAAATAACTGTATTTTGTCAAATGCGTCAAGATAGCATCGAAATATGTTCTTTGTAAGCTGAAAAGGACTAGAGCAGGGATGGCGAACCAATGGCATAAGTGGCACGTTTGAAAATTCGTGTGCCATCAACGCACAAAAACAAAATTATTTAAGTTATTTTTTTGATAGAAATGAATTAAAAATTATTAATCTACACTTCATTTATAATTTATGATATAAATTTGTAGTACTGAATACCTATCTTAGTATGTTAACTAGAACCGTCAAATTATACATTTTATTATTAAAGTTTCGCATGAATTCACTCGAATATAGAGATGCGCATTAGATCAAAAAAAATTGCGTATGCAGTTTCACCTTCTAATGTTATTGCATGTTGTTTAACCTGTAACAACCTTAAGGTATTAAAAGTTACTAAACTTATATTTTATTCTGCTTATTTTAGAACAATAAAATATTTTAGTAGTATGAGAAATTATTTGATCATTAAATCAGTGTAAAATATATAAATATATAAAATATAGAAATAATTATTAAAATTACCTTGGATTAATATATTATTTATTATTTTCTTGTGTTGGTAATATTTTTAGTACTTTAATATGTGACGAAATATGTTCTTGCAAACGAATACAGAATAAATTATTTATTTTATAACAAAATTATTAAAATTATATTTTTTAGAATTTCTTATTATGGCTAGTTCAATGAAAAATTCGAAATTATCCGAAACATGTAGTGGCAGAGAATTTCAAGCCTGGTGGATCGATAGATACGGTATGATTGAAAATGACAGTACAGCAATTTGTATTTTATGTTCTAAAACTGTAGTCGGTAGAACATCTTCAGTAAAGCGGCATTATGAAACCAACCATACATTTCTTCTTGATCGAAGTGTAGAAGAGCAAAACGAGTATAATCACGTGCCTTAAAGAATAAAAATGCTCAAACTACTACTTTAATGAAATATATTGGAACTCAATCAAACACCACTGCTGCTAGTTATCAAGTTTCAAAAAATATTGCTCAATATGCGAAACCTTTTAATGAAGGCGAATTTTTAAAGGATGCTTGGCTGCAATGTGCACCATACTTATTCGATTATTTCTAAAACAAAGAAAAAATTAACCAAATAATTAAAGACATGCCGATAGCTAGGAATACAGTGAAAGAGCTCTGCTCGCTTAGCAATTTTTGTACGTTATTTTGTTCAAAACAATATTAAAGAAGAGTTAATAAGTTTATCAATATTAACAACAATAACAAAAGGATTAGACAGTTGTAATACAGTTATGCATTGTAACTGACACAATTTTAGAAGAACATATTTCTCCTTTTTCCAATGAATCTATAACTGCATTACAAATGTCTAATCCTTTTGTTATTGTTGTTAATATTGATAAACATATTAACTCTTCTTTAATATTATTCACCAACAAGCGTTATGTGCCAAAACAGGTTCAAAAATATTTGATGATATTTTGAGTTTTGTAACAAAATTAGTCAAACTGTTAACGGTGGAGGTTTCTACTTCGTTATACATAATTCTTCACAAATAAAACACTTTTTAACTTTGTTTGTATAACACGGACTTTATTTAGTTACTAAATAAAGTCCGTGTTATACAAACAAAGTTAAAAAGTTTTTTATTTGTGAAAATTAGTCAATTTTATATCAGCACGAGTACTAAATAAAAGAAAATTTCAAGAATTGTTAAACGAACTAAACTCGTCGTACAATAGGTTACTTTTATACAATAATGTACCCTGGTTAAGTCGCGGAAATGTTTTGGAAATGAAAATGATGGTAGCGACCGTTACTATGTGGTAGTTCATTTTAAAATGGGTTAAATGAAAAAAAATTTGAAGTTTTTATATACCACTATTTATTGTATAATATACACAAACAAAGTTTACAATATATTATCAATTTTGACACAACTATAGTTTCGACCTTTGCAGGTCATTATTCAACACTTGAAATAAATAAATAAAGTTATGTAACGAATTACTGGTCTTGAAGGAAGTTCTGATATTAAAAGTATTTAGAATTTTACCTATGTTGACTGACGTTTGGCCTAAACAAGTAATAGATACATACTTTTGATTAGTGATATTTTGGGACATTGGAAAAATTTGCGATGTTATTTGTTGTCTTTGCTTTTTAATTAGTATGTTTTTATCATGGTTTCCAAATACCCATTATTAACTGCAATAGTAAAAATGCGGTTTAGCTCATTGTTATAATTACTACCTGAAAGTGGGGTGTTAATTAAACGATGTATCATAAATGAATCGCTGTTAGTTCTATGTGGCAATAGATGAAAAGATTGTATGTGAATGGTTATATCTGTATGAGTAGGTTTGTGATAAATGTTAAATTCATGTTTCGTGTTCACTCTGCTGATATTCATATCTAAAAAATTGATTGATTGGTTAGATTCTAATTCCATTGTAAATTTTATGCTGTAATGAATACTAATGATATAATTTAAAAAAGATTGTAGTTGTCTATTCGTGCCTGTGAAACAGACAAGAATATCATCCACATATCTATACCAATATAAACAACTTTTGAATAAACTGTGTTTTGCAATAATTGACTCTAAATTATTCATGAATATTTCGGCAAGTAATGGGCTTAAAGGATTACCCATTGCTAAGCCATCGGTTGGAAACACTGGTGATTAAATTGGAAATAATTTTGTTCTAGGTATTCTTCTAAGAATAAAATTATTTCCGATGAAATAATAGTATTAGTGCCGTTTGAGTTTAAAGTATCCTTAATGATACGGATTACTTCTTTAGGTGGTATACTCGGAATTAGAGATTTATTATATCAAATGAAACAAGCGAACAGTTAACGGGAATATCTATGTTTTTAATTTTATTAATTAAGTCTGCCGAATTTTTAATGGAATATTTAGATTTGAATATTGTATGGTCTAATAAAATATAGATTGAAGCTTTAGAATGATTTCTACAAGGTGCTGTTAAATAAGATACAACCGGTCTAATTGGTTTATCGGGCTTGTGGAGTTTAATAAAACCATATAATTTTGGGGTCTTGGATGCATTGATACTAAAAACCGTTTTTGACTTTCGCTGAAAAGTGCGTTATTATCGGAAAACATAGATATTCCCGTTAAATGTTCACTTTGATTTTTTTCATTTGATGTAATATTTCATGTAATACATGAATTGATGTTTTAAAATATTAGCAAAGGCAATTTTATCAATATTTTCATCGACGTGGGCATGTGAATCTCTATTTTCAGAATTAAATTTTATAAAAAATAAATATAGGAATAGAATCTTGTGTACAGTTACGTATAGTTTCACCACGCTAACATTTCGAATGAAATTTTATTGTGGCACGTTATCTATTTAAAAAAGAATTTTTATGACTTTGTGGCAAGGACATCAAAAAAGGTTCGCCATCCCTGGACGAGGGAATTGGTCCCTAGAAGAATAGAAATCTAATTCAATAATAAAATGTATATATTAAAATCCTTTAATTTGTTTTAGAATATTAACTAATAATTTAAAAATATGAAAATATTTCGAAAGTCTGCAACAATGAGTCTTACTAAAACTTGAATGAAAGAGTTAAGATAAATAAATAAATAAATAAATAAACCGTCTTGTATCCTTCTTCTTACATAAGTCGGAGAAGGCAAAGGAAAACACGTGATTTTTTCGCCAGCTGAGTGTAACTATTGTAGAACGCTACCAAACGGAGATGTCTAGCGTTGATTTTCGTTATAGTAAAATGGGGTTGATGAAAAGCAGAAGATAAAATTTTTATTTTAAATGTTCTTCATAGATTTCATAGGGCTTTTTTCCAGATAAACGTAACTGTTACCTTTTAGTGGTGTGGGATTTGTGTTATGGAAAACCGGGTATTTTTTTTTCTCAGTGATCCACAAATTATTATGATGGATAATAATATTTCCTTTATGAAGTGACCAAGGCAATCTCCCCATTAAATTACAAATTAAGAGATATAATAAAAATTATAATGGCTTTTGCCCCTAAAAATCCTTAATTAGGAGATACTGTTGAAAATGAATAATAAACGCGTATATTTATAGCACGGATGTTTAAAAAGTTTTGCTTCAGTCATTATTCATCTGCCCGATGAAACCACGATATGGTGAAATTATTGTAGCAGTGTCTCTACATAATAAAGTTTTGTAAATTTAGTGCATGGAGTTTGTCAATTAATGTGGTAGGGAACGGTATAGGTTTTTTGAATGTATATTTACAACATGTTATTTATAATTATTTAGGCCATTCTTATTGAAATCTTAACTGTTCTTAAAGATCAAACTCAGGTTGTTCGCTAGAAGTGACGTTGTTCTTTATAAATGCATGCCAATCAGGTTTTTAATCTTATTAATAAATGCACTTAAAATCTTTGGAATCGTAAAATATTATTATCAAACATTGAGGATGCCAAATTTGAGTTTGGTAATCTCAAATTTGTTAGTGCAGGAAAACACATACCTAAAACGAGTTAATCAAGAAATGGCGCGCAAGAATAATATCTTTATTACTTATTATTATTATTAATTATGTTATTTAGAGGAAATGTTATAATAATTTAAAAATACTAAAACATTTCATGAATCTACAACAATAAGTCTTACTAAGAGTACAAAACAAATTAATTTTGAAACAACCACTTCTCTGATATTGATGATACCAAAGTAATTTGCGTGTTACAAATAGTACAACTGTCAAAGCAATACTAATTTGAATGAAATTATTTCTGTTGAATAAACTAATATAATACATTTAGACTGTTTGAATTTGAATAAAACATGAAAATAATGAACTTAAACTGATTTTATTAAATTAAATTAGCAAAAGCAATTAAAATAATCTAGTATTCAAGTTTATAATAATCTGCAGACACGTGTTTCCATCTTTCGATCTCTTCAATTCACTATAAAATTGATTTTAAATGCAAATAAAAACATGTACTAAAACATATAATGAAATATAAATAACTTACTCAGGCATATACGGCAACTGAGAGAAAAATGAAATATAATCTAAAAATACGAAAACATTTCGTGAATCTACAACAATGAGTCTTACTAAGACTACAAAACCAATTAACTTTGAAACAACTACTTCTCTGGCTAAAACCTCGACAGACATTGAATAAAACAAAATTAATTTGCGTTTTACGAATAGCACAACTATCAAAGCAACACTATTTTGAAGGAAATTATTTCTGTTGAATAAAGTAATAAATGAATAAAATGTATTTTAGATTGTTTAAATGTGACTATAACATGAAAAATTATGAAAAAAAAATTAAATTTAAACTGATTTCATTAAATTAAATTAGCAAAAGCAATTAAAAAAATCTAGCATTCAAGTTTATAATCATCTGCAGACACGTGTTTCGAACTTTCGCTCTCTTCAGTACAGCTTTATTATAAAATTGATTTTAAATACAAATAAATAAACAATATGGTTGGTTCTTAATATAATTTTTTTAACATAGATAGTTATTAAAATATCTCTACTGATTAAACTACAAGTAATTTCGACATTTCCAAATGGCACATTACTTGCATCTGTATCCAAAATTCGAACTTGATGAATTGTATATTCTTTAGTACAGGCCATTCTCTCACCATCGAAATCTTTTGCAAATCTGCTCAATCCTTCCTCAAAAATTAAAGACACTTTGGTTTGTATAACAGGTATTTATTTATAAGGTGACAAATGGTTTCAATTTATCAAAATATTTTTGGCAACATTGTCCGTGCTGTCACTTATATTTCTAAGTTACCTTATAATCAAAAATAGTTACTGTTAAAATTGTTTGTTTAGTGCGTGTTAACACAATTTAGTGCTCCTGTCGTCGTCTATCAAGTGGGCAAGTTTTATCACTGAATTATTAAATTTTGGCTGTGTTGTGTTTGGTTAGGCTGTTAGAGCGCGTGCGCAGATCCTAATATTGTCGCCGATAGTATTTTTGCAACGTTGCCATATTTCTGTAAAACGACCTTTTAACAAGTAAAATGTCCCGCGCGTGTGGAAGCTGTAAACAAAATCTCTCACCACGCTCGAAGACATTAAGATGTGTTGAATGTAAGATTCGTTTCCATGTCGAGTGTTTGGATCAACTATCGATTAATGATGTGGCATACTATATCGCTGAATATGCGAAGAATGACGGGGACCATTGGATATGCGATTCCTGCGCACCAACCGTGACCGTTGATCCCATGGGATCCCACGGGATCAACTTCATAGGCAACGGGTACTGTTCCGGTCACAGCGACCCATTCGCTCTCATTTACTCAATCTCAGTTAAATAGTTCATCTCAAGCATTAGTAGATACAATCCGTTTGCTATTCAAAAATGAATTTATGCCACTTTTTAGAGTTGAATTATTAAATGCGCTTGGAGATATAAAAAACGATATTAAATTGCTAAACGACAGGGTAACTAAACTTGAAAATGCAATGCCTGTTAACGATAATAAGAATAATAATGGAGCTCTATCCAATCCAGTTCCAGATATAATTAATCAGGCAGATGCAGTACATGAAATCGAAGAAAGACAACTAAGATCACGTAATGTTATGGTCTTTAATCTGCCCGAACCCGCAGGGACTACCGACGATAAAATTTAAAAGGATACCATGGCTATAAAAGCATTAATTGATCAGGATGTAAAATTCGCCCCAACAAGAATTACGCGTTTAGGTAAACCTGGTGTTAAACCGCGACCAGTTAAAATATGCTTTTCTGAGAGTAAAGATGCGCTCAATATTTTAAGAGTTACCCGGGCCACAGATACAGGAAATGTTCGATTTAACAATGACATGACAGCTTTACAGAGAGAGCATCTTAAAAAACTGAGAGCAGAATTAGATAGAAGGAAAAATAATGGCGAACAGGGTCTAACTATTAAATACATCAATGGACACATATCTATTGTAAATACTCCTAATAAGAAAAAAAACTAAATATTTACTTTCAGAATGTCGGTGGCCTCAAGAGCAAAATTCAATCATTTATGTTAAAAGTTAATGCCTGCATTTATGATATCATTATATTAGTGGAGACGTGGTTTGATGATAATATAAGCAGTGCCGAGGTTGGTTTGTCAGATTTTGTAATATATAGAACCTATAGATCAATTCTTAATAGCACAAAAACAAGAGGTGGTGGAGTTTTCATAGCGGTAAGAAATAACTTAAAAGTATTTGCCTTAAAAGTAGCAGCAATGTAGAACATTTATTTGTCAAAGTATTGGATAGATATATAATTGGTTCCACATACATTCCACCCGCGTCAAATTGGTCGCATTATGAGTCACATGCTGAAGAGAAGAACTCGATAGAATATGTGGCGACAACCCAACATGTGATTTTATCTTCTGCGGTGATTTTAACCTACCTAGTGCTACGTGGGATCATACTGGTGAATCGATATTAAGTGCGAACAATAATAGTTATCCAGCCAGTGTTTTGGGCAATACTCTTAGTTACTATCACCTTCAGCAAGTAAATAAGAATCCTAATAGAAGAGGTACTTTTCTTGATTTAGTGTTTTCTAATATTAGTAGTTTAGTAGTCAGAGGTGCTAGTGATATTCTGTGCGACGAAAACTTCCATCACATTCCTTACAGTCTAGAGCTACAAGTATCATCGGCTGAATTTGTAAATGATAATTTAGAGTACGTATATGACTTTAAAGCAGCTGATTATGGTGCAATTAATAACTTCTTAGCGAATATTGACTGGAATATATTGTTGTCCGGCAATTGCGTCAATAATTATGTCTACACATTTAATGATATTATATATTATGTTTTTAAAATGTTTGTACCCGTCAAATGTGTAAAAACATTTAATTATCCTAAATGGTTTAATAAGGAATTGATTCGATTAATAAAAGCAAAAAAGCGTACTCATTATGAGTACAAAAGCACAGGTCTCACATCACATTATGAGGTGTTCAAAAACTTGAGAAAACAATGCAGTGATCTTAACGATTTATTATATAAACAATATATTGATCGTGTTGAACATGATATTAATAATAATTCAAAGCGATTTTGGGACCATGTTAATAGTTGTAATAAAACTGCTGGATATCATAGAGAAATGTATCTAAATAATGATGTAAGCCGTTCCACAGCTACTAGTGTGGATTTATTTGCAAGACATTTTTCTAGAGGCTTCCAGCAGAAAAATGCTACATTACCGAATTACGACGGCCTCTCATCTAAGTAAACCTATCCATGCTATATTTGAACGGTCATTATTGTCTGGGATATTTCCAACATTGTGGAAAGATAGTTTTGTCGTACCTATATTTAAAAATGGCTGTAGGGCAAACATAGAAAATTATCGTGGGGTGTCAATTCAATCCGTGCTCCCCAAAATGCTGGACATGCTTATCTCTAAAGAATTAAGGTGGTCATGTGCTCATGCAATTATAGATGAACAGCATGGATTTCTGAGAGGTAAATCGACAATAACAAATTTAATAGTCTACCAAACATATATGTCAGAGTCTTTGGAGAGCGGGTCACAAGTTGATTCAATTTATACCGATTTCTCCAAGGCTTTGGACCGCGTACAGCATGGGATACTACTTTATAAATTAGAATCGATGGGTTTTGGTGAAAATGTATTAAAGTGGTTCGGTAGCTATTTGCTTAATAGAACTCAGGGTGTTCGAATAGGCAAATACTTATCAGATAGAATTCAGGTAACATCGGGTGTGCCTCAGGGCTCTCACTGAGGACCCTTATTATTTTTACTATTTATAAATGATATTGGTAAAAATATTATAAACAGCAAATTTCTTCTCTACGCCGATGACTTGAAGATATATAAAAGCATAAAGACATCGAATGACCAAATGCAACTTCAGGCTGATGTAGATAGTGTGGCTTTATGGTGCAAGACAAATTATCTAGATTTAAATCTAAAAAAATGTGTATGTATATCGTTCTATCGGGGGGCTATTAGAAATAATAATTATACACTGTATAATAATATTGTAGAAAGAGTTTGTGTAATTAATGACTTAGGTGTTATATTCACATCAAAGTTAAATTTTGTGAATCACATACGATTTATTTGCACCAAAGCATTAAAGCTTTTGGGGTTCATTTCTAGATTTAGCACTAATTTTAAAGTCAGCATTATTCGTTTCTTATACCTCGCACTAGTTCGGCCTCATCTTGAATATGCTTCATCCGTTTGGTCGCCATATACTAATAGCCTAAGTCATCAGCTGGAGATGGTTCAAAGTAAGTTTTTAAAACAAATGTTTTTTAGAATGAACAAGCATTTTACTAACACTTATAGTCATAGTGAAATGCTCGTGTTACTGAACATCAAGTCACTGTCGGAGAGAAGAATATATTTAGATATGTCTCTTTTATACAAGATTGTAAACGGTCATATTCATTGTATGGATTTAGTGGAAAAATTAACCTTCAACATACCACGCGGCCCACAGTCGAGATATAAGCCGTTGTTTCGTTTAGCCTTCCATCCTACTAAATATGGTATATACAACCCCATTAACCGCTTGATGAAGCAGGCAAACGATCTTAGTAACAATCACAATTTTACTTTATTTACACCTTCGTTTGCAGGCTTTAAAAACCGATTGAGACGTATCAGTTTTTCCAAATAATTTTACCATTATTTATATTATTTAAACTCACATTTTGCTTTGTATTATTTAAATGTTTTATTTTATCTTGATTGTATTTGTTTAACCAGTTTATTATGTTTATGTCTGTTTGTTATATTTTTTGTACAACGTTTGTTATATACAATTTATTATGTGATTTATACTTCTGTGATATTTTACTTTTACAAAAAACTTTAGTCATTTTTCATCTGTGATATAACTCTTGTACATATTATATTATTTATTTATTTATTAATTTATTTATTTATTAATTTATTTATTTATTTATTTATTTATATATTTACTTATTTACTTTGTATATTACTATTTTTAAATTAAATTTTCAGGATAACCGAGAGTAACATTAAGAACCTATAGTGATTGTGATTAGTTAAACCATTTGGGATTGGGTTTTAAGTTTTAAGTTTCATGTAGTGTGTACGAACATATTTGTTGTAACTATTTTTGTATAATTATATTTTGTAATTATGATTTATATATTTCGTATATATATATATACAGGGTGTCCCGTTAATGCGGGGAAATGGCTGGACCATAGATTCCTGGGGTCAAAATATGATGATTTAACGCAACTTATCTATATCCAAAAATGTACGGTTAAGCCGGAATTTGGCTTCAAAGTTTCAAAAAAAATTATTTATTTTTTTATAACAATTGAACGCTTTATTTGATTTGAATGAAATTTATTATTAATAAGTACCATAGCATTATACATGATTTCAGTTATTGTGAACATTAGTGATTGACAGGAAGTATAAAAAACAGTAGTACCATCACTTGAAAACTAAAATATTTTTTTATTGGTGCATCCAATAAAATTCAAAAAAATCTATTTGAAAGGGCATTAGATTTAAAACCTTTTTTAACTCTTACTAGTTTCTGATATCTTGTACGGTTTTTGTACAAAAAAATAAAATATGAATATAGTATACTCATTATGCACTCATTAATAAGTAAATAAACTTTCTCAATTGAATAAAAATTAAATAATATCAATTAATAAAATAAATCAAAACAACATCTAACACTTTTCGAACAATTTTCTTTGCAAAATCCTATTACAAACAAGATAGCTGTTTGTTCCAAATATGAATATTTATGAACTATAATAAAGTTAAAAATTAATTGTTAAAAGACACTAAATAATTATTATTATACATAATTTACATTTTTTAAAGAAGGACGGCCACGAAAAACATTTATTTTCGATTCGATGAAAAACTAGATTTTGTTTTTACTAGATAAAAAATAAATATTTTATTTTTTTGTGAGAAAACCGCAAAAGATATCAAATATTATTAAGAGATGAAAAAGTTTTTAAATTAAACAGTCTTTCAAGCAGTATTTTTTAAATTTTTATTAGATCCACCAATAAAAAAATATTTTAGTTTTTAAGTGGTGGTACTACAGTTTCTTATACTTCTTGTTAACCAATAATAATCATAATAACTGAAATGGTGTATTATATTATGTTAGTTATTAAAAATAAATTTCATTCAAATCAAATAAAGCGTTCAATTGTTATAAACAAAATAAATAAAAAAAAATTAAACTTTGAAGCTAAATTCCGGCTTAACCGTAAATTTTTGGATATAGATAAGTTGCGTTAAATCGTCATATTTTGATCTCAGGAAGCTATGGTCCAGCCATTTCCCCGCATTAACGGGACACCCTGTATATATATATTTTTTTTAATGTATGTAAATGGAGATTCCGTATAATAAATTAAATTAAAAATTAAATTAAATACATTAACGTACCATTTTCAAATCGTAAGTAACTTAAACTACGAAAGGTGCGGTATTTATATACAATCAGATTAATGTTTAACAATGGAATTGAAGATAGGAGTGTATTCTAGGTCAAGCTGGTCGTTGATTACTGGAGTTTTCGGATTAGCGCGTGCTTAATGAATTTTTAATGATTCCAGCAGATCCATTTTTGGACCCATTTCGGCAAAATGAATTACCGAAAGTACATCCGCACCAAAAGAATGATTATTTTAAATCACATATTTGGCGAAAGATGACTTATTGATTAAGTTTTGCCAAGAAGAGTGTTCTCCCAGACGAGTCTTGAAATTACGATCAGTAATTTAAGTTTTAAATGATATATTACCAAAATAAGTCAGGAAGATAAATGCATTTATATTTTTAAACCTGCATACATGTTTTTTTTAAATTTTTTATATAAAAATAAAATATTAAACATCCTTATTTACAGAAGAAAAGAAAATAATTTAAATGGAATTAACAATATGATAATGATATCTTACAATCATTTATTTTTCTCGTCAAGCGGTTATCTACCCGCGGTCTTTCAGACATTTTTTTTATATTTTGTTGGTTAATTAACTTATCAATTGAAGAACGTATGTATCCATTTAAAAAAGATTTGCGAATATTAAAAAACAAAGAAATAATAATTTAAAAATACGAAAACGTGAATCTACAACAATGAGTCTTACTAAGACTACAAAACAAATTCTACAACGAACTAAATTATTTTAATACATTTTTTTAAACAAATAAATATTAAAACTTTAATCACAGTTTAGAAATCAATGTATGGAATTATGCATCATGGAAGCACTACGCATAATAATTAACATGTTTTATAAAGACAGCTGGTAAATTCAAGGCCTAGTTTCCCTCTGTAGACTTTATATTTACGAAGTGCTAACTTTTAATATTAAAAATAAATATAAATTTGTCACCTGTGAAATTCGCCATACATATGATATGCGCAATACAAATCAGTACGTATATCCAGCTCATAGACGAATTATCTACTAAAAATCATCACGGTTTGCTGCATTGAGGCTGTTCAATAAACTGCCCAAAAGCTTGCAAAACATTTCTGAAGAAATGATTTCAAAAAACAATTAAAAAAATATTTAATTTACAAAGAATTTTACAAATTGTATGACTATATGAGTCTTTCCACTGAAACTAACACCTCATTGAGCATTTTCCCATCATCTTTTCTCCTTCTTCTTTCTTTTTTCTTTTGTTAAACTCAAATAATAGTATTACTAATTACAATATTTTCTACGTATAATTTCTCATGTATTAATATTTATAGCATCGAAAAAATTTCTAAATATCTATACGAATCTTGAAGAATGTGATTATTTAGCGCTAAGTTTTTTTTGCCTTTTTTGCTTATTTTGACTTTTTGTGCTTATTTTGACTGTTTATGCTTATTTTCATGCTTTTTTAGATTCTGATGCTTATTTCGAGCAATTTCTTAAACATTTAATAAAAATTTTACGCTGATATTAAATTAATGTGCTAATATAGATAATTTTCGTAAAAATCTGTATCCCATCATTTATAGATTATATTTGTATTACATATTTTCTTCGTGTGTTTTGACAACATTGTTTAAAATCTTCACAATATGATACAATAATTATAATGAATTTTATTATTAATAAATATTAGTATAAATTACCAATTTACAATGGATTCGTTTATAAATAAGTAGATATAATAGGCCGTTTCATTATTCAGATAATACAGACGAACGCTTCATAGGAATCACACCTATGATATTCCGGATGTAAATGTCGTTAAACTAGGCCCAAACAGGGGCCCCAGTAAGTATTAAGTGTAAACAAATTTAAGTGATAGCTAATAATCAGGTGTTCTACAACCGTATAAATTTTCTACTCTCGGAAAAAATACGGATGAGACCACTGGCGCATATTTATCGTTTTCGTTAATGTTCATATTCAAATTCGCATTTATAAACCGTACTATTGAATTGACATTCCAAAAACTTTGCTTATTTATCAAAAATTACTATATGCGTGAATCGTATTAACCTGGGCAATCTCAGATAAATTATATTATATTATTCACATGTATATTTAACCCATAATGCAAAAGGTGAAAACCACAATACAAGAATTAATTAGAGACTATCCAGAATTAACAAGTGAAAATAATACATTATTTTGTAAGCCATGTTTAAAAATAGTAAGCTTTATTTTAGTTCTCAACTGTATCATAACTAGTCAAGACTTGTATGTAAAACATGTTATAACAACAATACATCAAAAATGGTGATGTGGCCATCATAGTACTTTCCCTATATTTTTCTCGAGAACCATTGAGTTTACGCGAAAATGTTATTCTTAGCAATTTGTTTAGTTTTGAATTCTCTGCAATTATTTGTGAAATAAATTTTATGTAACTATAATAGTTTATGAGTAATTGGCAATAAATGTCAAAATTTTTAATTTTAATTTTCTTTTCTCGAAAGTTAAGAATTTTTTTAAAAACGTGTTCAAATAAAAGTTGTTTAGTTTTTCATTTCCTTTAACTTTTGTTTGAAAAGTTTTGTAATATTTTTTATATTTAGAAAAATATCGGTAAAAAACCAAAAACGCCTCAAGAAAACATCCACTTCTGGTTTATGAATCATTAACAAAAGCTTTTCAGTGCCAGTTTTTAACGAAAAAACCTTAAGGTTAAAGTTTCATCTAAAACTTATCATTCGGTTTTGAGATACAGCACCCAAAGGCATACTCAATCACGAAAACATTACTATTCAAATGGTGATGTGGCCATCATAGTACTTTCCCTATATTTTTCTCGCAAACTATGAGGTTTACGCAAAAATGTTATTCCTAATAATTTATGCACTTTTGAATTCTCTACAATTATTTGTTACATAAATTTTATGTAACTCCAATAGTTTGTTAGCAATTGGCAAAAAATGTCAAAATTTTCAATTTTTATTTTTTTCTCAAAAGTTAAAATTTTTATGAAAAACTTGCTCGAACAAAACTTGTTTAGTTTTTTATTTCCTATAAGTTTTGTTGGAACCATATTTTAAAATTTCCCATATTATATAAAAATATCACAAAAAAACAAAAAAACGCCTCGAGTAAACATCCACTTCCGGTTTATGAATGTTTACCAAAAGCTTTTCAGTTCCAGTTTTTGACGATAAAACCTTAAGTTTGAAGTTTCATCTCAATCGGATCATTCGTTTTTGAGATACAGCACCCACCGACAGACACACACACACACACACACATACACACAGACACAAATTTTTTTTTCCAGAAATTATTTTTTTGGGCTCAGGGGACTCCAAAACGGATATTTCCGCAAAAAAAATTTTTCAAAAAAAAATCACGAAAACAATACTCCCCCTATATATACTACGTATATAGGGAAAGTAAAAAATGGTGATGTGGCCATCATAGTAATTTGTTCAATCCTGCAGTAGAAAATAGAACTTTCATACGTTGTTTTGTTGTTAGAAAGTTACTGTTTACATCACGCAAAATGGTTGCTATGGAGATTTAGTTTCGCCCACTCTTGTGTCACTTTCGCCCACTCTTATGTCACTTTCGCTCACGCTTTTATAAATACACATTATTATTATTATTATTATTATTACTTACTTGCTTATACACTTGTAAATGAAAATTGTCACTTCGAAATAGAATATTGGGCAAAGTTATTAAAAAGGCCATTAAAATAGGCAATTAAAACTTCACCCGTAATGATATTTAAATTGTGAATCTTAAGCCATTCTACTTCGCTCATTGTAAAATAATATTATATTTTGTTACGGATGTTTGCCGAAACTTTATACATATATATTATTGAATATCAACTATTATTACAGACAAACGTGGTACAAGTTACTTAGCGTCGCCGATTGTGTTGTTTATATGACGTAGACGATCGTGTTATATTGCCGCTTGTCTTTTTTTGTCGTCGCTCACAGCGGGACACTAGATTATTTTAGTGCGGGCCGTGCACGGCGCATCGAGCAACGCCGACCGCCGTACATTAGATTTTAAAGCGGGCCGGGCACGGCACATCGCGCAAAGCCGCAATACATTTCTTTTATTTGAACCTACGTTTTAAAATGAATTTTCGGCAGGATTGAACAAAACGTAATACACCACTCGTGGAGTTACGAATTCGCTCACTTGTGTACCTTCGCACACTCGGCTGTCGCCTCGTGTGCAAATTGGTACACGCGTGAGCGAAACGCGTACTTTCTCCACTTGTAGTGTAATATACTATTCCCTATATTTTTCTCGAAAACTATGAGGTTTACGCAAAAAAGTTATTCTTGATAATTTATTCAATTTTAAATTCTCTACAATTACTTTTTATGTAACTTTTACGTAACTCCAATAGTTTATTAGTAATTTTCAAAAAATGTCAAAATATTCAATTTTTATTTTTTTTCTCGAAAGTTAAGAATTATATGAAAATAATGTTCAAATAAAACTTGTTCAGTTTATTATTCCCTTTAACTCTTGTTTGAACCGTTTTTAAAAATATTTCATATTTAGAAAAATATGACCAAAAAAACAAAAAACGCCTCGAGTAAACACCCACTTCCGGTTTATAAATGTTTACCAAAAGCTTTTCAGTTCCAGTTTTTAACGATAAAACCTTAAGTTTGAAGTTTCATCTCAATACGATGTTTCGTTTTTGAGATACAGCGCCCACCGACAGACAGACACACAGACACACAGACACACAAAAAATTTTTCCAGAAATTAGTGCAATGGACTCAGGGGGGCCCAAAACGGATATTTCCGCAAAAAAAATTTTTGAAAAAAAAATCACGAAAACAATACTCCCCCTATATATACTATATAGGGAAAGTAAAAATGGTGATGTGGCCATCATAGTACTTTCCCTATATTTTACTCGAAAACTATGAGGTTTACGCAAAAAAACTATTCTTTATAATTTGTTCAGTCTTGAATTTTCTACAACTATTTGTTATATAAATTTCATGTAGCTTCAATAGTTTATTAGCAATTGCCAAAAAATGCCAAAATTTTCAATTTTTAATTTTTTTCTCGAAAGTTAAGAATTTTATGAAAAACATGTTTTAATAAAAGTTGTTTAGTTTTTTACGCCCTTTAACTTTTGTTTGAGAAGTTTTATAATATTTTGTATATTTAGAAAAATATCGGTAAAAACAAAAAAACGCCTCGAGTAAACATCCACTTCCGGTTTATGAATCTCTACCAAAAGCTTTTCAGCTCCAGTTTTTAACGATAAAACCTTAAGTTTAAAGTTTCATCTCAATTGGATCATTCGTTTTTGAGATACAGCGCCCACCGACAGACAGACAGACACACACACACACACACACACACACACACACACACACACACACACACACAGACACAGATTTTTTTTTCCAGAAATTAGTTTTTTGGGTTCAGGGGACCCCAAAACGGATATTTCCGCAAAAAAAATATTTCAAAAAAAAATCACGAAAACAATACTCCCCCTATATACTACGTGTATAGGGAAAGTAAGAACGTTTGAAAAAGTTCAAAGCTGAACTAAAAAGCAGCACAATTTCACAATCTTTAGCATCATCTTCAACAAACGATGGACAATTTAAATTAAATTCACATTTGTGCAAAATACTTTTACATTCGAATATCCCTTTTAGAAAATTACAAAATAATGCATTTAAATCATTCTTGGGAAATTATTGTAAAATGCGCATTCCTGAGAAAAAATTATGTAGCTCTTGCGTACTATGAAATCATACAAAAAATTAAAGATATTATTAACAATAATTATATGTGATATGGTGTGGATGAAACCACAGACGCTTGTTTAATTTAATAATAGGAGTTTAACATGAAGACATCCGACCAATAGTATTTTTATATATACAAAAGAATTGAAGAAAACTGATAATAACATTATAGCAACATTCATAAATGATGGACTGACAAGCTTATTTTTGCCGTAGACAATACCAAGTTACAAAATTTTTCTATTAATAATCATTTTGTGCATTTTACAAGTTTAGCACATGGATAGAAACGAATTTCTGAAACTATAAGAATGAAATTTCCATTTGTAGATTTAATTAAATATGGAAAAATAATTATTATATTCTTCTGTAAGTGCAATTATTCGAGGAGTCATTACCTGATATCTCACTGCCCCATAAACCAGTGCTAACAAAATGGGGAACTTGGCTATATGCTACGATGTACTATGTGAACAATTTTGAAGAATTTAATAAGGTTATATACAACTTTCCCGAAACGACAAGCAAATAAGTTCATGACTGTCAAACAGTTCTTAAGAAACAAGAGCTTCCTTCAAAACGATCTAGTTACATAAAATCGCGTTTAAATTTTGTGAGCAACACAATCAAATCTTTATAAAAGCAGATTCAATTTAGAAAACGAAGGATTTTTAATATTAAATAAATTAAACTTGATTTTGAATGGCAATTTTCAAATGGATCCAGCTATAATTTAAAATAAAGAGAAGCATTTCCACTTTCAAAAATGTATTGAGAGTCAGAAGTAATAATTTTTACAATTAAACCCCTAGAACAACATTTAATGATCTAGTGTTTTCATGAATAGATTTTAGTTATTTCGAAATATATACAAAATTACAATTTAATTTTTAAATACTTGCATAATATTATATATTGCGTAAAGAAAGTATGTTTATTTTAGTTTTAAGCAGAATTTCTATGTAAAATATGTTGATAAACGTGTAACATATTATGAAAATATAGTTTTCTTTAGTCCTTTTTTTCGTGTTTTTATGCTTTTTTAATGCTTTTTTCTCTAAATTTTGTGCCTTTTTAAGTGCTTTTTTTCACATTTTTTAAGCTTTTTTATCCTCGCTCTCTTCAGTACAGCTTTATTATAAAATTGATTTTAAATACAAATAAAAACACTTACTAAAATAAATATAATGAAATATGATAACAAATATAATGAAATATAAATAACTTACTCAGATATGTACGGTAATGATTTCTGTAGAATTCACTAATCCACCTCAGCTATAAATTCAGACCTTCAGTCGATTATATTTCATTCTTGTGTCAGTTGCCGTACATATCTGAGTAAGTTATTTATATTTCATTATATTTATTATCATATTTCATGAAAATGATGGTAGCGACCGTTACTATGTGGTAGTTCATTTTCATTTAACCTTTTTTATCATATTTCATTATATTTATTTTAGTAAGTGTTTTTGTATTTAAAATCAATTTTATAATAAAGCTGTACTGAAGAGAGCGAAAGTTCGAAACACGTGTCTGCAGATGATTATAAACTTGAATCCTAGATTTTTTAATTGCTTTTGCTAATTTAATTTAATGAAATCAGTTTAAATTCATTTTTGTGCATAATTTTTCATGTTATAGTCATATTTAAACAATCTAAAATACATTTTATCTTTTATTAGTTTATTCAACAGAAATAATTTCATTCAAATTAGTGTTGCTTTGATAGTTGTACTATTCGTAACACGCAAATTAACTTTGTTTTATTCAACGTCTGTCGAGGTACTAGCCAGAGAAGTAGTTGTTTCAAATTAATTTGTTTTGTAGTCTTAGTAAGACTCACTGTTGTAGATTCACGAAATGTTTTCGTATTTTTATTTAAATTTATTAACTCAATATCTATTAAACTTAATGTACAGACAGGAATTTAAAAAAAAATAGAGTGGTTGGTTTTGTTTCTATTGATGACAAATTAAATGAAAATCAGAAATTTCTTATGCAAACATTTAATACTCTGCCTGTAAATTCTAGATGAGGGAGGTGGTTACAAAAATAAATGGGCCACCAGTCGGGCAGCAGATTACTTTGAACATGCTAGCGTAAACACTTTAAAAATATGGCAGGATATCCATCGAATAAACTAGTTTATGAAAGAAAAAGACATATCTGAAGAAGCGAATTAACTTATGACCTTTCGCTTGTCAGATGAAAAATCTGCGTCTGTATCACATTCCGATTCTTTATCATTATTTGTTGACTTTCGTTCGACTCTTGTTTTAAATGTAACACTTCTGCATTCGTTCTGAATTCTTAAATAGGAAGAGCAATATGGTTGATGTTTAATATTAATTTTTTAACATAGATATTTATAAAAAATCTCGACTGATTAAACTACTGCGAGTAATTCGTCCCTCAGCGTCCAATTATTATTTTTAGTAAAATAGCGCATCTGTTCTGGATGTAGACAGTTCCAAATAGTACATTACTTTCATCTGTTCCCAATACAAACTCTATTTCTGGTAACATATAATGTGTTTTCGTTTAGTGAGACGAGTTAGAGGTTTAGCGATACTAATATGTAAACTAAGAAAACTTCGAGATTGTGGGTACCTGCAATTCGCCTACGATAGAAATCTTTTGGAAATCTACTGCAATACTTCTTTATTACAAAAACTAACATATTCGTGGGCTAACTTTTAATCCAGGATATCTTAATCGATGGAACATCTCTTTTAAATTATTCATGTATTTGTCAAAAGTCACTTTGCCACGAAAACCAAGCGAGTTTAATTTATCACGCACAAATTACACGGAATCAAACGGTCGCGATAATTCATAGACACGCACATTCCTTTGTCCACATTTATCGCAATTTGATGGATTAATCTAATGCTGGCAGTTTTCGTTGAGCGATGGCCATGAAATCTATGTAATTCAAGAATTTGTATTAATTTATCCACTAAGATTTTTTAAATATTTTTAAAAATGTATATAGGAATGGCACAGAACGATAGTTACCTACTTCTTGTATATTGGGACAAGTTCCAAGGTTTTTAGGGCGGCTGAAAATACCCCCACATATTTATCACATATTTAAGTGGTTCCATAATAACCATTATTACTCATTTTAATAACTCAGCTTGTCCTGACCTGTTTTCATTTTTCAGTTGCATAACTGCATTATATATTTCTGTTTCTATAGCCGGTTTAGGAACCATCGTGTATACATTGTGCTTTGTGTGTGCAGGCATTTGATTCGTTAACTTTAAAGGGATTCTTGATTGTTTGGTCTGTTATTCTGAAAAATTTTCAGCAAATGCGTTTGGCTACTTTTTATCAATTTGCCATTTTTATCTATAATACATATGTTTGAAGATTTTTTATTTTATAACTGCAATTCTTCCACACTTCCTTCTGTTTATTAGATTCGTTTGATATTTTCCTATCATAAACATTCTTTTCAGTAAACTGTACAACTTTTTTTGTGTGAAATTTGATCATTTGGCTAAAAGTGGTTTTTGACTTTTGGTTTGAAATTTTGATGTCATTAATAACTCAAACCTTTTTTATCTTCGTACATAGATAAATTCATTACCTTCTACGGCCAAAACCTGTGAAATATACATTAGTGAAATAGAGAATCTATTAATATGTTTTATTTGTAATGGAAAACTACATGCATCGTGTGCAATAAAGAGGAATATACTAACAACTGCCGAAAACAGAAATTTTATGTGGGTATATAATGAGTTTAAAGTTGAATTCCAAAATGTAATTAAGTAAACAATGAAATTGCCAGAAATATTTATATTTTTAAAAAACCTACAATTTGAGGCCATAATCATAAAAGGTAATAATAATCCAAATAAAGAAAATGTACAAAAACCTCCAGCCCAAGTACCAGGTGCAAATATCACAATTAACTCTTTAAACTCAGTTATATTAAATAAAGTTCAAGAAACAAGACTCACGCCACCAATAATAAGTCTGTTGTAGACGTCACATTTACATCGAGTTGCATTAGTACTATATCTGACATGTCCCAGTTTAAGGACACCCTTGGTTCCAAACACATCCTAATTGTAATTTAAATTAATTTGACAATTCCACATATCACTTTCTGGTGCTGATTGGTCAAGCTATATGAGTTCTCTGGAAAACCAGCTCAATCAGAATGAGAATTTAAATAATCCTGCCCTTTCAAATATCATTGAATTTTGTGCTGATACACATATCCCAGCTTGTAAAACCCGATATACATTGTCACAGCTCTGGTGTGATATAGACTGACAAGACTCCGCTGAGAAAAAGAAACAAACCTTAACTGCTTATAAAGATAATCCTAAGCTGTTTACATTCATTGAAGCCAAGAAAAGATACGCCTATAAGTTCTTTTGGGGGCTAAATTAAGTGGAACAGCAAAGAGTCTATACTACTCCAAATTCTACAATAACTGTCCCTCTTGACTCCCCTTCTTACTCCGCCACTGTTTGCCTCCTGCGCTCCTCCGAGTATCTCCCCTTAACTGAATACTGCATACGCCTATGCAGCTCCTCTTCGATTCTTTCCCCTCTACGATCACTCCTTCGTTCGGGTAACCTACATCAGTCCTTCAGGCCTTTCTAACCGGGTGGAATACCTTATAGTGAATTTAATCCCCGCTCAAAAAAATTAGTGATCAGGTCTAAAACCATCGATCGTTCACAAAAAATGCCTCGTGGATGATATGTTGGTCATTCGACGCTCAGTTGTCGGTTCCCAACTTAAACTTCATTCCGAGTAAGTCCTCCACCGAACCACTAATTTTTTAATAATTTTAATTTTAAACAAATAGAAAATTAATCTAGTTTGGACACTAACGCTCAAACCTATAAGATTCACATCACACACCGCCACTTTGTGGAACGACCTAAGTCAAAATATCCTGAAGAAATGGAAAATTATATAAAAAACGGTACCGGACATTATTGCGCCTCAATTTAAATTCTATCCCAATCAACTGCATGGAATCGCGCGCTCTCTCCTTGTTCGGTTTAGACGAGGAATTTTAAGGGAAAATTAAATTCCTGTCCTTATTCCGAAATAAGGGCAAACATCCCCGATGGTCAGTGCCAGGTACAGGCTAATTTATGCACAAGCACGGACGGTCAAGACCAAGGCGGCCGGAGAAAACGTTGGCTCCAGATGGTGGAAAGTTCCAGGGAACACGCTGGTACCTGATCACGGACCTTTTGCTTGAACCTCTCCCCCCTATGCCACTAGGGGTACCGATTTTCACCCCCGTAAAAGTTGTATTTATTGTAAATATTTCATATTCCTAGCATTAAGATTTTAGACGTGTAAACGAGAGGTTGTTTTTAATATACCTGTTAAAGAAAGTTACTACTTTTATTTATTGAACGATTTAAATTTTGGCCGTTACAAACAGTCGTCTTACAAACGACAAAGTTGCAATCAACAAGAATTTACATGGTCCTTCGAACCGGATAACGGAGGCGTTACCCAAACCCGTGGCCGGAAGAATAATCGTTCGTTGCGATCATCGTCCGTGGAGCCGTTCGAGTCCTGAGTACATCGTAGAAGACGATATCCAGGTAGCCGAGAAAGCAGCCCAGCCGGTGATCGAGATCAAGTCCAGGAAGACGTTTTGGAGGAAAAACGGTGAGTCTCCGACATTCACTTTTCCTACCTTTGCCCTGGTCTGAGATCAAGTGTTACATTACGTAATTTATATTTTTACGTCATCGCCGCGTATACATTATTTTACGTTGATTTTATTTAACTTTTAATTGAGTAACTTTTTAAATTAAAAATGGAATCGTTACAATCATTAATCCAAGATCGTGGAGTAATTAGGGGGAAAGTTACGCGTTGTAAAAACGCAGTTGCGTTGATGGATACAGATAATTTAGATTTTGTTGATTTGAGTGAGCGATTACAAAAACTTTACGATCCTTTTTATGAAATTGTCAGGAAAATTCAATTGTTGGATGAAAATGAGGATAATGACGAAGCATATTTTGAGAATACGTATTTTTCCACAGTTAGTTTATTAAAAACATTAATCGCTACTAAGCCCGATACTGTTAATATAGCTTCGTCAAGCTCTTCAAATTTTCAGTCAGAAATAAATTTGCCAAAATTAAAAATTCCAACATTTTCCGGTGATTTGTCTGTTTGGATAGGATTTAAAGAAGCTTTTGAATCAATGATTCACTAAAATAGTGAACTCAATTTCTTGCAAAAACACAGATACTTAAAATCTGCACTCGAGGGCGAAGCAGCAAAATTATTAAAAGGTATTAGTTTATCTGAAAACAATTACAAAGAGGCATGGGGCGCATTAAATGACCGCTATGACAATACAACAAAATTAATTAAAAACCATATTACCGCGATTTTGCAAATAAAACCAATTCATAGGGACACATGTGCCGAGCTAAGGGAAGTATTGGACGAAACTACTCGGAATATTCGTTCATTAAAGGCATTAAAAATAGATGTTGATAGTTGGGACCAGATTTTAGTTGTATTAACGGCATCTAAATTAGATATTAATACGAAACGCGAGTGGGAAAGAACTCTCGAACCCAAACATTTTCCTACATATAAAGAGTTAGTCGATTTTCTCAATAAAAAATGCGATTCGTTAGAGTCTAATACTCTCATTAAAACACACAAACCAAAGCAGGTCAATCACATCAGTGAAATAAACAAAACATGTGCAATTTGTGGCAGGTCGCATCAAATTTTTAAATGTGACACGTTTTTATATTTAAATGTTAAAGATCGTTTGGCAAAAATAAACGAAATTAATCATTGCGTAAATTGTTTACGCCCTTCTAATAATTCTATTCAAAATTGTTATGGTCGACCGTGCTCTATTTGCAAAAAGAAACATAATTCTTTATTGCACATTAAAACACCTGAAAGCAATAATAATCCAGTCGCATCCACGTCAACGTTAGCTCATTGCAGATTTAATGGGGAAGTTTTATTATCAACAGCTCTGGTTAATGCATCAGATAAATCAAAGAAAACACAAACTTGTAGGGTGTTGTTAGACAACGGATCTCAATTGAATCTAATTACTGCCAGGTTTGCGGATAAATTAAATTTAAAAATAAACAATGTTAACATCATTATAGGAGGCGTTAACGAAGCTGTATCGAGTGCTACTCAAGTCACTCAAGTTAAGATTAATTCAAAATTTAATAGTTATTCTGCGGAATTACAATGTGTAATTGTGCCTGAAATTACCGGTGATTTGCCGCATAAAACATTTAATAAAAATCTTATTAAAATTCCCAATAATTTGAAATTAGCCGATCCAAAGTTTAATGTATCCCGTTCAGTAGATATGTTAATCGGTTCAGAATTTTTCTTAAAAATGATGTGTAATGGGCAAATAGACTTAGGTAAAAATCAACCCGTTTTACAAAAAACTCATTTAGGATGGATTGTCGGAGGTGGGCAAGCGAACTCCACAATTAAAACTTGCAATCTAACCACTAACATTTCATCATTTGATTTAGAGCGATTTTGGTCTATTGAAAATGTTTGTGATGAAACTCGCAAACAATTAACTCCGCAAGAGATAAAATGTGAAAATCATTTTATAAAAAATGTCACGCGTGATGAAACAGGGCGCTTCACGGTCGCTCTGCCTTTTATCGATGATACAATTAAATTGGGCGAATCATATAATATTGTAAAAAAGAGATTCTTAAACTTAGAAAATAAATTATTAAAAAATAGTAATTTAAAAATGGAATATTCCAAATTTATGCAAGATTACTTAGACTTTTAATTTAATTTAATTTAATAAAATCTGATGATAGATCTGGCTATTATCTGCCACATCACGCAGTATTGAAAAATTCTAGTGCGACAACTAAGCTGAGAGTTGTATTTGATGGCTCCTGCAAAACAAATAATGGAATTTCGTTAAATGAAGTTTTATTAAAGGGACCCGTGATACAGGATGATTTATTTACCATTCTAATTCGATTTCGCGCTCCATAGGTACGTACTATGTGCGGACATTTCAAAAATGTATCGACAAGTACGAGTTGATAATAACTCTTCAAAATATCAAAAAAATTTGTGGCGTTTTGAACCCGCAGATAAATTAAAGGTTTTTGAACTAAACACTGTAACATACGGCACAACCCCCGCATTATTTCTTGCTACGCGATGTTTATATGAATTAGCCGAAAGGGAAAAGGAACAAAATTCACGAGCCAGCGAGGTAGTGAAGAGAGATTTTTACGTTGACGATCTGTTAACGGGCAGTAATAATATTGATGATTTAATAAACGTTAGAGATGAAATCATAAGTTTACTTCAAAAGGGGGGATTTCAGTTAAATAAATGGAATGCTAATGATAAATTAATTTTGAATAACATTCCACATGATCAAAATAGCAGTGTAATTAGGTTAGACAAGGATCATAACTCCAAAATATTAGGCTGTGAATGGGATTCCTCCTTAGATCAATTTACTTTCTCAGTTCATTAACAAAATGAAACTAGAGTAACTAAAAGAACAATCCTTTCGCAAGTCGCCAGTCTGTTTGACCCCTTAGGTTTAGTTAACCCTATAATCGTCACAGCAAAATTAATAATTCAAAAGTTATGGCAACATAAATTGCACTGGGATGAGAGCATTCCTCTTAGTCTACATACTGAATGGAAAGCATTCCAATCAAATCTTAATATGATAAATAATTTCAAAATTGCACGAGATATTAAAGTCAATGAAGGGTTTGAGCTACACGGATTTTGCGACACCAGTGAATCTGCATATGGAGCATGCATTTATGCTCGTGTCAAAATTAATAATAGTTATTCTGTTAATTTAATTGCAGCAAAATCTCGCATAGCCCCCCTTAAAACGTTATCAATTCCCAAGTTGGAACTGTGCGGTGCATTAATTCTTTCAAGGTTAATGCATACGGTGCAAAAGGCGTTAGAATTTAAAAATATTAGTTATAAAAAAATTTTGTGGTGCGATTCATCCATTGTCTTGTCATGGATTAAGTCAGAAAATATTCAACTTAAAACCTTTGTCGCAAATCGAATTACTGAAATTCGCGAAATTTTTGAACCAAAAAATTGGAGGCACATAAACACTAAAGAAAATCCAGCCGACATAATATCGCGAGGATCCACACCTGAAAAACTAATGAGTTCTAATATTTGGTGGAGAGGTCCATCATGGCTTGCCCAGGACCAATTAAACTGGCCTACATCTAATTTTAATATAATTAGTCACATTCCAGAGACCCGTAAGGTCTTATATGTAAATAAAATTGAAAATGAATTTAAACCTTGGGAAAAGCTTTCGAGTTTTCCACAAATAATTAGAGTTACAGCATACTGTATTAGATTTATTAAAAATTGCAGACTTAAAAAAGTAGGGAAAGACATAACTGTGGGATACTTATCTACATCTGAAATTAATTACGCGACTTTAACTGTAGTGCGATGTGTCCAAATGCAAACATTCCCCAAAGAATTTAAAAGGCTATCTGAAAAACGGGAAGTTGATGGTAATAGCAAGTTATTAACTTTAAGTCCGTTTATTAATAATACTGAGCGTGTAATAAGGGTAGGCGGCAGGCTAAAAAATGCAACGCTTTCCTATACGAATAAACATCCTTTGGTAATACCTAGTAAACATAAATTAACGGAATTGATTATTCAATATTATCATCTAAATAACGGTCATTCCGGAGTAAATGCTACTTTAGTAGCAATCCGTTTGAAATTTTGGCCACTGTCAGCAAAAAACAGTATCAAAAAGGTCATTAGGCAGTGCGTAAGATGCTTTCGCGTCAAGCCGTCATTCAATGCACCGTTCATGGGTGAATTGCCTGAGCCTCGCGTAACGGTACAAAAACCCTTTAATACAACGGGTATTGATTTTTGTGGGCCCTTCTTAATAAAGGAGGGTGTCAGAAAAAAACTTACAAAAAAGGCCTATGGTTGTTTATTCATTTGTCTAACTACGAAGGTCGTACATCTTGAAGTGGTTAGTAGTTTATCCACAAAAGCTTTTAATGCTGCTTTTCGCCGATTTGTTGCTCGTCGTGGTAAGATTTCGCATTTGTATTCAGACAATGCAACAAATTTTACAGGTGCCGAGAAGGAGTTAAAACAATTAAAAAGTCTTATCCAATCAGAAAGATCAAAATTTAATAATCAATTTGAGATCGATAGCCCAGAATGGCATTTTATACCACCAAGGTCCCCTCATTTCGGAGGACTCTGGGAGGCAGGCGTCAAAAAAGTAAAATTTCATTTAAAACGGGTTGTAGGGAATTGCACTTTAACTTTTGAAGAGTTGTCAACATTATTTGCTCAGATCAAGGCCATCCTTAACTCACAACCCTTATGCCCTATTTCCAATGACCCTAATGATCCCTCCTACCTTACACCTAGACATTTCCTTGTCGGAGATTCGCTTTCAGGAGTAGCAGATCCAAGAGTGACTGATATCAAGATCGGCCGACTATCAAGATGGCAACATCTGCAATACATTAACCAGCATTTCTGGAAAAGATGGACCAGAGAATACCTTCCCACGCTACTTCCCAGAACCAAGTGGACCAAGAAAACAAGGCCAATTCAAGTTAGGGACTTAGTGATCGTATAGGAAGAAAATCTTCCCCCCTTAAAGTGGATGGTTGGACGAGTTTTGGAACTTCACCCAGGAAAGGACGGAATTACACGTGCAGTTACCATTAAGACTGCATCAAGTGAATTAAAGCGATCAGTTGCCCGATTAGCTGTTCTTCCCATGAGCGAAACTGAAGACACTTCATTCATTCAGGGTGGGCCGGCATGTTCGGTTTAGACGAGGAATTTTAAGGGAAAATTAAATTCCTGTCCTTATTCCGAAATAAGGGCAAACATCCCCGATGGTCAGTGCCAGGTACAGGCTAATTTATGCACGAGCACGGACGGTCAAGACCAAGGCGGCCGGAGAAAACGTTGGCTCCAGATGGTGGAAAGTTCCAGGGAACACGCCGGTACCTGATCACGGACCTTTTGCTTGAACCTCTCCCCCCTATGCCACTAGGGGTACCGATTTTCACCCCCGCAAAAGTCGTATTTATTGTAAATATTTCATATTCCTAGCATTAAGATTTTAGACGTGTAAACGAGAGGTTGTTTTTAATATACCTGTTTAAGAAAGTTACTACTTTTATTTATTGAACGATTCAAATTTTGGCCGTTACAAACAGTCGTCTTACAAACAACAAAGTTGCAATCAACAAGAATTTACACTCCTAAACAAAAGACCAGCGGCGTAGTTAAATTACAAGTCAAACTAATACAATTAATAACAGTGGATTCAATTACAATATTAGAACACATGGCACCCTGCGTCCGTAAAATACCTATGAAAATTATTGAAGATAGAAACCGACTTATATCATCGCCGCATCGATCATTCTAAACCTTCTAGATATAGACATTTGTCGACACACAGTTGGCAGCATCTGCTCTCCGACGACTTCTTTCGGTTGACATCAAGCATCAATTGGAAACGTCAATGCTCCAATGTGTCAAGGCAGTATAAACAATAACAATGTGGTGAATGGATTCAACAGAGAGCAGCCGACGGGGGCAGTTATATTATCTCCAACTGTTTTTTGTCCACTATTTATCGTACACGTGAGATCTAATTCTATTCTACCCACTTTGGTCTTTAGTTTCTCTCTCTTCTCTTTTTTTCTTCTTATTAGGTTAAACACTTTGCATAGGTAGTCAATATTAATATAAAAATGGGCTAGGTCCCGGGAGGCTCTGACACCCCCGACAAACCCCCGGTTAACATTACCTCCAAACCAACCCAGCTAAATCCTCATCTAGATATAGTTTTAACTACTGAAGGTTCACAAAAGAAAATTACCAAATTTAATCCATCTGATTTTCCTCCTTATATAATTTATATTAAAAATGTATCACAGGAACCCTTGCCCATATCTCCTCATGAGATGATTATTCCCATTAGTAGAAATTTCCCTGTGCTTCAAAACTCTTCACATACTTCTTCAAAATATCCAACTTTTGAAAGCCCCAAACCCTAGCACATCTTGCCTCTCATACTAAACTTCCCAAAAAGAAACGATACTCTTCCTCTACAGGCATAGACGCTCTAACAAAACAAAAGCACCATTAACACTCAAAAAATTGATCACCCCTTCATGATAATTAGACTCAATCGGAGGATAAACATTATTCAATAGAATATTAGAAGCTATAATTGTAATAAAGGAAACCTAATCAACTCAATCAACACACAAAATCCTTACATAATTTGTCTTTCAGAAACTTGGCTTTACCAAACAACATCAAATATAAAAGTTGGTTTATAGATAAGGCGTTGAGATGTTGAAAATCCATATTCATTTGTATATTAACGTTGTAAATAACTAAGATTTTCAAAATGTGTGTTTATTTTCACTACAATTGTTTCGCAAATTTATTGCTTCTTCAGGTGAATGAAAGTTTACAATAAAATTAGAAAAAACTTAGAACTATACAGGGTTATTCACGCTATACGGCACGGAATATTGTGGCCAAAATACGTGACTTTCAAAAAATTTCACTTTGGGGATATATGGGGGTCTATTAGGGCTACTTTTTAAAATTACTTTCATAATATACAGGGTGTCCCAAAAACCCTAAAAGTATCAAAGTTGTGTTTTTTTTAATGAAACACCCTATATTTTATTGCATTTTTGGATCCTTCGATCAAAATAAGTGTGTGTTTTAATAAGGTTTTTATTACTTAAACCTTAAGGTTTTTGAAATAATTTGAATTTTGTAAAAATTTAACCTAATTTTCATGTTTCAAATACTTAAAAAGCAATTAAGTTATGCATACCAAATTTACACTGAAATGTAACAATAGATCATATTTTATTTTCCAAGTATAATAAATTTGACATCTTATACCGGGTGTAAAAAAATTGGAATTAAACAAATGAGAACTTTAAATGGCTATAACTTCATTTATTTGAATGGAACGCTATATTTATTACTTTATCAGCAAATGCACGTTTTAATTACCTATCGAATGGTATTTATATCTTAAATGTTAAGTCTTCTCGTTTTTACAGAAAACGCCAAAATATTGTTTATTGCACCGTTTTAGTACCTTTTAAGTAAAAATTTTAATGTATCTAGTTTTCTATGGTATTTAAACACGTAAGATAATTAATTTAGTCTGTTTCTTTAGTTTAAGAAGCCTGTCTTTTGTTATAGTTGTTGTGTTATAGTTTTTGTGTTAGATCGTTAGTAATCGTTATTGTTTGAACATCGTTGTTGTATTTAATAGTAAAAAAATGAAAATTTACACAGATTTTCTTATACTGGGTTTTTTATAACTGACACTTCCAATTTCTTTAAATTGTTTTAATAGTCTCTCAAAAATGGCTGGCTTAGGGTGATTTCTTTCGGTAAACCTTTAAGTATAAACTCGACAAGCCAATAAACAATTTTGATGACATTCTCCAAGCATAAAGATAATGCCAATACCCCCTTCTTTTGAGTAAATCTTCATTTTTTACCAAAAAATACAACAGCGATGTTGAAACAATAACGATTACTAACGATCTAACACAAAAATGCAAAATAAGACAACTATAACAAAAGACAGGCTTTTTAAACTAAAGTGGCAAACTAAATTAATTATCTGACGTTTTTAAATACCATAGAAAACTAGATACATTAAAATGTTTACTTAAAAAGTACTAAAACGGTGCAATAAACAATATTTTAGCGTTTTCTGTAAAAACGAGAAGACTTAAAATTTAAGATATAAATACCATTCGATAGGTAATTAAAACGTGCATTTGCTGATAAGTTAATAAATATAGCGTTCCATTTAAATAAATGAAGTTATAGTCATTTAAAGTTCTCATTTGTTTAATTCCAATTTTTTTACACCCGGTATAAGATGTCAAATTTATTATACTTGGAAAATAAAATATGATCTATTGTTACATTTCAGTGTAAATTTGGTATGCATAACTTAATTGCTTCTTAAGTATTTGAAACATGAAAATTAGGTTAAATTTTTACAAAATTCAAATTATTTCAAAAACCTTAAGGTTTAAGTAATAAAATATTATTAAAACACACACTTATTTTGATCGAAGGATCCAAAAATGCAATAAAATATAGGGTGCTTCATTTAAAAAACACAACTTTGATACCTTTAGGGTTTTTGGGACACCCTGTATATTATGAAAGTAATTTTAAAAAGTAGCCCTAATAGACCCCCATATATCCCCAAAGTGAAACTTTTTGAAAGTCACGTATTTTGGCCACAATATTCCGTGCCGTATAGCGTGAATAACCCTATATACATTAACACTATTGGCACTATGGAGGGGTAAATATTTTAAGTAGTGGGGAGTTTGACAGTTCAATTTGTTCGTTTAGCAGGAGGCCCGTTTTTTCGAATCTGTTGATTTCCAGGTTTTCGAGTAGATTTAATTTTCTCCCTTTCTTCTCTGTGTGGAGAATCTGGAAATCCTGGTTGAAGGTGTGGTTTTCGGATAGTAGATGATTTGCATATGTTGAGGTGTTCTTGTTCTTTTCCCATGCACTTTTGTGTTCTGCAATCCTTTCGTCAAAGGCTCGTCCTGTTTGTCCAATATATTTTTTAGGGCAGTCATTGCATGTTAGCATGTACACTCCATAACTATTGAGTTTGTTCATTTTGTTTTTGTTATTTTTAATAATTTTGCCAAGGCTATTGTTTGTTTTGAATGCTATTTTAATATCTAATTTTTTCATTTCATTACTTATTTTATTAGTTAAATGTCCATTAAAAGTTAAGGAAGTATAGTTATTTTTATTTTTTGGACAATTGTTTGAGGGACTAATTAGGTTTTTTATAATCTGGTTTTCTTTATTTTTAACTAGTTTTTCAATAGTTGGTTTTTGGAATCCATTATTTTCAGCTATTGTATAAATAATGTTTAACTCTTTATTAAAATTAGTGCTGCCCATCGGTATTGAAAATAGTGTATGAATCATTGATCTGTATGCTGCTAATTTATGTTGTAAGGGGTGAAATGATTTATTGTTTATTGTACAGTCAGTGTGTGTCGGTTTATGGTAAATAGAAAAGAAAAGAAAAGAAAAGCTGTGGTTATTCATCTGAAACGAGATGAATAAATACAGCTTTTCTATTTACCATAAACCGACGCACACTGACTGTACAATAAACAATAAATCATTTCACCCCTTACAACATAATTTAGCAGCATACAGATCAATGATTCATAGACTATTTTCAATACCGATGGACAGCACTAATTTTAATAAAGAGTTAAACATTATTTATACAATAGCTGAAAATAATGGATTTCAAAAACCAACTATTGAAAAACTAGTTAAAAATAAAGAAAACCAGATTATAAAAAACCTAATTAGTACCTCAAACAATTGTCCAAAAAATAACAATAACTATACTTCCTTAACTTTTAATGGACATTTAACTAATAAAATAAGTAATGAAATGAAAAAATTAGATATTAAAATAGCATTTAAAACAAACAATAGCCTTGGCAAAATTATTAAAAATAACAAAGACAAAATGAACAAACTCAATAGTTGTGGAGTGTACATGCTAACATGCAATGACTGCCCTAAAAAATATATTGGACAAACATGACGAGCCTTTGACGAAAGGATTGCAGAACACAAAAGTGCATGGGAAAAGAAAAAGAACACCTCAACATATGCAAATCATCTACTATCCGAAAACCACACCTTCAACCAGGATTTCCAGATTCTCCACACAGAGAAGAAAGGGAGAAAATTAAATCTACTCGAAAACCTGGAAATCAACAGATTCGAAAAAACGGGCCTCCTGCTAAACGAACAAATTGAACTGTCAAACTCCCCACTACTTAAAATATTTACCCCTCCATAGTGCCAATAGTGTTAATGTATATATATAGTTCTAAGTTTTTTTAAATTTTATTGTAAACTTTCATTCACCTGAAGAAGCAATAAATTTGCGAAACAATTGTAGTGAAAATAAACACACATTTTGAAAATCTTAGTTATTTACAACGTTAATATACAAATAAAATATAAAAGTTTTACTCCTACCTATAAAAACCGCCCAGATGGCAAAGGTGGAGAAGCTGTCCACATCAAACCATATTTTGCCTTTTCTGAGATCCATATAAACGCCAAATTTATCGCTATTAAAATCCTATCCCTTGTAATAATTTTAGGTTACATTCGTCTAAGTTTGTCATAGTAGGTGACTTTAACTGCCACGTGGTAAAACTTAAAGGTGTACTTATAAGTGCCGGAGGGAAAATCCGAAAAAACAGAACCAAATCCTTTAACCTGGTAATTTTGAATGATAACCAACCCACACGTTTTAATTCGTCCACCTTGCACAAAAGTATCATAGGCTTTTCCATCGCATAAGCCTCTGTTGGTACCTCAACAGAATCATTCACTCTTGAGGCCACATATGGCAGTGATCACTTCCCAGCAATTTTTCACTCATCTGACTCTTATCATCCTAGAACTGAGCCGGTTCATCGTTCTCGGAAAGTTTACCCAGCAAACTGGGTTGAATTCTCTAAAGATGTTAATGCCTCTAAACTGGGTGGCAACACATATTCAAATTTCATTGATCTCATTAACACAATAGGCGACCGTTGGATACCCCTCTCTCATCCTTTCCACCACAAATCCTTATGTCCACGGTGGAATGTTCAACAACGAAAACATTATTGATGCTAAAAAAGTAATAGCATTCTAAAAAAAATATTTAACAAAAAGAAACAAAGACTCATTCAGAGCCTTCAGTGAATATAGGCAAAGGAAACTCCAGTTTCCTTTGCGTGGAAAACGGTAAGACACAAAAATAAAATGTTCGTCCCTCCTGTGCCTAAAGCAACGTATAACCAATGTCTTCTATAATTCTTTGAAAATCGTACTATGTAGAAACTTCGCAAAAATTCAACTTTTCTGAATCTCCTTCCTCATTTCTTTCTTCAATATTACACTTGCCGAATTAGATTCTGCATTAAAGACAAAAAAGATTCATCTCTAGGAAATAATTTAATATCCTACTCAATTCTGGAAAACCTTTTACTCAAAGGTAAACTTACTCTCCTCAGTTTTTATGATAAAATTCTACTTACAGGCATTATCCCAAAATCTTAGTAAGAACAAATTATCTGTCCCATTTTAAAACCAAATGAAGTAACCTCCTGTGTACGAAAGTTACAGAGAATAAACAAATTTATCTTCCTCTTCAGTTTGGCTTTAGAAGATGTAAATATGCTCTTGACAATATTGTTAAACTTTCCTCAGACAGTCAATCAGAATTGTTAGTTCAAAACTCTACAGTTGCTTTTTTTTGATATATCAGCTGCTTTAGTTTCAGTAGTACCTTCTTATTCAAAAACGTTTCTCCTTAAATTATAAGAGTAATATTGGCTTTGTGAAACAACATTTAATCACTGTTTAATTGTCTAAATGGCGCTCTCTTAGAACAATCAGACTGGCTTTACTATCATAGCCTTTCTCTCTCTCCTCTAAAAAGAAATAAATATATTCTCTACCAAGAATATGAATCTTTCTAATTATCAATTACGGTTCGAAATTGATCCCATTCCTAAAGTCCAGTCAGTTAAATACCTAGAACGATTGATTCTTTCTTGGAAACTTCATATTCAGGAGTTGAAAGTTTCTACTCATAAAATTTAAAACCGTACTGACTTTGTACAAATCGTTGATTAGATCGAATATGGAATAATATCGATGTCTTCTCTCTCTAAAACGCTTTCACAAGAACTTGATAGGCTTCCTGACTGCAAGTTATACTTGGATTCATGAAATCAGCGCTCTATAGAGCTTTGGAGGAGGAAAGCTGCATTCCTCCATTTTCTCTGAGGATATCATTTATTGCTAGTAAATATTTGTTGAAAGCATTAGCTCATAATAATTTTCTGGTTACCAATGCCTTGGAATACCTAAAATCCACCTTAAGCTATAAAAATAAACCACTTAACCTCTTTATAGGAAATTATTCCATAACTTCATCGTTAAATATCATAAAAAGTTCTTCTCAATTTTAACTCTTAATATACCTCTCACTTTTCCCCATTAAAATGGTATACAATTTAGGGATAGATAACCATCTAACCCTAAGGAAAACATTTGCTCAATCCTCAAGGCAAAACTTCTTGCCATTAAGGAATGTCTGGCCGTGGTTCAACAGATTGAAAAGGGTGGTGATATTCAGCGACTCCGTGTGTGCACTCTGAACCAGAAATTATCCATTCTCACGCTGGAAACTCATTACCTCTATTATTGCCTCTTAAAATAACTAAATTATAAAATGTATCAATGTTAGGTTTCTAGCCATACAGGTAATGAAATTTCCGATCAAATTCAAACTGCAAAAAGTGAGTACCAGTCATAATTCTTCGCCAAGCCAATTATATAAAATAAAATAAATACCCTCCCCTTCATGCAGCTGTGATGAATATCTTGGCCATATGTTTTTCAATTGTAAAAACTACTCTGATATATATGTTGATTTTTATTTTGCACTCGTCTGCTTTTAACATTTTCTATGTTTTATGTAACCTATTTAACAACACTCTAATACTACTAAATCAATTTATCTCTATCAACAACATCGAACACTAAACTCTCTCTTTATACATGGTTGTCCAATACATGTTTTTTCATTACTAATCAACTAGAGCTATATACAAACATCACATAATTAGGGTGGCTGATCTACTAGACCCTGTAGACATTAAGCTCGCAACACAACAACAACATCAATTTGGTGGACGGGAAAAGTTAATTTTCCTTACAGAATAACCTGAAATCGAAGGGCGAAGTAAATCTCAGAATTGCTTATAAAAATGGGACTGTATTTTTTAAATACTAATAATGACCACAAAAATATGAATTTAAATATGCCAAAAAACTAAATATCTATTATCATAATTGCGGTGGTCCTAGGGCCAATTTTTTTAACTTTTTACTTGCCAACAATACAGTTGAGAACTTGTTCATTTTATTGAAAATTAATAAAACATCGAATGTAATTGGTGGAGTTTATATAAGTCCGGGATTACCTGTTAAAAAATATTAACTATTTTGTAATAACTTGAAAGAAATTTTACACCTTTATAAGTGCAATAATTTAATAATGTTTGGAGATTATAATCTTCCTGGTATATTGTGGAATGTCGTTTCTGGTGAAATAGCTCAATAAAATCTGCACGAAATGTTGATGATACATTCGAAAAGAAAGACTATAATAAAATTAATCCAATTTTAAATGTAATTAATAATATAGTTACGATACAATAGCTAATCAATTTTATGACATTTTACTCTTTGTAATTGTCAAGTTTATTCCTTTTAAAATTCGAACCGTTATCCAAAATGGGTGTCAAAGGAATTAATTAGATTTTTTATGGCCTCGGAAACTAATTTATATGACTAGCTCATGGTGGATTTGTATTGTTCTCAAATTACATTTGAAATTTTTACTATCACAACATCCACGCCCGAGCTCGGATTAGTACCGAGGACCCCTTCGACACCAGTCGGCGCGCTAACCACTATGCCAACGAGGCCGGCAATTAATTAGATTAATTGGCAAAAAAATGACTCATTCTCTATATAATCAAATGGATCTTATAACAATTATTGCGAATTTTCTGTACTTAGGGATAGGTGAATTTCCAAAGAGTGTTATAATAAGTACATAATTAGTTTATTACTACAGCATTCAAACCATATAATACATTATACAGTCTCCTGCCTAAACACAAAGAAAATAAAGATCCACTACAAAAGAGTGGAGTATACAAACTAAAATGTGACAATTGCGAAGCAATATACATTGGAGAAACGGGCAGAACAATACGTGATAGAATCAAAGAACACAAGAGAAATTATACCACATCCAATTTCGGAAGACACCTTAAATATAATAATCACACATGCAATAACAAAGACAATATAAAACTATTACACCATGAAATAAAATCGTATAAATTAACACTACTCTAAAATTATGAAATAGAAAAATCAAAACACAATAATAACATATCACTTAACGATCAAGTCCACCTGGAAACAGAACCAATATTCAAAAAATTAAAACCGTTCACTAGATATACGACCATACGTACACCAATATGACATCTATCCTTATCTTAACAAACAAGATTACCTACACTGCGTCAATACACATATGCGAACTAAATCAAATATAAAAATTGAAAATAAGACTAAGATAAGAACAAATTTAAACATAAAACAACAACAGACAAATTATAGCCAACAACACTGACAAGTAAGACATAAATAAATTAATATACACACTAACTAATCACATAACCTAAAAACACGTGACAATATTCTAACACACAAATTACAAATTTAAGACATACACAACATACTCATAACTCACTCATACATATATACATAACACATACTCAAACAACAACTACACAAACACATCACGATCCCCCTCAAATGCATACACCCACCCATATACACAAACATACACATAATACACTAATCATAAATATCTTACACCTAAATATACATAACATTATATAGAACATATAATTTTAAACCATAACATATAACCTACAACAATTTTATAACACATCAGTTAAGTTTAAGTTTTATTGATTTTAATGTTTTATTACGCCTACAAAACAAATGTTAATTTGCAGTTTTGCCTGATGATGGCCTAGTGCCGAAATCGGTCGCAATATAAAAATAAATATTTACTAAGGAAGTACCATTTAGTCATAACCCCTACATGTCTTTTTTTTACTTTATGCTGACCACTTTTAAACTTTTGAAAATAATAAAGAATATAAACGACTGCAATGTTGATTGATGAGTTACGTGAAGAACAAAATGTTTACATCGTAAACGAAGTGTACATTTAGCAAAATAAAAATAAACTATGGAGAAAGTGATTTCAAGCTATTCTATATAAATTAATGTCATGATATTCAGGTAGACCTTATTCTCTCAATGAATGGTGCAACATTAATCATTTATTTTTAAACACTACTAAATGTAAATAAGTAATTGTGGAGGCTTTCACTTCGTTATACATTTTAAACTACTAAATGTTATTCAGTGTCCATATCCAGATGCAAACATTTCACTGATTATACTTATAATATTACTTCCATCAATTTGTCAAAAGTTAATTCCATGAAAGATTTAGCGGTATCATTCGATACTAAAATGTCATTTAATTATCATATATTAAATATTATAAACAAAGGATTAAGGCTGTGGGAATTTATATGGCAAATTGGCGAAGATTTAAATGTTAATCGTCATAAAACACTTTATTGTTTATTAGTTAGATCACAGTTGGAATATGCTTCACCAATTTTACATCAGCCAATGTGCAGCAGTTTTAACGTATACAGAAGAAAATCTTGAGACGTAAGGAGTACAGCATATATCTGGAGAATACACATTAATAATTAACAGCTTAAAATTAAATTAATTACAGGATCGTAGAATAATCACCGACCTGTTTATACTACAACGAATAATGAATGGTCAGATAAATCGCCAAATTGGAAGCAGCATCTATTTGCGTTTCAGTTAAAAACTCATTAAACCCTGACTGGCTCCATCAACGCAAATAAAATATTTCAAGTATTGGTTCTCATACTTGTAGCCGACTACCGAAAATTACATGAAAAACTAAACACAGTAGATATCTTTGCCCAGTGTTTTTATAATTGATTTGGCTTTATGTTTACGAAACAATATTTATAATATTCTTATTCTTTGCATTGGCCTAAGTGAGATTATTGCGTTACGATATTTTCCAAAGCATAAAAATATCACGTCTGTACAATAACATCTCTAAACTCTTAAATTTAATCTAAGAGATCCAAATTGACACATCCGTACCAAATTTTGAAATTATGTTAAAAATGATTTTTTAACTTATAATACCAATATTATAGTGCAAATATCATAGGAAGAAGTAAAAGCGGAAATAAAGTGCAAATACTTTTGAGCAGATGAGCGACCAACTAACAAAAATATGTTAATTAATGTCAAGTGGACCTCTACTCGCAGCAGATATAATAAATAAAAATCCGTAATCCAAGGTGTCAATCGTACTGTGCCGAGGGATGGCGTTAATAGAGAAGCGTCAAAACATCTGCCTCGCTTCTTTATTGTAAGAAGGTGTGATGAGGTGAACTTTGATAAGGTGAATCTGTTCACCATATCAAAATATATGGAGCAAGTTGTGAGAACGGGAGGTTGCCTAAACTAAATAAGTTTTTAGATTTCGAAGTACAGATTAATGTGCATTCGTCGTCAAATTATTCATTGTAGGGATCTTGCAGTGACAAAGAAATTTTGAACAACTTAAAATGGTGAAATGTCATTGAAGTAAGACGAATTAAAACAAAACGCGACTGATAATTAGTCAACACTCCCTCAATCATCTTAACATCCAACTCAAGTCTCTTACCGAAGAAAAAAATTTTTCTTTTATAAGGTTAGATTTCATTGTGCATATGAATTAATACATTAGGGATTTTAAAGTTCCTCAAATTCCAAGTTTTAGCCTGAAAAACGTTGGTGAAATAAATCAGGTGCTCCAAATAAATAACAGTAACAGCAATTTTAAAATACTTCATCAAAACATACAGCGTATTTCAAGGAATATGGATGAACTAAAAATATACCTAAATAGCATGCGCGAATCATTTAATGTGATATTCTTAACCAAAACCTGAATTGACAGGATATCAATTATATTACAATTATGATAATATCAACCAAAATAGTAGAACTATACTGTTATATATTGGCTGTATTTAATCAGGGTTATAAACACAAAATGAAATATTATATTCCGTTGATATTAGGAACACTTTTACTTGCAGCACAACTTTATTCTACAGAAGAGAGTCATTGACTAGCTCGATTTTTGTGTGGCGCTGTGGTACAATCTTCAAACATATATTATGTACAATATACAACATATACTAACAAAAAATGCTCGAAACATGAGATTCTACATAATAAATATTACAATATAATTAAAACGCATCTAGAATTTCAAATTCACCCTTTTTTAATATCATCTATTTATAGACCACCTTCAATTATAATAAATGATTTCCTAGATCATTATTTAGTCTTCAACTTCAACAAATATATAGCAATACGGTAAACTACAATATTCTAGTAGGAGATTTCAATATCGATATATTAACTGGGAAAAAGATGCTGTGGAATATATAAACACAATGAGCGAGTTTGGTTTCGTGTCAACCATAAACGATTACATAAGAATTTATGGTAAATCCAGTAGTTGCATAGATCACTTATTTATAAAAACCCAAATGATTTTACAAGTAAATATAATACCCGTAATTTTACAGTCGACCATTACAGATTATTTTACTAGAATTTGTCAAATTGTTCTAAAAAAAATGTGCAAGCCATAAGAAATTAAAAGAACAAATGCAATATGTTTCATGGAATACAGTGATAAATGAAAATTAAGTTGATTTAGTAACAGCAAACTATACCGCAATATTAAATAAAAAAATACAGAAAAATAGCAGAAAAATAAAAATTAAACATAACAAAAAAAGAACCGAATGGATAACGCAAGGATTAATTGAATCTATTAATAATAAGAATAAAATATACAGTCAATTACGAAGAGACCCTCATACATCGATTCGAAAAATTCTTATATTTAGAATTTTAAAAAAGATTAACTGAATTAATAAATAAAAAACGGGACGAAAAGACCGATAGTCTATAGCCCAAACGGACAGAATAACCCTTATTGTTTATTGTTTATTAATATTTCTCTGTTTCAAAAAAACTAAAGCAGATTATTATTTAAAAAAAACAAATCTATAATAATAATAATTTTAATTTATGGAATACAATTAAAAAACTAATTCTCCATCACAAGAAAAACAAGAACTGTAAAAAATGGTAACTTCCAACTCTGTTCGAACCTAAATGAAGCAGTTGAAACATTCAATAAACATTATGCTACGATGGGGCAAATTTTGGCTAGTAACATAAAGAATGCAATACACTTCAAAAACTCATTTTATCTACAAAGTATTAGTAGGTCTGAAATTATTAAAATAATTGAACAGTTAAAAAACAAGCGACCTGTTGGTTGTGATGAAATACAAATTGATATGATAAAACAATTATTTGCACAAATATCTCAACCCTTAGCGTGTCTAATTAACAAAATATTCGAATCGGGCGTCCAACACCATTTAAAAAAGTGTTATTGTGTCAATATATAAAAGCGGAGACACCGAAGAAGTGATAAATTGCCGTCCAATATCCATAATTCAAAACCTTGCATAAATATTTGTAAGATCCTAAAACACAAATTGACAATTTGCAAAATATAGAATAGTAAGCAAAAAATATGGATTTCTCTAGATAGCATGAACCCCTGCCTTTGTATTTTTATTGACCCTGCAAAGGCATTTGTTACCGTTGACTATAAAATACTTATTCAAGATCTTGAAGATATCGGTATTAGGCAGACACCTCTAAATCTGTTTAACAGTTATTTGACAGATAGGGAACAGTGCGTAAAAACTAATGGCAGAGTTAGTGGATTTAGATATGTTAACTATGGTGTTCCACAAAGTACTGTTGTGAGGCCTATAATATTCATCATCTATATGAACAATTTGTTCAGTATATCAACTAAAAGTGAAATCACAAGCTTCGCCGATGACACTGTCTTATTTTGCAGGGGAAAATCCTGGAATGAGGTTGAATTAAAAATTCGGGCAGATATGCCTATATTAAGAAAAATGGTTCGATCATAAGATATTAACATTTAATATGACAAAATCGCATTATTTACCATTCTTGATCAATAATCTAAATAGAATAACATTTAATTCAATTACATATACGACGAAAGTTTTACAGTGCGTTCTTTATCTAACGCATTTGGTTTCCTTTATCAGACTGAATGTTTTTGCGTCGTTTCTCGAAGCGATAGTTTGTGACGTACGACGAAAGATCCAACGAACAGACTATACCTTCAAATTTCTAAAAAACATTTTGGATCTTCCATGTTTGAAAATGGTATATCATGGTCTAGTCGAATCGCACATAATATATGGTTTGGTAGCTTGGCGAGGACTTTTAAATGTACATCTACAAAACCTCAATATTATTAAAAAAAGAATAATAAAAATAAATTTTTAATTAACCCTATATGTACGCAACCGATTTGATTCCTAACGAATGTAAATTGTATGATGTGAGGCACTCTGTAATATATTAATATAAACATAAAAATGTTCTTTAATATTAAGTTAATATGTGTAACACTAGGAATATTGAAAATATTATCCCAAAATTGAATACAACATTCGGTCAAAGAGGTTTCGCTTTCTTGTACAATTATGTTCCACAAAAAATAATAAATGTAGAAGAGTTACATACCTTAAAAAATGTTTGAAAACTTTAGAACGAAAATTGGCTTAATATCCATAAATGTATTGATTTTAAAAGTAATTGAGTAATCTCAATTTCATGCGCTAATGATAAGGCGTTAAATATTGATGTATATTAATTATTATTAATATATATTGCTGGGAGATCTAAACGCCCATAACCCCTTATGGGATTTGTAGTCGGCCGCTACAAGAGTTTGATGCCTAGAAGAAGTACTAGATTTAGTAGGAGGATTACTTCTTCAAAATGGTCAGGCAGGCCCTCGATGATCTTTATGGTAGTGATCACTTCCCGATTATAATATCAACTAACATTCTGGGGGCCATACAACGTAGACCTAGCGGAGTAGGAAAACTTTCGGAACGAGGTTACGTTTCTCGAATCCTTAGAAGTTATTAATTCCATTCTTTATAGCATTAATCTCAGCATTACTCAAGCAACTGAAAAGTATATACCTGGTACCTCTAACCCGACTAGTAAATCCTCCGTCCTATGGTGGACGTTAAGGTTAGTCGTAGAGAAGTAACGAGCGTTTAATGTGTATAAAATATATCCAAGATATATGCAAGAAAATCTTATTAATTTCAAATGAAAGCGGGTCGTCGCCCACCAAATAGTAAAATCAAAAAACGATTCATGGAAAAACTGCTTTAACACAATGTCAAGTGATATTTCCATCACAAATGTCTCGAGAAAAGTACATGCTATCCGTGGACAGTGCCTATAGTCAACTTACCGAAAGCTTACTGTGACTCATCGCCCCATATTCGACGAATCAGACACCCGTTCTGTCTTTTATTTCATTCTGTCCTTGTCATCCTACGAGAGAACGAGATAGATAATAATTGCTGTACGATTCGAAAGTACATGAGTCAAGGTCAGCTCTCGGCGGTCTCTTGACGTAGCGGAAATATTAGCAGCGCACTTCCCCAGCACGTGTTATTTTTCCAACTATTTACGTTAGTGTGCGCATAGGAAGAGTGAACTAGAAATCCCAATTGCCTTTTTGGCAGGTTATTATTACAATCCATTTACAATAGAAGAATTTTAAGAGGCACTAGGCACTACTAAAGATTCTTCTCCAGGCCCCGATAACATCTTATACAGAATTATAGAACATCTATCTATCGAGAGAAGCTACAATAAATCTGGGAAAGATCCAAATCTCGCTACAAGTTATCGTACTGTGCCACTTGAGTAATGTCTTTAAAAAAATTGTCAATAATCGACTAGTATGGATCCTCGAGTCGCCAGTATCGACTTAGGAAACGTCATTTCACTATTGACCACCTAGTCCATTTAGAGAATGCCAGTCAAAACGCTTTTCTGGAGAGAAAACATCTATTCGCGGTATTTTTGGTTCTGGAAAAAGCATATGACATGACATGGCGATATGGTATTCTCAAGTAGTTGCATCGGCGGGGATGCCGCCTAAAGGCACGCGGCCTCATCAAGTCCTCCTTATCGCACCGTAGTTTTCGAATATGTGTAGAAGTTTCTCTCTTTTCTCTCCACGTACAAGAAAACGGTATACCGCAATATTGCAACCATTTTGAGTACCCATGTTAATAATTGCCTGTATGCTGACGACCTTGCAATATATATGGCTGGAGATACAATCCTAGCCATTTGTAAACAATATCAGACGAGCATTGTTAAGATCGTTTGAGACGTTGGGTCGTGTGTCGTTCTATATTCAGAGACAAAGATGGCATGTGTGCACTTTTGTCGTCTGAGAAAACTGCACAGGGTGCCTAGTCTACAAATTAGTGGTTGTGTTTTCCAATGTGTCAAAACTTATCAGTTTATAGTACTAATATTAGACAAGACTCTGTCATTTAGTTCCCATATTAATGATTTTGCAATAAGTTGCAAGAAGGAAGTCCTAGATTCGATACAAACGTTGTGACGTTGTCAAAATAAATATGATGAGCTGTGCCAAGTCTAGACGTAAAGGGTATGCGAGCGGCAATAAACGTAATTCAATACCAGTGTCTATGTGGCTAAGCAAACAAATATACAAATATATGCTTTAATCGTATTAGGTTTTCGATTTCTATGGTCTCTAATGAAAAATGTTGTAACTATTAAAGAATTATGGAACAGGGTTTAATACGTACTGCAGGTAAGTTGCCATTATTTGAATCGATGTTTTGGGTAAGCTTTAAATTATATAATAAAATATATTTAAATCCTTTAGTTCGTTGTAGAAAATTAACTAATAATTTAAAGAAATCAGCCTAACACTGAATAAAACACTTACTATGTTTTTAACCACTATAATTTATTATAATATATAAATATATTACAATGTGTACGACTTAAGTTTCGACTTTTGACGGTCATTATCAAGTGAACAAATTAACAAAAAAATTACATTTAAATAGATTTTGACAATTGAGTGAGGGGAGCAAAACGATTTACGGCGAACAGGTGCAAAAGATTAAGATTACGGAGATTATAAAATTTTGAAAAGCGGTGTGTGTACTAAATCGGTTTGCTCGTTTAACAGGTTAATGAGGGGATTACGATTACGTTTGAAAATTTCCGCGGATTCCAGGAGATTAAGCTTTGTACCTTTTGAACATTTATGTAAAATTTTAAGATTATTAATTTCGGGGAATGAATGTTTACATTCTAACGCGTGATTGGAAAAAGAACTGGAATTTTGATTTAGCCGGAATGCGCGGAAATGTTCAGCGTATCGTTTTTCAAAACTGCGGCCCGTTTGTCCTACATACACACTATTGCACTCGGAACATGGCATTTCATACACACCTGATGTCTTTAAGGAGTTGATTTTATCTTTTGAATTGAACAATAAATTTGATAGTTTGCAAGCAGGTCTAAACGCGATTTGATGATTTTGTTTTCGAAGAATGTGAGCAATTTCTTCTGAAGTTTTACCATAATAAGTTAATGTGATGAATGGATCTTTATTTGAATTTGGAAGTCTAGGGTAAATGTAGGTCATAGTGTTCTGATAACGTTTTTTATTAATTAAATTTTGAATTAAATTGACTGGAAATCCATTAATTTTGGCTATTTCTAAAATGTTATTTAGTTCTGTGGCTTGATTGTTAGATGATAATGGAATTGAAAAGGTTCGGTGTATCATTGAATGGTAAGCAGCTAATTTGTGCGACAAAGGGTGATTAGAGTTAAAGGGAATGGTGGAATTTACGTTGGTGGGTTTCCTATATATATTGAATTCAATTCTATTGTTTATGTGGATCAAGGTCAAGTCTAAAAAGTTAATTTGGTTATTTTGTTCGCATTCCAATGTGAATTTGATTTTAGAGTGTATATTTTATATAATTGGCGTGCAGTGCCACTGAAACATGCAATTATGTCATCCACATATCGATGCCAAAAAGAAATGGGTTTTCTTGTAAAATCTAAGTTAAATATTTTTTCTTCTATCTGTGCCATGAATAAATCAGCTAATAATAAGGGACTTAACGGCGAACCCATTGCCAGACCTATGGTTTGTTTGTAAAATTGATTATTGAATTGAAAGTAATTTTGTTGTAATTTTATGATTTTTTGTTCATAATTTTTCATGTTATATTCACTTTATAACAATCTAAAGTAAATTTTATCATTAATTAGTTTATTCAACAGAAATAATTTCATTCAGATCAGTGTTGCTCTGATAGATAGTCAATGTCTGTCGTAGTATTAGCCGGAGAAGTAGTTGTTTCAACAAGTAATTTGTTTTGTAGTCTTAGTAAGACTCATTGTTGTCATCAATCAATTCATGATCACAACGTTTATTTGCATTCTGACCTAAAAATATCCAGTATTCGTTTCATAGGCTTCCTTGCAATTTTTGAAGAATGCTCCTTTGATGCTCATGTTGAATTATTAGTTTTGTGTGAATATGTTTTTATTATACTCTCATTTGATGCTTCGAATAAAAGTGGCCTTATTAATCAACCAACCACATACAAGATTTCAACCTTATTCCTATTATTCTTAAAAAGTTTTAATTTCGTTTATTTAATCGATGAATTTCTATTTCATCTTTATGGTAAACTAACATATAAGATGAATTTTAATTTAATATATTTTTTTTTCGTAATTTAAAACATTCAGTTAGTAAAATGTTTATTTTGTCTTCCTTAATTTTTAAAGCCTGGGAGCATATAGTCTGCATAAAAAGTTAGTTTTAATTATGCTATGGCCGTAATAATTATGTATCCCCTTCGTTTTAGAAACATCCCAACTTAATTAAGACTATTAAAAACTAACACAAAATAATTTACGAAACTTGAAATTGCGAGAAGTAAGAAAGTAAGGTGAAAATTTTAAATATTTTATTTTATTTGATGATAACATAACATACACATAAATATTTCTGGAGCAAGGTCCAAAGCCCAACACTACCAAGTTTCATATATGTTGTGTTCTTACCTCTCTTGAACACCACTATACTATTGGGGTTGTGGGGGTAACACGTTAATACTTTTTTGCGTAACTCAACTTTATTCTACGAGGACTAAATACACACTGCGTTCGGTATTGCGCACTCCATATGTGCCGAACACGGAAACATATTAAAAAACATTTGACGGTATTATTATATATATTTAAATACGCTGGCGCGAAAAGTGCGAAACACTACAATATATATAAAAATGTGCCTTATATGATATGTAAGAATCACGCTGTTAAATAGATTAATTATTTTCAGCTGCTTAAAGATGCATACTAAAAAAAGAAATTAACTCCTTGTATGAAGTACAGAAAAGTATTATGAATGTGATTTTTGTCGAATCCGAAATTTCAAGGGTTATACATATTGTGAGGGCCCTTGGGTCCAATTAGACTATTTTTAAAATGTGCCTGTGTATGTAGCTGTGGGCGTTAGATTTTCAAGTACAACTATACGCTTTGAATTGAAGCTTTGAACTTAAGCTTTCGTCCTTTTATTTCTAATATTAATAATTTAATATTTCTCGGACAAACAAGTTAATATGGATGATGATCAAATTATATTTCAAGATTTTTGTCATTTATCTATTTAATGAAATTAAAGTGATATTTTAATAAAATGTTCTAGTTAATTTAAAATAAACAAATAATGGATTTCATTTATATATATATATATATATATATATATATATATATATATATATATATATATATATATATATATATATATATATATATATATATATATAATACATTTCAAACAAAACAAAAGTTACACCATTTTACGAAAAATGATAATTCTTAAAATAAAAATTCATTATAATCTACAAATCACTTCTGAG